>JBBMOE010000014.1:12339688-12717188 GCA_037975065.1 Chaetodon trifasciatus | reverse complement strand
GTGTGCATGCATGTGTGTGTGTGTGTGTTTATGTAAGCTGTAAGTAGAGTCTTCATCCCGGCAGAAACATTATCCCCAGGCTGAAACCAGGAGGTAATGTAATGTCATGTCAACAAAGCGTGTGCCATTAAGCCTGTCCTGGTGGGCTGCCACTAATCACTATACACCATGACTGTTTAAGCAGCAACTACTCAACACCAGCATGGATACAGAGAGAAAGGAACACAGAGATTAACATCACCAGATGAATAACAGCTCCTCATGCTGCATTATGGCACCAGTTTGTCTAGAGCTCTTAAGCAAGTGACACAGAGTCATTGGCTTCTATTATCACTGGTATTGTTACGCTGCTTTTAGGCCACATGCCAAAAATGGTTGCTCTATTATCCCTGCTTAAAAGCAATAAACATTTAAAATGCACTTAAACCTAAGCTTTCATCTGGTACATCTGGTACTACACAATACTATGTATACACTGAAGTGGTTGGCAGTGGACCTGAATTTCTTTTTAAAAAGGAAATATAGCACCAATAGTAAAGTATGAGAGATTATCTAAAGAGTCATTTCAGTAAGTAATCTAAATATTACTTTTGTTTACCTCTTTAAAGGATGGGAGGATGGATACCACTCTCCATTAAATACAAGACCACAGCCTGAAGCTGCCTAGACAAAAACAGCAAATTATTGTTTTTGTCCTTCAGTTTTTGTTGCACTTTTTGAAACAAATAATTTTAATATTTGTAGAACAGTAGCATGCTAATTATTGAGCTTTGAGCTTATCTTAGAGGTGCTCCTGGGTGGATTTTGTTAATCTTGGACAGAGCTTAAGGCTATGTTAAGCTACCTTGCTGCTTGTGGCAGATTGATATTGAACACACAGATATGTGTGTGGTGTCCATCCTCTCATTCAATTCTACATTTTCAACTTTGCACATTGCTGCAGTGATGTAGAAGTGTCGTCCTAGGTGTGGACACAGGTGCAGCAGATCTCAAACTCCCGAGCAAAGAGGGCAGTGAAACAAAGCTTTTCAGCCTTGTGTTAAGAGACTCATTAATTTCACCTAAAATAAACCACAGAAACCATTTACATAACAGCAGCATGGCAGCAAAACAACTACTTACAGAACTTTTGGAAATTTTGTGGTTGAAACTTGAAATGGGGTCATTTAATGTGTGCATGTGTGCTCAGTGTCAGCACAGTCAAAGCCAACCACTGTCTGCAGGACACTACAATGAGAACATGTTGACAGCGTGTACGCATTTGAACAAGTCGACACTTACAAGTCATTGCTTGGTATTAAGTCATCACTCCCATAAGAGTGGAATGCAGCAGTTGGCCCTGAGGCAGAAAAGAAGGTCCAGCAACACCAAGGCCTAACATTGCACCATAATCGAGAGCTTGAGGCGTCAAACCTGGATTTCACTGATTACCACCGTTGTTATTTTTAATAAGTCCTCATACCTAAGGGACAAAATGGGGTGGCGATGTGACCTATGACCTATGACCTTTACTGGCAGTATTCATATGAGCGTATTCTGATCTGCTGCCTCGATGGTCGAGTTTCAGGTAACTAATAGTGATTGGTAAAGTTTGTGGTCACAGTTAAGATAAACCAGCACTGACTGTTGGCAGGAGACATGATGGGAACAGCAATCTCTACAGTCAAACTAAGACAATGTCTATGCCCAGCTATCCACTCTGACAGGCCTGGATTAACCTGCTAGGAGCCCCTGGGGCGAACAGGGACTGCGGGCCCTGATCGACCTCCTGCTCTTCCCTCTGTGCACATTGTGTATGTAATGCAGGCCCTGCTTTACGGCCCTTATCTTTTGTCTTTATATTGTTCTTTTGTGTTCAATATAACCAAACGAATATGCCCTTTTTAAATTTTGTGGCTTGGGATGAATATTTTTTGAATTAAACTAAAATGAATTGTTGCCGCAATTAATTGGTTGCTGCTTTCTGTGCAAATAAACTTCAATGGGATTTTAAGAGGGGCTGAAGGAAGTGATTACTTGTTTTCTTCATTTGAGGCAGGAACAATATAAATGAAGAGTATTTCATCACATTACTTGTTCCGCATGATGGTGTCGGCATCATGCAATACATGTGCAATGTTAAATGAACAGTGTTGAAAATATGTACAGAGGAGAGGGTGACATATTTCCCTTCCTGTCTCCTTGTTAAAAGAGGATAATTTGCCCACAACCCGCAGTGCCGCTCCAGCCGGGAAACCCTGCTTCATGAAAAACAAGCTTTCCTCTGTTTCATCTCACCTCTTTGCTATTGTCTGTCTGTCTCTGGGTTCACAGACACAGACAAATCTATTCGTTTGATCCTGCTGCTTTATTGTATCCATTCATTTGTAGTCTGACGAGCGAGGCGGCGGCAAATCCTTCATACGCGCGCACACACATATTGTGCGATTAAGAAAAGTTCAAAGGGTAAACAACTGCTGGGGCACTTAGATGTTTATGTGTTCTTTCAGATGAATACCCTCACAAACAGTTATGTGAAGACACACACACTAGTGCAACATGTACAAAGGTGCACCCAAAAGTTACACTTAAAACCATGTGTACCCACACATCCACAGGCCACACACATAAACCCACACTGTGAGCTCCACTCCCACACTCATTACCATGTATGCACACAGTGTGTGCACAAAACTTTGCACAGACTCACATTTATAACCACGCGTGTAGATACACACATGCACACACACCCTTATAATAGATGCAATTGATAAGCCAGAACAAGAAGTACAGTTTTTATGAGGTGAGACTTGGACAGCAGACATCTGGCCTTGAGAATGAGGTTCAGGTCATTATTTTTCCCCCACTGTTTCTGCTCTGCTATTGTTCCAGCTTGTATATTAGACATTCCTCAGACATCATGCAAGATTACTGCAAGAGAATGAGACCATAAAAACCTTTTGCACACATAGAAATGCACACAAGAACACACAAAAGACATGGAGGTAGAACCATACCCCCACAAACACACACACACACACACATAGGCTAGTGTCTCCAAAAGTTCACAGCCATCAGCTTATCAAACAGGAGAAATTCCTTAATTGACTAATGGCCACTGAGGTGTGTGTACTACCTAGAAGGAGATGAATGTGGCCAAGTGCGTGAGTGTGTAAGTGAGAAAGACGTTTTCGCTTTTCTAATTGCTTCCTTTGATGGCTGTTTCCTGGGTAATGAGGCTGTGGGAACATTAGGAGGTAAAGTGTGTTAGATGAGGAATAGTGTAATCTGGTTAGCGCTAATGTAATGTCACCTAATCTGATGTGATCTAATCTAAACGGGATGCTCCAAGCCGCTCAGCTCCATGCTGTCAATGATGTAGCACCGTGTCTGGTGTGTGTGTGTGTAGGTGTGTGTATTAGTTTAATCAAGTGGCTTGAATGCTAAAAAAAGAGGACATTTCAAGTATGAAATGGAGACTGATGCACTCTCCAGGAATGGTTGGTTGGTTGGGACGCATTAACAATGATGATTTATCTCAGATGACTTAATGATCTGAAAGCCTGTATCAATGCCTCCACATAATGGAACTACACATAGATAATAGGAATAAGGAATTTTCTTTGCTTTTTAGATCTTTCCAAAGCATTTGACAGGGTTGACCACAACACATGCTACACAAGCTACGGACATTTCTGGAGAAAGCCACTTCCCTAAAATAGCAAAACAACCCCGTCCCAACGTGTGTGAAACGTGTTGCTGCCATCAAAATCAAAATAAGCATATATTTGCAAAAATCAATGAAGTCAATGAGGCAAAATATTAAATATGTTGTCTTTGTACTGTTTCCAAGTGAGGTGAGTGTATGTCAAAAGGGATTAGCGACTTATCACTCTGAACTTTATTCATGCTTTACTCGGCATCCCACTTTCCTGGAAGCAGGCTTGTACATGCTGAATTTCAGCACTGCATTATGTCTATATTGTTGTACTGAGCAGTAGCAAACACTACTACAAAACTGCACAAGACTTACAGTATTAGTTACGAAAGAGATTTCTTAGAATTACATTGTGTAGCCACAGATTTTCCTTTTTAAAAGCTCTGTCATTCTCATCATCTTCCAAATCCACAAACTGCAGATTATTGAGTTAATACATTGATATTTCAAACATCTCTGCCTTCTGTGTTTAATGGTTATTTTTTTTAATTTGTTTACTACCACACAGAAAGTTGAAACCAGAACTTGATGGGACAATGCGAACAGGATAAAATGGCAGAGCTGGAACTGAGAACTTGCCACATAGAGGCAGGGTTTTTTTTGGCATCTCACTGAACCAGGAAATAACTGGATCCATCATTTGATCACTTCATTGATTCTCCCATTTTGATTTCATGGCTTTCATGGTGGAAAAGCCCTCCCTCTTTAAACCAGGATTAGGAGCTGTTGTTTTGCCGTCCACGTCTCACCACTGTACAAATTAGAAAAACACTTTTCTTAGGCCTGTCCTGGAGGGAGGCCAGCATTTTCAGATGCCAACTCTGCGTTCCTCAGGCAGGGTAGGATAAAAGCTGAATAAATATTGTCTCTGGTTGAAGCAAGTTTGTTGAGAGGGTCTTTCCACTGTCTCTGTGGGTTTGGCAAGGGGAGAACCAAATGTGTGTGGACACAATACAGCATCAAGCCTTCAAACACACATTAATACACTGACTGCTGTACATTAACTCTATAACCTATGGAAATGAGACAGGTCATAACTTAGAAACTACTGTTAATGTCAGTCCTTGAAATACGTGGACCTAATTCTACTACGAAAATGCAAACATAAATATGAGGAAGATGGAAAAAGTGGCTGAAGGAGATGTATGAAACAGAGGCAACATTCAATCAAACACAACAGCTTGAGTAACATATCTGTTCAATGGGGGATAATTAATCTTCACATCCTGCAGGTCCCTGTGAACCACAACACAACCAAGTATGACTGCTCCTGTTTTCTTCTACTGGCCCTGTTCTGTTGTTTTAAGGGACAGAGAAATTTCTTTGGGTGGGGTGTTTCTCTTCTTTTTAATAGGTCAAACACTGATAAACCCATAAAACTAATGACATTCCCATCAGCCTTAGCTGTATGTTGTGTTTTGTGCTGAATAGCGAGTGTTGGCATGCTAACACATTAAATAAAGACAGTGATGGCAAAGACTAAACATGCTTGCATTGTCACTGTGTGCATGCTAGCTTGAGACTTGTTTAGCCACTCCTGTCACCTGACTTCATATCAAGCGTCATTAGCAGATCAAAATTTGACTTTGTCCAAAACTTTTTAGGATCAAATAGCTGCCAAATTCATTATATTCCCATCAGCCTCAGCTGTACAGTGCTAATTAGTAAGTACTATTATGCTAACATGCTACAGTAAAATGATGAATATGGTAAAAGTATACCTGCCAAACATCCGCATGCTGACATCAGCATTTAGCTGAAAGCGCAGCTGTGCCTTAATGTAGCTTTACAGAGTTCTTGGAGTTTGACCCCATGTTCAGGTATTTGCAACTGAAATGCAATGCAAGCAGTCACCCCACTGAATTTCAGCTGAGTTTTGGTGTCAGTTTGAACTATTACCACAGTATCTAATTGCACTGCTGCAAGGAAACACTGCACTTAAAAAAGAGCTTTGCAAGGCAAATCTGCACACCGATTTGTTCATTTCAATTGGGATTTAAGGATGGTTAAATAGCAGCTTGCAGTGTGTTTCCATCACACATGTGTGCACAATGTGTTTGTGTTCCTCTGCTTTTAAAGTCAATCTCAAGCACTTGACCCTGACATGCCATTCTTGAAGTTACTCCTGCCCTCCTGTCCTCATAAAGTGAGAAAAACAAGATCAATGACAGAGGTGCATCACCAAAGAGCAGTACTCAGAAGTTTAAAGACCCACTCTACCGCATGTACTTTCTTTTTCAAGCACATATCTTTCAAGGTTAATAAAGTCAAAACATCGCCTGCGGGAAACGTAGACCAAGTGACCCAAAAGTGACTTCAGATCACTCTGTGCTCACGGAGCAGCTACACACTGAATCAATATTCATGTTGGCGCTAAAAAGCTTCCAGTGTAACAGCAAAAACAATTTCCAAAACAGGAACCACGCATTTTACCCCACGTCTCCCCTGGCACCTCCGTCATTTTTATGCGTCTTTACTTCTCCTCAATCTATTTCGGCATCAGCACAATTCATCGAGGGAGTGGGAAGACTGACAGGAGAGCTGGCAAAAAGGGAAGCAGGGAAGACAGCAATGGGCAGTCTCTATGGTCATAACGATGCAGGGAAGTTTCTTATGTAAAGCAAGAGAGACGTTAACCTTCCCAAGTAAAGAGACTATGGGCTGTGTCACATAGTTGGCAGACTCACAAGTATTCCATCAGCTCCACCATAAATGGTAACGCTCTTAAACTGCACGGAGAGATAAAGCAGACGCCCGCTCCTTACTCGTCCAACCCGTCTGCCTCCACTCTTCCACCCATCACTCCCTCTATCCCTGCACCTCCAAGTCCTTACACTCTGTCATCCCCATCCAACAGTCTATTCAATCATCTCTTTATCTTTCCATCTCTGTGTCACACACACATTTACATTTGTTGCACTTGGCCCTTCCGCTCCCCTCAAAGCGAGAACATGTATGCAGCGTTTCCCAAGCAGCACAGAGTGTTTGGGTGAACATATTTGTGAGTGTGCCTTTAAGAGATAGGAAGCCAGCAGGAGGGCTCTGTTATGTGTCATGGACAGTGAGGGTTCAGGCGCTTTAGCTCCATACACGCTGGTGGATTGCGAGCTAACATGTCTGTGTTTGAAGGGCACAAAAAATGTGAAGAAGACTGCAAGCCAGCATAAGCATAGATTTAAACAATGCATGTATGAGGAAGAAAAGACATTCAACATGTCCACCAGGCTCAGAGCATCATAGTGAGAAGCACCGGAACATGTAAACACAGCTGTGGGGAGCTTAACCTGACTTCATGTGAGCAAATGAGCAAAATTAGCATTTATTTGCAGTCATGTTTCTGACCCCCTGCAATAAGTTGAAGTCCAATATTCTCCTCTTTAACAAGTCACTAACTGTCTATCTGTGGTTTGGTGGCAGGCAGGCACCATGCAGTGGGTTTAGTAGAGCTTTTCTATTGAACTAAACTTCCTGCTGCGGCGAGAAATAAAACCACAACAGTTGAGTTGAAAGACACTAAAATGCTGAGAGGAACTGCACAGTCAATCATGTTCTGTGGGTTCATCACTACCCCTTTTTCACATGTAGCCATGTGATTCAATGCACTACTATTCTGACAATTATATAGCATTATATAAAATCGATATATGGATTTATTAGATAGTGCCAGAAGAGAGATGACAGGAAACAGGAAATCTTCTTTTGTCAGACACATCGATCCAGTGCATCATCAGTGTAACTCATGATTAATAAACACATCATATATAATTACTATAATTGCCAGCAGAAACATGGATTGGCCTTGACAAATAGGTTGAAGTTTGATCCACTTTGTATGTGTGTTCATCACTGTCATCAATTTTCTTCTGAAGACACAGTCAGAATTCCACAGGCTTATTTGCAGCTGAATGATACATAATACCACATCTGGTGTGTGTGTGTGTGTGTGTGTGTGTGTGTGTGTGTGTGTGTGTGTGTGTGTGTGTGTGTGCCTGCGTGTGTGTCATCCATCTAAAGAGCACAAGGGGGGACTGTAAAACGGGTCAACTTGATCGATAATCTGTCACACTCAACAGAGCTGAGACACAATTTCTTCTTGGGCCAGTTTTCCCCAAACACCAACTTTCACATTTAGCCCACGATGTACAGAAAACTTATCTCTGCCTCTCAGAGAGGTGAACGGATTAAAGATTACAACATCTATGATCCAGATAAACAATGTATGATGATTGAACAAACTTAAAATTGTGGACATCACAAGCTTGATAACTGATATTTGTAGAAAACATTCAGTTACTTTCACCGTAGTACATGGGTAGAGTGTACAGTCAGTGAAGCCAAGTCAGTGTGTGAAGTAAGCCTCTACTTAACACCATGAATCAGTCAAACAAGTCAGAATAATTGAGTGAAAATGCAGAGGCTGCTATGGAGCCTATCCCAGCTGTCAACGGGTGAGAGGTGGGGTACACCCTGAGCCGGTCGTCAGCCGACTGCAGATCTATTCATTCTTTAACATTTATCTAGTTCTTTGCTCTGCACCCCAACAGTTTTTGACTGGACTGTGCAGCAGCAGCTTGGATCAGAATCAAATTAGAGGTAACTGCAGGTGACGGCTGGCTTCGATGCTGAGCTTTGCAGGCTGCACGACAGCTTTGAAAACTGGAGTCTTGACAGAAGATGAAAAATGTCTTCCCATTTTGCAAGTTTGCCCTCCTCTCCCCTGACCCCACTCACTGAGTGAATTGATGGAAGGCATTCATCGTGAAGCAGATGTAAGAAGTCATGTCAGTCTTTGAGGGCTAACTTGCTGCATATATCCATTACAGAGGTGGGACACAATATTACTATTCAGTTTTGGTTTGTGAGCAAAGAAGAGGAAAAAAAGGAAGATGCAGGTACTTGACATGCACTCACTTGTGAATACCATTCACATTCAATTTGTAACTACAATGGGAAAACTCCATGCTTTGCTTCGGAAACAGTTTCACAGGACGAAATAATAAAAACAAAAAACATGAAATAATGTTTCTGATACTGAGTTTGGCAACTGGGTGCAGATGAAAGATGATTTTAAACTTGTGTAGCACTGAGCACAGTGGTAAGACTTGTCTCAGTCTAATTCCTAAAGTGGCAGTTGCACCGGGCACACACTGTGAGCAAAACTCCAACAGAAAACTTGGCTGGAGGATGTATGGAAATCGAAACCCAAACTCTCCTCCATGTGGATGCAGTTACAGAGACAAACAGAGGCTTAGTGATCCTTGTGTCTATTGGATGTCGATGGGCTTGCAATCAATGAGGCGTCTCAGTAAAGTTTTCAGCAGCCTGCCTGGAGACTAAAGGGATCCATGTAACCCAAGACAGGGAAGAGCACTAGAGAGGAGGAAGACTTAAGAGGAGTTAAGAGGAGGAGCAGATAAGAACTAGAAGGAGGGTATAAGAGGATAGGATGGCAAAAGAAGCGAGGAAAACAAAAAGGAGAAAGAAGTGGAAGAAGGAAAATACTAAGAAGAAGGAGGCAAGACAGAAGGGGAGAGAAGAAACAGGACCACAACAATAAGAAGGCAGGAGAAAAAGGGAGGATCAGGGGCAGATGGAGAAGGAGAAGAGTGAGGAAAGCTATGGACTGAACAAAGGTGGAGACTAGAAAGCTATAAAACCTCCTGTGTGTGTGTGTGTGCACATGCTGCGGATGTTTGGCATCTGGATTTGTTTATAGGCACTGGGTCAGGGACCGAAAGTAACCTCGCAAAACTTGGATAGACTACTCCTACTACACAGTAACACACACACACAAGAACACAATACAATATAACTTTACACAAAACCAGGTGAAGAAAACTGTGTTTTGACTTCTTGTATTTTGGGCTGATTAAGTATATTTGAAATTGGTAACTGATTAGTAGGTTTAGTAACTACTAGAGTTAAGTATTGGGCCTTCACTTGCTACTTGTAGCAATTCAAACTTATCCACCTCTTAACCACCTCAGCAGCAACCCCCTTGACTAGAAGTTTATATATTAGAAAATAATGTTCCTAATAATTTGCTGTGAAAAATAAAGGACAAGGTTTTGGTTAAATGTTATTGTAATGTGACCTAATGCAGTTTAGGTGAAGCGCGCTGACTTGCCAACATGAATGATGTACTGTAGCTTTTTGAAAGACAGCTTGAGATAGCAGGGCGAGGTGGAGTTCCACAACCTTTCAACTTGATGGGTGGATTCTTTTCTTGAGATTGTACAGGTTGCATCCGCACCTGGTTAAGATCAGATCACAATGCACTCTAAACAACCTCCAGATGTGATCTGGTCCATAGTCATGTGTTCTGCATGCATTTACACCTTGCACTAACATGCCTTCTTCCTAACTGAGATAAGCTGTCCTCATACAGATTGCATTGTTAATATCAGCTGTAAATAGGGTCAAAGAGAAAGAAACCGAGGTGCAAAGAACTGCAGATTGAAAATGTGGGATAGTGAAAACCTCTCAGCTGCAGTTGGGCCTTCCTCACCCATTAAATCATCCATGTTCCTATTTCTGTCTCTCTTTCTCTGTGTCCTCTGTCTCTCACACTCTCTCATTTCCGCTTTCTCTCTCACACTGCTGTAATTATGTTCATCTAAACAAACAAGAGCAGAGACAGGCATCAGGAATTCTATTTGGGCCTGTGGGAGTTGTGTAGCTTATAAAATCACACAGAATGACACACGTGCACAGAAGATCACCTCACCTACAATCTATCATTAGGTTGCATTCCCATTATGCACGACTGTGTCCTCTTATTGTGAACGTTGTGTGGGAAATTCAGGTTTCTGGACGGATCACCATCCAAGAAATGCATTCAACTTCATGCACTCGCACATCTTTTCATGAGCAATACAGAAAAACACACATGTACGCTAACCTGCTCATGGTACTCGATCCCCATGCTCAGAGTATTGATCAGAATGGCGATCATAATCCCTCGTCCAAAGTATTTGCTGTCCACAATCTTCCTGAATGTGTCGCACACCAGCCTCCAGAAACGAACGATGTTCGCTGCCGTTTTGCCCAGCCTACGGTGCTTCTTTTTGGGCTGCCGGCTGTCTCTCCCGTCCCTGTGGTGGAGGTCCTGGGTGAACTCATATACGCCCTCACTGTCAGAGTCTCCTGGGGTCTCGTTGCCCTCGGTGCCACCCTCTGATTCATTTGCCAGGGCCTTGGCACAGTAGGGGCAACTCTCAGGGTCCAGTGTCAATGCAGCTGTGTCCATGGCACTGCTGGTGGTGCTGAGGTCACGAGCCGACAGCTGGCAGGAGAGCTGGGCTGCAGTCGAGCGAGAAAGGTCAGATGGGAGAAAGTGAGACAAAGAGAAGGAAACTGCCATGAGATCAGCGTGATTGTGATAAATTACATAAATGAAGCTGTTTAGACAAGTAGTCAAATCCAATAACAGAGATCTGTTGTGAAACACAACATTTGTGGACATTTGTGTGTGGGTCAGAGGCAGTGTGTTTGATGGTGATGGGCAGTGTGTGCTATGTGAGTAATGCCTTGTCTCTACAGGCTGTGCTGTGGCCTGTCTGGATGGCTGCCAATGTTTCCATCATCTGTACAACCTGAACAGACCTGGCCTGACTTTTGCTGAGCCCACTGCCTTTTAGAAGTTGGCCACGGGCAGCCGAAGCTGGCTGCAAGCTTCAACATGAGGGATTAACATTTATTGACTGTAATTAGCACTCTGTCTGTCTCTAACAAAAAATCTGCACTCTGGATAGTGTTATAGTTTGAGGCTTAATCACGACAAATTGATATTGTATTCCACCAATAGGTGATTGCAGAAGTTGGAACACTTCCAGTGGTGTGTCACTTGGTTTAATTCACCACTGTTATGGAAATGAAACACTGATTCTGACTGAATGAGATACTTTTGTTATTTTCAATCCTTCCAGTTTTTTTACTTAATGGGAGAGTTCAGCAAAGCAAACTCTATCCAGCACAGCTAACTCACAGGAATGCAGATAATGGAGCTAAACAAACATCTGTGACCGCATTCATTTTGTGATCTGACTACCTGTGGGAGTGTGTGTGTCCAAAAGGCTTGATGGCCGTCTGTCCAAGGGCATGGGTGGGATATTCAGGCTCAAGTTGATGTTAGTCAGAGTGCTGGCAGCAGCACTCCCTCGTCTGGACTCTGCCAGGGCTCCAGCCTGCAGAGTGGGGTAGTTTTTAGGCCCTGGAGCTGCAAAGGGTACAGAGTTCCTCTTCATGGCCCTGGACATGGGAGCCGGGGCTAGGGAATAGGGGCCCAGGGTCAGCCCCAGGTTTGTGGGCGAGGGGGTACAGCAAAGAGTTTCTGTGTGGAATACACTGTGAACTGAAGATGAATCTGCAGCTGCTACAGCAGGATTGGACAAAATGGCCAGGTTTGTATCAGAGGCGGCTGCTGTCACTGAATATGGCGGGGCTAAAGTAAGGTGTCCTGTGTCAGTGCTTGCTAAAAGAGTGCCTCCATTGTTGTTATGAGCACCAGCCTCCAAATCCCTTCCCTCCAGACATCTGATGCTCTCTCCTCCCCTCACACTGCCATTCCTCAGGTGGTAGTGGTGGTGGTGGTGGTGGTGGTGGTGGTGATGATGGTGCATCATGTGATGAACCGACACAGATCCCTGCCTGGAGGACTTCCTCCTCCTTCTCTGGCTACGTTGGGGCTCGGTGGCTGGGGGCGAGGCTGCAATGTTGAGTCCGGCACGGCGAGCCAAGAGCCTGCAGATATGGGCCACTTGTTTGGCTCCCTTGCGGATGATGTGAACCAGGTACTTGAGCAACTCATTGTAGCAGGAGCCCGGCTCAGAGAGGGAGGCCAGAGTGCTTGCATTGGACATGAAGCGCACCCGCTGCTCCTTCATCAGCTGACTCTCCCTCTGCTTGGTCTCTGAGAACTGGGTGGCGATGACCACCAGGCACAGGTTGATCATGAAGAATGAGCCAATCTGTGGACACGGAGTGGTAGGTGACATTATTATTCACACACTCGCAATGGATGTTCACACAACCTGACCTGCTTGCTCAATCATCAGCCGACACACATGCACACAGCTGGTGGCACCACAAAGTGGACTTACAATGATGAGTAGGATGAAGTAGATGAAGTTGTAGAAGGAGTGAGCATCCATCACAAAGTACATGATGTCCACCCAGCCCTCCAGAGTGATCACCTGAAGACCACAGGCAGAGGAAAGGAATACAGACCGAAAAAAAACAGTAAGACAACTCATAAAATAAACCACAGCGTAGAATTAAAAATAGGAATTAAAAGATACAATATTTCACAGTCCAGGACGTTTCAAATACCAAGACTCAGCAGAAGACTAATCCTCAACATTTCTTATGTGCTTTATCCAACATAAGCAGTGGCTAGAGTTGTGGGAGAACTCATCTTCAACCTGGCTTTCATCCTCCAAAATTACCCCCCTCAGCTAGACAACGATGAATGAACAGCGAAAAGCCTTTCGGATGATGTGGAGATAGCAAACAAATGGTGTAGAAAAATGAGGCTGCAGTCTGGTTGTGTGGCTGTGGCGACCTACTAATCCTGCAAGCCATATTTCTCTGATACACCAGCCGCTGGGGCAATTAAGCTCCCTCTTTCACTCTTTGTCTCAATCTTATATTACAGGCTTACACATCAGCCAAACCATACCAGAAGTGTCTCATTGCAAAATCTTGTTTCTTATTAATGGACTTTTTTTTTTGGTCCAGTTCTTCATCTGTAACTTCCAGGTGTGAGTAGCTGTTTTACCTGAAAGATGGCAATCCAGGCATAGAAGATGTTGTCAAAGTTGATGGCTCCCTTGAAAGGGTTGACCAGACCATCAGAGCAGTTGGTGTAGTACTGGTTCCAGTTGATGCAGGTGGTGTTGTCAGTGCTGTTGGAGTACATGTCCAGGTTGCACTGCACGCCCCCTTCCTCATACAGCTTGGGCACAGAGTTACAGTCCCTCATGCCATTATCGCGGGGTTGAGAGCAGATGAAAGGGTTCTCGTCGTCGTTTTCAGTGTGGTAGTATTCAGCAGCAAGAGGGCTGCGGGGAAGAAAAACAGAGGGCATCACAGGGGTTAACTTAATGATTAATACTGGTATTGAGAGTCATGGGACCAGTGGACTTATGACGGCATGGTCTGCTATCTACTGCAGGTCATTACACGGCAAAACTACAGCGTGTATTCATATAAGCAAGGAGGTGTTTTATTGTTTGGATCTGAACCAATTACAACAGGATGAACATGTTATCTATTTACAAAAGTTAAATAATCTTGCCGGGCGGCACGGTGGTACCGTTTCGATCCCCGGGTCGGGCGGGGCCTTTCTGTGTGAAGTTTGCATGTTCTTCCCGTGCATGCGTGGGTTCTCTCCGGGCACTCTGGCTTCCTCCCACAGACCAAAAACATGCTCATTAGGTTAATTGGTGACTCTAAATTGTCCCTAGGTGTTGCCCTGCAGTCAGCTGGCGACCGGCTCAGGGTGTACCCCACCTCTCGCCCGTTGACAGCTGGGATAGGCTCCAGCCCCCCCCCCAACCCCGAAAGGGATAATCGGGGATGAAGATGAACGAATGAAAATAATCTTGCCAGGGCCAGTGTGTAGGAGTTAGTGGTATCTTGCAATGAGGTTACAGACTGCAACCAGCTGAACACCCCTCCCATTCCAAACATGCAGGAGAACCTACAGTGGACATAAAACTTGCTAAAAGCATACGAGGCACTCTCTAGAGTCAGTGTTTGATTTGTTTGTTCTGGGCTACTGTAGGTGTTAGGTGATGCAACATGGTGGACTCTGTGGAAGATCTGTTAGATATAAAGAGCTCATTCTAAGGTAACAGAAAATATTTTTATTTTTGGTTACTATACACAAATTAGAACATAGATATTCTGCCACTAGATCCCTAAAAATCTTACACACCGGTCCTTTAAAATATGTCTAACCACTAAAATAAAGCACAAAAGACACCCTTTGGTCAGGAGCTTACAACAAACTGAGGCACACATTTTGTTGCAAGCTTTTGTTGTATGAAATAATAAACAGATTTGATACCCATAATGACCAAGAATTCTTGTACACCTCTCAAAGAATGTAGAAATTCAACTAGCTACATGTTGTGAAACCACAAAACATCATTCTTCACCAAGGCTTTTCCCAGAAAACTTACAAAACACAGGGATGTGTCTCTCCTCAGGGAACCATTTCTGCCCTTCGGCCATCACTGTTGAACTGTAACCTGCTTTTCTTGCCAGGTTGAGGCAGTTCTAATGGCTGGATGCTTTTATATAGCGATAGTTTTGCCTTTTAAATTTGGCAAACACTGGGTAGAATTTTAAGTGGATCAAGTTTGTATTCCCAAAGTCTGCAGGTTTTAATTCCATGCAAATCCTACAGCAGCTGATTTCACTGATTAGCACTCCCTCAAAATGATAGGAAGAACTAATCAGTGAAGCCAGCTATAATTGTGTTGACAAACCTGGGGCCAAATGGTTGGGGAGACCCTAGTGTGCATTGCAGGAGATGAGCACACACACATTTGTCTGGCTTCTACACCCCCTCTTAACAGGACTCCCCTGTCTGGAATATCTGGTATGTGTGTCTGGTGATTGTGTGATATCTGGTTTGTCTGTCGGCACACACTCAGGTGGCGACCTGTATTAATTGTGTAGCGACCTCAAATACTTTGTGGGACTAGACCAGTCCTTTTACACTGTAGGACCACTTCACACTCACTCATTTGTTTATATATTCTTAAAAGCTGTTTCACACTTTGGGATGATCTACAGAGAACACTTAGTGGTCCAATGAGCTCAGTATGAAACACATTTGATTTATCACACCCTAAAATGACGCATGGAATGTGGTTCCTACCGCGTGCTGTCACATATTCTCAGTCAGTCTAATAAAGAGTCACTGTCAACACAGTTAACAGTTAACAGCTGCTAAAGCATGAAAATATGTATGGGCAATAGAGCAAAATAGAAACTGAAGCAGGCATTAAAAGAGATGAGACGCTTACGATTTTGAACATAGATCCGGACATAAATGGCATTCATCTGATGCAGAAATACAGACCTTCCAGATATATGAAGAGGGTCTAAAAATTGATGATGATGACAAAAAAATATGCCAGCTCACCAACGCTATTATGCATGAACTTAAATTACAGCTGTGAGATGTCATAAATCCTATAGAGAGTAATGGAGCCAGGATGACACAGGGAACATGAATAAGTCATGGGTGGCCATGTTCCATATACCATGGACCTCATGGGGTCTTTCTCATTATTCCAGGGCTTGTCGCTCTTCCATTCATCACTGGGATGAGACTCCATAATCACTAACCTCATTGACTTTAGCACATGACCTAGTTTAGTGTGTGGGGTCAAGGTTTACTCCATGGTATTACCTTGGCCTCCTGTAGACCTGTTTGCAATCTCATCAGTGTTGTTTATCTCAGCTCTATTAGGAAAATAACAAATAAATAAATCCAGTCACCTTTTGCAGCTTTGGAACACATGAGAATTTGAAGGCCAATAACAGCATGAAATATAAAATATAATCTCTTTTTGTGCACAGCCACTTTGTATTTTGATGCTCTGTATCTTTTTCTGGTGAGATCGGAGAACACGCTGATTGTGGACAAGCCAGGTTGTCTAAAACAATGTATTTGGAGGTAAAACTGAAAGTGAGTCAGAGTGTTCCGTCATTGCACAGATCATTTTAATCTGAATAGTAACTAGTAGCTATAAGCTTTCAAATTAATGCATTGTACAAAAAGAGTACTGTATTTCTTTCTCAGGAATAGAAGTACGAAGTAACATGAAATGGAAATACTCACCTCATTTCATCAAAATTGCAGTTAAGCACAGTATTTGAGCTACTTTCACCAACATATCGACATGACCAATACTGTAGCTGACCTTTGCAAACACGCACTATGAATCCTGCTGCTAGCATTGAACTGAGCATAACAGATGTGGTTCCTGAAGTCTAAATGGATCAAATTTTGCACACATTGGCACAAATACACAGATAAAATACTGACATGGTCAACGTGGAACTTACAAGGGGAAGTTATATTCCACAAAGCAGCGGTTTCTGAGCCGGCCAACCCACAGCTGAACGCCTACGATGCCGAAAATGAAGAAGACGAAGAAGCAGAGCAGCAGCACATTACCCAGCATGGGCAGGGTGTCCAGCAGCAGGGTGACCAGGATACGCATACCTGACAGAGGAGACACAGAAAAGGTCAAACGGCTGGGCAACACACAGCAGGACACCAATACACACACACACACACACACACACACACACACACACACACACACACACACACACTGTGCACTTGTGTGGATTAGGTGTATGTTTCTGTTGCAATTGAAAATCAAACCTCTTATATGACAAGTGGCAAAGCAACACATTTTTCAGAGCTGATATGAGCACCGGGTGTTTTTTTGAATACACTGGTCGATATGAGTACTGATTGAAGTGCCTCTCAATTTACAGCCATTCACAACGCCTCATACAGGCCTATTACAACACACTTCCAGACACAAGTGTCTTTATTCATTTGATCAACAATACTTTTAACAGTTTAATGAAAACCAAATAATAATGATAAACGGTGTAAATAATAGCCTACTACTCTGCGTGTTTGATATTATTTAAACAGCTTAATGAAGGCCTGTCAAAACAGGGTTATTCATTGTAGCAGATGAGGAACAGTGCTGTGGGTGACTTGTAAACAATATGGCGCCTGGCTCTTAACAAACAGGAGTAATTCAGTGTATTCATTTGTCAGGAGGATGTTTCTTCTGCCACAGGCAAAGTTCTTATGAAAGCAAAATTATCAAACTGTTACCAATAAAGAAGAGGTGGTAAAAAAAATGGAAACGGCATGTCACTCCTCTTCCACAGCCACATACCATCCCCTCTGGCTTATGATGACTCTTTACTAGCATGTACCATGCCACTGCTGTGGATCACTTTATAAAACATTGTTCCAGTTGTGTTTGAAATTACTAATGTCAGCTTTCACCAATGATTCCTCACTGACATGTGCTGCTACTGTGGTGATGAACTTCATCAAAAATTAAGGTTATGTAGGAAGTGGTATGTATGGCCCAGCCTCAAACAGTTTACTATAGGTTGCACTACACATTTTTTTTTGTCTTTCACTATGGTCACCTCGTCAGATCTAATGATCACAGTGCCACAAACTCTTGCCGTGTCTCGGTCAGGTGACTTCCAAGACTACACATATAACCACAGCATGCCTTATTGCATGATCACACATGAGTTCAGATGTCATCAGGGAGGCAGATGAAACAACTGTCAGTCAAACTGAGGGAAGCGTTGTGTGTAATGTTGCCTGTTTTGTGCACAGAAAAGAAAGAAAAAACAGCTGTGGATGTGCTATAGCATTAAAAGCAAATGCAAGAGGTGTAAACTTCAGCCTATTTGCTCATTATGTACACATCTACTAGGTAGCATCTGGATAACAATTATGACAGGTACAACAAGTTTCACATATAGTAATTTTATTTCCAGAGTTATTTATTCTACTACAAGGAGCAGGCTTGGCTGTGCTGCAGCATCAAACAGGCTACTTTATTGTTAAGTCTGGAATTACTTATGATAAGCATATTCCCACAGTTAGGACTGGGGATAATGTTATGACAACACAGCAGCTACCCTCCTCCTCCTCCTCCTCCTCTTCGCCATGGTTGCCTGACTGCGCTCTAGAGAGAGCACCTGATTGGTCAATGCAGGAACATGTAGTGGGTGATGCCACACTCGGCGTATCAAGAAAAAAAAATTTCTGACATAATAGTCGTTTCGTCGGGGTGTTGTGGGGCATCCCAGATGCTGTATGGTCGTTTAACATGACACACTACACGAGTACAGGCGCCTGATTATTGTTCATGATTGGCCATGGTGCTGGTAATTGGTCGACCACAACAAAATCACCTCATTATGGGGTTAGATTTGTGTGGTCTGATCCAGACATTGAAGAAACGTCTCAGAACTGATAAGGAACAGCAGAACCAGAGAAATCATCATCACAGTACATGTATTCTTCTTCCTTATAAAAAGCCTGGCAACAGTTCAGTCAGAGATTTGAGCGTGTTATGCTAGCAGCAGCTAATGTAGT
The DNA here is from genome assembly GCA_037975065.1 of Chaetodon trifasciatus. Classification (NCBI taxonomy): domain Eukaryota; kingdom Metazoa; phylum Chordata; class Actinopteri; order Chaetodontiformes; family Chaetodontidae; genus Chaetodon; species Chaetodon trifasciatus. The sequence continues at coordinate 12,698,316 of JBBMOE010000014.1, read as the reverse complement.
CTCCTGTCTGACTTCACAATCCCACATTATTTTCATTTTCAAACTTGATTTCATGCAGCTTAGCCTGGAGCCAAAAAAAATGTTTCACACAACCTAACATACGCAGTAGCACTTCCCAAGGCCTGTAAACAGACACTGATGTGTAAAATCGCCACAGCCCCTCTTTTATCATAAAAGGCTATGCTTATTGTTAGCCATATGGCTACCATCGCTAGCTTTAATAGCAACCAGAAAAGGATGGCATTCTTCCAGTGTAATGCTATGGCATGAGCTAGATGTTTTACACAGTGCCTGCTGGTGAAAAGTGACATCTTTCAGTGGGAAAACAGTGACATAATGTTTTCATGCAGCTTATAGCAACGGCATATTGCATTCAGCAGCGGCATATGCCAGCAAAGAATTGCCATTAACCAGATGGGAAGTGGTATGTGGCATTTTCATCTCTCTTATACCAATCAAACTGCAGTGACATACCACTATTGAAAGTACATTCCATTAGACTCAGCATAAAACACTAAAACAAGAGTGGCACACCACCAGCATGCCCGTGCACAGTGGTGCCTACCAGCGAAACAGCAGTGACAAGCATTTATGTGGCACACAACAGCAGCATATCATGATCATCAGTGGCATCAGTGCCAACAGGGACAATCTCTGTACTGCTGTAAAATGCCTATGAAGGCACCCAAAACCTAAATTTGCTCCAATAGTAAGTAGAAGCCTGTCATTGCATTGTGTCAGTGTGAATGTGTGTCACTGCATAAATATTAAACAAGCCACTGTAGAAAAAGAGAGAGTGTGCTGAGCAACATCCTGCCTTGGTTGAAGGAAAAAAATGTAAAAAACACGTTTGGATAAGACACAGGAATCCTGAGTCAAACGGAAGTACAGAGGTTTGTTAGCAGCCTGTGAGAGTGTCAGCAGTACACCTACAGTTTGCTCGGAATTAACGCCACAGTAAAAGACCTGCTTTTTCACCTCCTTTCATGCAGTGCATCCCTGATTCTGTCAGCTCTGGACAGTGTTCCCTCAAGTTTCTGACAGCACACACACTTCCTGCCGCCCACACACTCCCTCTGCTAAATCTGGCTGTGTCCCTCTGCTGTTGCAGCTCAGATTATACTCTTATTTTCACACACTGACTTCATTCATTCATTTCTTTCTCTCTGTCTATCTATCTATGCACCGATCTGTCTGTCGGTCTGTCTGATTGTGTTGCTGCTGCTGTGTAATCTCTTTGTCCTTCTCTCTCTCTCTGTCCCTGAAGGGAACCCTTCCAGGCATCAATAATGAGGATCATTTTTCTGATCAGGGGTTTTCTGGGTAATTGGAGAGGCCGGGACAGTCCCTGTCGGCGCACCGGCAGAGCTCGTCTGCTGGGCTGACAGCCACTGAGGTTCAAACTTTTGAGCCAAAAATTTGAATGATAGGAAATGATAATAATAATCACCATCAGCATCAGAATGTTGTCAGTGCGAGTATGTTAGTATGCTAATGTTAGCATTCAGTACATCCTCACAAAGCTGCGAGCATGGCTCTTGTTGTATTGTTTAACCAACAACAGACTTTCTAGTTAAGCTGCAGTACCATGGACAGCATGTGGAATGACAGTGCCTGTCTAATGGGCAGGGCTCTGGTTGTTAAAAAATCCACTGTCACACACAGTACACAGTGATATTCATTCAAAATATGTATTTGTGCCATCTGAGAAAGCATATTTAAAAATATAGTACGCCTACTCAAAATATGCTTCAGTTCAGTGTCTTCTACATATGTTTTTTTTTTTTTTTTTTTTTTTTGGATCCAAAATCGGTTATGTTTGAAAACAGGATTCTGAACTAACATACTGAATGTAGGCATAAAGTGTTTTGTTGGGTTTACATGTGGTGGCATTCGTTGTAATCCTCTGTGGTTTGGAATGTTGCTTTAAATGAAACATGTGTATTTACAAGGCACAAAAACCCAGCCATTTTTCCAACACCTTTCATTTCTACTGCGCCATCTGGGAGTGGTGCAAACTGCATGAGAAACTTTTCATATTTGAAGATTCTGAAAAATATTTTTTTCTCATGTGGGTACACGCTGAGACAGAGACTGTTGACAGATGGAAGGAAAACAGGGAGGACTTTGCAGATTTGCAAAGATATGGAGAACAAATGAGGGGAAGACAGCCAGGGGAGGCAAGGAGGAGATAAAGGGAGGAGAGGAGCAAAGGTTTTATTGAAGGACAGGGGGAATGAGTGACAGTGAGGAGCATCTGTGGGATAACAGACATGTGTGGATTGAGTCTTTCTCAGCATCATTCTGTCTCAAAGGGAAAGAATCGAATATGAAACCCAGCTGGGAAGAAAGTGACAGCAGTGAAAACACCGAAACTTACTCTTGAATGACATCCAACACTGGAAAAACACTGTTTTCAAGTTATTTCAATTTGTGTAAATAGCTGCCACATTATGCAATTGCCTGCAAGACTCAATTACCAGCATAACCGTGTATACATGCACAGTGTGAGATGGGAGTCATAAGGAAAATCTCTCTGAAACTGTCATAATCACACTGTGAAAAACTTATTAAATGCTGTGCTGCAGCGCTATTTACAAGACAAACATCATGTCATGATTCAAAAGAAAGGATCCAGGGCAGGCAGTTATGTAAGAGTGAAAGCGTGAGTCACTGCCTGTGGCGATTTGTTGCCACTCGCTCTTTGGTAGCCACCTGTTTAACATAATTGCCCTGAACTCATAAAGAGTATACATTCACACATTCATACATTCACCTCTCACTGCTGTGACACACACACACACACACACACACACACACACACACACACACACAAAGAGTACACATTAAGCAGAGGCTTCTTCAAGAGATTGCCCTCAAAGTGTAATGTGCTGTGCTGTTAGGATGCTGCTTAGCTGTGCCTGAGTTAGTGACAGCAGCTGGGATTAGCGTCCGCTGCAGGATGATGTGCACTGACTGGTTTCTTACTCTGTGATCCAGAATGGACACAGTTCCACAGAATGACAGTTTAACACCTGAACTGCCCCGTGCTGGTATTCACACCTCAGAGGGAACAACGCTGCTCTTTGAATGTTTGATGGAAAAAAAATATTAGTGTCCAATAATCATTGAACTGACTCAATTATTAAGTACAACAAATAAAACTGATGATGACAGTCAATGACTCCAACCCCCTCCAACACACACTCACTGCACTGAGGAGCTCCATCAGTGACAGGATGCTACATCCAAAGTGTGTGAAGGAGCGGTATCACAAGTCATTCCTTCCTGCAGCTGTCAGACTGCACAACAAAAACTGCTCCAAGTAATCTGTGAATAATCTGTGCAATAATCTGTGTAATCCAACCTGTACATAACAGTCTGTAAATACTACTTATAATTTCTTAAGCTGACGTTTATTTTTTATTCCACTCTTTTGTGTATACTTATTGTTTTTAATTTGCATGCACTTGTTACTCTACTCTATCTGCTTTAGTGGTGCTGCTGTAAACTGGAATTTCCCCTTGCGGGACTAAAGGAATAAAGGAATATTGAATTGAATTGAACTGAATTGAATTGAATGTCCTGAATTAGGCTTCATTACACTTTATACAGTTTCCTTTTCGATCCTTATCATGGTTATTATGGCCAGGCATTGGAAAACACATACAAAACAAACACATCCCATTTCCTATGAAATGTAAATTATATGTGAATGCATCCAAAAGTTGTTCAAGAAGAAGAATATGACTTGAGGTATATACGTGTTTAGTACACAAAGGGTGAGGACTACTGTAAAAACTCACTGTAGTTTAGTTAAAACAAGTACATTCACAGAACTGTTGGTAGGAAAGAAACAATGCTGCAGCACACTCAGTAAGTTTTAAAAAAATGTACCCTGACAGGTACCCTGTGGATTTGTCTTGGATACAAAGTTATGTTTACGTTCGGTATTTCTCACCAACGTGCACTGTGTGAACTGGATCCTTGAGGGCAACAAATGTGCTGAATGTATTTCTTTCCTCCTACAACATTTTCAGGGCCAATTTTTTTTTAATAAGTGGGAACCTGCATTATTTACTTCAATGTGTACATTCACTCGCAGTCTCCCTTGTCTTTGCTGCTGCATTGTTCCATTTCTTGGTGCATAACAGCACCGGCTGCCGATGGGTGGAATACTACGAGGTCAGTGGTGTGAACATAAAGAACATGTGCATCGTGTCAAGGAGCTCTGCTAGGCCTGCATGTTCACCCTCACGCATCACAAGACAGGGAGCTCATAATAAAATCACTGCCCCATAGCACTATGTGGTCAAATACTACTCAGGGTAATGATGGTAACGATGCTACAAGTATTAATTTACTGCTCTCTCTGACCCCAACTAAGTTAAGTACTGTAGGAATAGCACAGGTGTAACACGCAGACCTTTTTGGCCAGAAGAAAATCATTTCATAATTTCATTTGTTAGTCATTTTGGTAACACTTTATATTAAAGTACACACATTCACTATTAAGAAATTGTTTATTAGGGTCCATATCGTAGTATATTAACTCTTTATTAGTCATTATAAAGTGCCTATTAATGCCTGTCTGCATGACCATAATCTATAACTTCTAGGCCATAAACTAAGAATGTTCCCTTAGTAACCTCCTAATTACTGCTTCTTGATAGTAAGATGGAATTAACTCTAACTGTTAATTACTCCAAGCCCCAGAATAAGGCATTAATAAGTTCTTTATAATGACCATAAAGAAGCTAATATGCCACTAATATGCATGCTAATGAGCAATTGTTAATGGGGAATATGTGTCGGCCTTGCTTAAAATAAATCATGTCTGGCATTAATATGCAATCAATGTCATCATTTTATATTTCATTTCAGTATTTTTTTATTTGTGTCATACATTTCATTTGAATTTGAATTGACTTCACCAAAGGGTCTGGAGACCATACGAGAGGAACCTCCTCCATTATTTAGACTTTACCTGTGGCTCTTCAGTGCACAGTGCAGATCAGCTCTTTGAGAGAACACTGCATTTTAAGGAGAGATGACAGCTAGAGAGCAATGCAGCCCAAGATATAAGGGCATAAAATCTAAATTTGTGGTGGCAAAGATGAAATTTTTCAAGACTGATTGTTATTTTGATGGCGGTATAAATCAAGGCATCACACAATACATCACAAGGACAAGAGCCGCGTATGAGGACAACTTTTCACTCAGCTATGCAGACAAACACGAATATCATAAAAAGGACCTCTGTTTATCATCCAGATAAGAGAATCAATCCTCTGCGCCTCCCCCGACCTGAATAGTGTGCTCATTCCAAGTGATCGACATTTCATATTCAATAACAATCATCTCCTCCTCCGCCTGCGCGCCCTCTCCAACCTCGCTGTGGGCGGCCACTCCATTCCAACATGGCTGGCAGGCGGGTGGCTGTGTGTGATCGGGGAGCCATCTGTTAGCAGGCAGATTAGGTCTGCTTCCTCTGCTCTCCTGTCCAGGTCCAGCTCCAACCTAGCCAGCTTTGTAATCTGTGTACTGTGAACTAATGGGCTTTCTGAGTCGAGGGCCAGTGTACACCTGCGTCTCTTCTTATTTGCTCTGAGTGGATGGTGACTAGCTGCATGTCAGCGACTCCAGACGGAGATGACTAGACAGGGCTGAAATGGAAATGTGCCTCTGCATAAGCAAGCCATGTGACCCAAAGAGAGAGTGCATGCAGAAAAGTGGAAAGTGATGGAGAGAAAAGAGAAGAGAAAACCCATCTGAACCGTTTTCTTTGCCTCAGTGAGTTTGCCTGTTTTTGTGTACACCAAATTTTATGAAATTACAAGTAGAATCTGATCTCATTAGACCTCAAATATCAACCACCCAGTTCAGTTCAGTTTTGTGCTTTCTACACATGGAAGCTGATTTAACAGCTTCTCACTTCATGTGCTTCAGAGTGTGCATATATTTAGAGCCACACATAACCATGTGACCATACAATGTCAGCAAGGCCTTAGTGATCAAATGGTGTCCAGGGCAAACAATCCCCAACTTTACTTTTAAGCATGTGAGCATAACTGATAGATTGTCCGTTCCTAATGATGTGCAAAAGAAAAATAACTTCTTTCAAATGGAAATGATGCCATTAATTTCTCATTTTTGTTCTCAGCTACAAAAAGAATTGCTGGGTGCAACGGGCAAAAAATCATTTCAACCAAAGCCTATGATTGCCCATGATATGCACAATTAGTCAAGGTTTGGAGACCTTGACTAATTGTACATGCTACATTACTGCTTTCATGTGTATTTACTAATTGAATGACAAATTAAATATGGAGACATTAATAGAATCTTCAATATGATACCGTCTGTAGCGCATGCTGGTCACTCCAATATAACCTTATTGTCTGAGATCTTTTTTGTCTTTATCTTTCTGGTTGCTGCTCACAACTCAAGTCTGTGTGGCATTAATGTAGCATTGACAGTCCAGTTAATAGGACTTTCAAAGGGATGTAGTTGACCATATATGACATTCTTGCAGTGTTTCTTTAGCCTATGTAAATTAACCTGTACGTGCACCAGCATTGTTACCACTTTTTTCGTTTGTACAGACATATTTAGAACTTGTTTCATCCAACAGGTATTTAAGCTTTTCTGAAAAGATCATTGATTTTTGTCCCACCAGGACTAAATCATTCTCAACACAATAAGCATTTTCTTTATGCTGCTGAACGTTCAAAAGCAGCACTTACCACATCTTAAACTTAAACCTCACTGACAGATCACAGCTGCGTTGGGGAGATGGTTGCCTACCTGTCTTCAGGCTATCTGGGAAAACTGTACCACTGCACGACTCGAGTGATCAAAGAACTAAATTTCAAGCTTTAAGAAACTGTAGCAGCTGAAAACCTTGAACTGGAAATGAATGTGGACTGAAAATACAAGTAAAACAGAATCTCTTTTCTTCGCAAGCAACAGTACTGCATGCCAAGAGCTGCTGGAGGTGTCATACTGAGGTTCGACTAACAAGATCTTTTGTTCTTAACAGGAAACGGATTGACAGCGAAGAGCAAGGATTGTTCTGTGACATTCTTTGCTCCTGGCAAACAACTTCCTCCTCTGAACTCCTTATAACCTTATCAGTCTTGTATTTCTTCAGCTCCACTCACAAACAAGGACCCCCGGATCAAACCCGTCCCACGACTCCCCCAGGCTCTCCCTCTCGTCCTCACGTCACAATACAACAGCAGAAGTCAAGGGGTGACTTACAGGACTTGTGAAGAATAGAAGCTAGGCCATTCTTGCCAGGTCTTTAATTACTGTAATGAGGCTCTGCAAACAATACACTACAGAAGAGGGGGGGCATGAGCACAGTGGGAGCTGGGAGGTGATGATGTTACTGTCTTGTTGCTGCCTTTAAGGCTTATCTGGGCGGAAGTACAAGACAGTGTGTATGAAACTAGGCTCTAACACTGGGTCTAACAAAGCGTGGAGAACAAGATTAAACACTCCGTGTTGCTGATGCATGAGTGGAAATTACATGCGCACGTGCATGCATTGCAGGTCTGTGTGCATGTAAGAGTGTGAGGAAGTGCTTGTGGGAGTGCAGCGTGTGTGGGTGCCCGTTTGGAAAGGCTTTGGGTTTAGGCACATGTTGCGGCTAAACAATAAAGAAGAGTGCAGGGACTTTTCTGGGCTCGGCCTTGTTAGGACGGAGACATGTCTGTGTTTATGTGTGGTTATGTGTGTGTGTTTAAGGGTCTGTGTCATGCGATAATCACCTATTGACTGCTGCCTGTGGCTTATCAATCAACACCGCGGCGCTCAAGTGTGGCTTTCTCACAGCATCGAAAGTTTCATCAGCAGTCATCAGCTTTCAGAGGGGGAGCGTGTTTTATCCTGCTGTTCTTTTGCAGGTCTCTGTCATCACACCACCACTGCCCTCCACCCTGATGCTGCGTATTCTCCTTCTAGTTACCCAGGAATCATGGCCTCCATTAAATGGATAATTCAATGATTAAAAGTTGGAGGACTCACCACCTGTCCCAGACTGGACAGATCCTGATGCAGCAGTACCAGGTTTCGGGCTCGGTTTGGGTAATTTTGGTATCAGACAAAGACAATGAATCCAGTGTGCTGCATTACCCTGGTAAGGTAAGCATTGGGAAAAATATTTTGGATCAGATTTGGATTTCAAATTCGGCAGCAAGCTGAAAACCAGTCCCTTTGGCAGGTGAGCAACTTCTTTATTGCAAAAAATATGTTTAGCTTTTAAAAAAATGCATTGCAATTGCTGGATTGTTAAATGAATGTCGCTCTTTAGCCCAAGGATATAAAAAAAGTTTTTTTCTTTCTGTGTATAACAATGGCACTTTTCCTACAAACAGAAGCCAGAAAAAATATATTGCAGCACTCTACAGTCAGTATTCTAGGTTTCAGTGCCTTGAGGCCTGAAACTAAAACCCATTAAAACAGCTCTTCACATCTATTTTGCATATTATAACAGCTGAATCAAGGTCGCAAAGGTTTTTGCTGACAGTATATTCTAAATGTTAAAGTGTGCAGTTATTCAATACTTAGCAGAAGCACCCTGTGGTTTGAACAAGAGGAAAAAGCCAAACCAAATCAAAAAGGTCTGTGTTTCTTAATAATTTAGCAAATCTAGATTCAGAATTTTTTTTTCTTGTTTCTTTGCTTGTTCTACATAGTAGACATGCTCAAACCCATGGAAACTCCTAATGCAACCTCACCATTGCACCATATCTGTTTCCATGTCAGGAGTGCATGAAGTGCCTTCTGGGGGGGCAGCTGCTCCCCTTGAATATTAAAACCCACACAGAGGTATAAAGTTGTCATGTCTGCCTTGATGTAGCCAATGACAGGCCGGTACAAGGTACCTGCGGGCATGGACTGGACCTGAGGGTAATAGCCAATCAGGTGCCAGACGGTGGGTGGTGATGTGATGGTGACACAGCATGAGATTTTTGGTTTTGCTGCCAGCCAGTGGATGAAGCCTGAGAAATGTATCTGTCACTTCCACTGGCAGGACTGCCATGTTAGCGCATCAATCAATGCCAGAGCCCAGGATGTGGACACCAGCCCAGGAACAATATGTTCGTTAATACAAGTCTGTGTGTGTGTGTGTGTGTGTGTGTGTGTGTGTGTGTGTGTGTGTGTGTGTGTTTTAAGAAGAGCTCCAGCCTTCTGTTCCAATACAGACTTAAGGTTTGAGGTTACAGACCAAGAGAGAGAGAGTGAGAAAAGAGCAATGTGGCAGAGGGACAGGAGGACTCACAGTTTATACATCTGCTGATCCAGGTTCAGATGGCTTACATTTCAGGCAGCAGTAGACAAATATCAACAAGTAAGCCAACAATAATCCGGTGATGGAAAGTTTAAATCACCTTGGACTGACAGATTGAGTGAACGTGCAGACTGAAAACCACACTGATATGAGCGATCTAATCTGCAGTGTGTATCAGCTGAGGTCTGCAGCGCTGCCTGGTCTGCATCTTCAGCTATATATCAGCCTTGGCTCTGTTTGCACCTGGTATTAATATGCATCTCATATCTGGATTGTGTTAATTTCTGATTTACTGGACCACACTTACACACTTAATATTGAAATACAGCTCCATCTCCAGTGTGCACAATAAAAAGAAATATATTTTGTCCTCACCAAACAGTGATTATTACACACGTTGTTTCCTCTAAGAGGATTTATAATGTTTAAAATTGACAGCTCCTTATTCGCTACAGTTATCTAGAGGGTCCATTCAGGACACTTTATTTATCCATACTGATGACTGCCTGTTTCATTTGTGTGCTTTCTAGTGGCCTGTGCTATGACATACAGAACCCAGTGGATATATTACATAGATTGGATTCTCATTGTATTACAGTGATTGATGTTAATGTGCCAAGTAGCTCTCTGTCAACATGTGGAGTATTCATCCACTGTGCACCTCAGTCTTGGAGACTGTCGTATCACTTGGGATCATTACCATTTGTGTCAATATATATGCAGCTGTTAAACCCCATTCATACTGAATTAGACTTACCTGAAACAAGCAGTTGATGTTTCAGGTTATTCTATTTCAGTATGAATTAGAACGATACAAAACTCAAAAGATGAGGAAGCAATTTGAGAAAAGCCAATGAATCCTAGCCAAAAACAAAACCCCTGCAACTCCATGTTACAGAGATGCTGATTGATACAGGACTAATATCATCAGACAGATTTCCATCCGTCCTGCTCCGTGTCTGGCCAATCACACCCACTTATCTTATATGGGGTGGGTTTGATACACAACACCCGAGATGGCTGCGAGAGGGAGCTCAGGCATCAGCGAGGCAGTAGATCACATCTAACTCTGTGAATGAAAGACTTATTTCTACCAAATGAAAGTTGGTGATTGTTGGAATAGGGGAAAGACAAAGATGATTTTGGTGAGTTTCATTCTGCTTCTGTCGAGTCAAATTCAAAGAATGATCTGTGGGGTCAAAGTTATGTTTTTGTCAACGGAGTCTGGTTTCTTTGAGGAGAGTGATAAAAAGATTGTTTCTGGGTAAATAAAAAGGATCTGACCCTTTAACAAAAAGCTCTGTCTGCGGGGATCCTTTCCATAATGTCAGGCACTTAGCACAACAATCTGAGTCTGTCAGTGGCTAAAAGCACTTTATTGAGCTTATGTCCAAAAAAGTTGCAAAAAGCACTTTATTGAACGTACTGTGACAGACGCAGTTACGTTGAAGCCACTGCAGCTTGTTTTCTGGCTGCCAGCTGAGACGATCTACGGGACCAATTACATCAATGTTTTGTAACTATTAGTCATTTAGACGCCAAATGTTTAAGTACGTATGCATGTTCACAGACATGTCGATGCTACACCATCACAGCTCATGTCTGCTGTTTACTTTTTTTCAATGCTCAGCATGATGTCACGTTTCACTGCAGTGATAGGTTTACCTGTCTATCTAATAGCATCCAGAGTCATTTCGGGCTGTGCCCACTTATAATGCCCCTTGGAAATTGAAAATGAACTGACAGGTTCCAAACTAATTTGCACTTGAGAATTGGTGTGGCGATGCTAGGCTAGCAAAACACGGAAGAGCAGCGAAATTTTTAGCCATGCTAAAAGAATTAGGGATAGCAAAGTCAATCAGTCTGGTCTGTTGGTTCAACATTTTGCTTTAGAGTGTAATGTCTCAAAAGTCTTAAATTAGATTTCCATAGCATTTGGTAAAGGTAGTCATGGTTCTAAGAGGATGAATGCAAATGACTGTAGTGATCCCCTGACAGCTCATTTAGAGCCACCAACAGGTCAAAATTTCCACCTGTCCAGCACTGAATAACTCCAAAACACATAAACAGATTTCTGCTTGGCCTGAATGTGGCTTGAGAATAATGCTTAACTTGCACGCTAACATGCTAAAGTTAGCCTGTTATTATGCTTTTTGTCTAGTTACATTTGAGTTTAGAGACTGCACCGGATCACAGGACAGGTTGTCCATACTGTCCGTAAAATGAGTCCTCGTCCACTGGAATGATTACAGTGAACTGTGTCAATGTGTATGCCTACGTATGACACTTGTTTTAAGGCAGCAATGAAAAAATGAATTTATCCTTTAAGAGCGCAGATGAACTCCTTTGTGAACCTGTGGATCTTGTCACACTTGATCTGCGTCATGTCTTTTCTGTTCCTCGTTTGTAATGTTGCTGTGCCAATTAGGCAGGTCAAACTCCTTGTACGGTACCTGGCGAATTTGAAAGGGCAAACTGTAGCTTTTCCCCTTTTCTGCCTTGTTTCTTACCAACCCAACCACTGCTCAGTAATGAAAGAGGAAAAAAACACCTTTGTCAGTGCCATAAATCCAGTCTAACATGTCGGAAATTAATCCACAGCATCGAACAACTAGAGCACCCATGTATTCAAATTCTGTGAAGTGTGCCTCAAAATAGCCTGAGCTGCACGACAAACATCCCCAGCAAGAGCCACGATGAATACTGCAAGCTTCTCCGCAGGACTTGATTAGGCTGGTGAAGGGGTGAAGGGGGGAGGGAGCTGAAGACAGATATCAGACACATCAAATGCTTGGGGACCCCCCGCCCCCTCCAGCAACCTTCCACCACTACCACTCTACCCAATGACATTTTCCCCACAGGGCCAGAACCAGACCAATTCACCCACACATTAACACTAATAGTCCTGTGATTAAGATGAGTGATGGTTGGATGTCTAATCAGCGACTCTGTGTGCGTGACTGTGTGCTCCCTGACTGTGCGTATGTATATGTAGCCTATTGAGCAGCAGTGGACCCCTACGATGGCTTTGACTGACAAGAGGATCAGATTACAGAAGAGGTTTTGGTGAGTGTCATCAGTTGAGGGATGGGAGAGATGGGAAGGCGGTTGATCTCCCATTCATGCACCTACGTGGGGAAAACACCTGCATGTACACACACACACACACACACACACACGCACTCACAGTCACAGTCACTTTTACATGAATTTAACATTCTCTTTATGGAGACTTACCCTAACTATAACTGTAGTCACTACTCACCTAACCCTTATCTTAACCTGAACCTAACCTTACCTTTACTTAAGTCTTCACCCTGAAATTTGGTCACATATGTTACGTTTTGTCTGCATAAGGAGGGCTAGTACCCACAATGTCACTGTGTAAACAGATTTATGTCCCCACTGTGTGGGTACACACACAAACACACACATGCACACACCCTTGGGATCATTGCTCAGTTTGCCTGCAATCTCCTCTAAGCAATTGAGGAGCTAATGACATAATTAGGGTCTGTATTTAAATGAAAGCATTGCAGGGGGTGGAATCAAGGTAAGAATGAGTGCACAGAGTGGACCGCTGGGTGGGAATAAAAATGCTTATGATTTATTTAAACATCAATGTGTGCACTGGAAATTCAATCTGTGCTGATTAAACTCTAATGGAGACTAATGGAAGAAAAAGGGAAGGGAAACCAGAAATTTTCAGGGGGGTTAGGGTAATGTGTGTGTGTGTGTGTGTGTGTGTGTGTGTGTGTGTGTGTGTGTGTGTGTGTGTGAGAAAGGGAGGGGGGCCAATGACAGATGGTGAAAGCGACTCAGGGATTTGTGTGTTTGCGTCGCAATGAACAAGTGTGATAGTCTGTGAGTGTGAGTGTAGCTATGAACTACACTCCTTTAATAAAAGGCGGTGAGTTGGAAAATTGCATATAAATCTGCTGGAGTCCGAAGCTGAGTGGCTGGGGGAAGCCAAAACACAGAGACACAGTCAAGGCAGCATACCAAGTGTGGATGGGCTCGTTCCTGACCTACACTGCACCGCTTTGTAGGAATTCAATTCACCTGCATGATAAATTAATTATAGCGAGAACCATGACAGAGGAGCGGAAGTTCAATATCTTAATATAAGGTAAAACTGTACAGCTAATATCTTCTGCTGCCGAGCCCAATTAATCATGAGAAGCAAGAGATTACTTGTTGGCCACTGTGACAAGTTATTAACTGTCAGTTTTTAGATCTTAATCTAAAAACTGTGACTTCTGGACCCTTTCAGGCCACGTCAGAAGTGGACATTAATACACTGACAGTGAATTCAAACTATTGCAGATGTCAGTATGATGTCTCTGACCAAAATGCACATGAAAGACAAGAGACACATCACTTTTTACTGGCACCTGTTATTGTGTTGTTCGCCGTTAGCACAAGATGTGTTTGGGTAATAAACTGAGGCAAGTACATTAATGAAGAACTGTATGTCTCGTAATGTACATGTGAAGCTACAGGTAGCAGCCAGTTAGCCTAACTTAGCTTAGCATAAAGACTGGAAACAGCCAGCTGAGAGCGGTATCAATCCTCAAGTGTATTTCCAAAAATATCAAAACTATTCCTTTCATGTCAGTCAACCGAATAGTTGAACACAGTGCCTGTATCTTTAGCTGTCTGGTTTTAGTTCAAGATCAGACGTGTAAGCCAAAGCATTGTGATAGCAGAGGACAGAGTGTTCTGGGATCCAGAGTCTGGTTGGGGAGCTGAAGTGTGAGAGGTCAGTAGGTCTGAACTCACTTGGCACTCGGTTGATGGCTCTCAGAGGTCTCAGCACGCGAACTGTCCTCACCGCTGAAAAACTGACGTTCTGCAGATTGAGGGAGTACTCCAGCATCCTGTAACATATGGAGAGAAGGAAAGGAAATATGTGTAAACACAGCAGCAGCAAACCAAATACTTTAATTACTCAGACTGCAGAATCAGCTCAATCATCTGGGATTAAAAACACAGAAAATGTAAGGGCAGTATTATGTAGCCTTTTATATATGGCATGTATTACATGCTCCACTCTCACTGGGAAAGTGGTAATTAATCCTCTAATGTCCCGAATCACATTTACATTCTTGCCTTTGGAGATGACTGCAATACATGTGTTCATTCCAGTGCTCATTGGACTGTAACTAACCAGAAAGTTAGAAAAACACCACACACACAATATGTCTGTGTTTGTGTTTGCATATGGAGCGTGGTATACACGCAATGTTTGTGTGCCCGACAAGCACGCACGTATAGTCACATGCATCCTCGCACAGGAGGCCTTCAAAGGAGCAAGCGGCGTATGTGTATCGTCTTTCAGAGACGTGAAGAGGGGGTGAATCACTCGTCGTTGAGAGGAGGTTGTGACATCCACAGTACATAAAAGAGCAGCATCAGATAAGTCTTCCTTGTAACCTTGAGACGGCGCACACACACTGAACAGCCTCTCCAGCAGCTCTTCAGAGGCTCTCTCAGGCTGCGATGAGAGGTTAGAAGGACAGTGCTTGGAGGAGAGGGAGGCTGCAGAATGCTTTGCAAAAACGTTTTTCTTGTTTCTTGATCAGTGTTTATCGGCATCTCCTCTCACTCTCTCCCTCTCTTGTGTGTGTGTGTGTGTGTTTGTGTGTGTGTGTGTGTGTGTGGAGCAGATGCTGAGCACATGTGCAGCTTGAAGGGGCGTGCAGATGAAGGAATTCCCTCCTCGCACCAAGTCCAAGTCTGTCTGTTTGACAAATTCGCAACACATGTTGAACTGCGTGCATGTGTGTGTGTGTGTGTGTGTGTGTGTGAGTGTGTATGCACAAGCCAGTTGGTCACCTTAAGAGCAAGAAACTCCCTTAATGAATGCATGAATGTGTGTTCTCTTCTAGCACTTTGAGGTGTCCCCATGTGAGCCTGTTCTGTTTTTTTACACTAAAGCAGCACTAAAACAAGACACACAGATACTGTGTATATACACACATACCCAGAACTGACAGATGGCCTGCAGGCTCCAGAGAGAAGTTAAACGGCAAAACAGTTAACAGAACGGCCCTCCCATTGCAAGCAGAGGGATGCAGATCTAACAGTTGCTGGTAGTCCCTCAGAACAGGTACAGTACATCAGCAGCAGTGGAATGTTGCGTAACGACCACCACGGGCGCCCAGGCCAAAATGAATCAACCGGCACTTTTATGGAAGAGTAACTTGCAAAAAAAAGCCACTTTGGGAACACAAAAAGAAAAGAACTGATAACAAAAATAAATCCCCATTAAAACTATTAGTCCCGAAAGGAATATTAAAGTTAATATCATATAGCACAATAAATGAAAAATAGCATTAATGGTGCCCTCCACCAACATCACATGGAAAAAGTCCATTTACTCTAAGTCATCTCTTGGGGACAGAGAGGGCCAAGCAAAAAGATACTCTTGAGTTGCATTGTGGGAAGTGTTGGTTTCCGGGGCTTGACTCATACTTGAGACTAATAGTCAGAATATTTCAGTCTCTGCTTCGTCGATTTTGACCTCTGTTTTTTTTTCTTATTCTAAAATCAAGTCTGTGTCTTGTCTCACCATTTTCTAAAAGTGCAATACTGAGTCACTGCGGTGCCCTTATACTACACTGGCACAGGAGCGATGTGATACCACAGAAGAAAAATGATTTATGGTGATCTTTAAGACTTAGAGCTAAAACAATTAACCAATGAATTGACGAGTCAGTCAAGAGAAAATGAATCAAAAAATGATTTGATGATACGTCAGTTGGGATACATTTTGAGCAAAACTATAGTGTCTGGTTCCAGCTTCTCAGTTGTGAGGATGTCTGAAGGCATGTTACGCAGATTTTCTTCAATTCCTACAGACCCGTGTTAGCTGTGCTTCCTGTCTGTATGCTAAGATAAGCTAACTGTCACTGTAGCCTTATATTTACCACATAAATATGAACTGTCTCTTTTCTCAGCACGAAAACGCATTTCCCAAACTGAGTTGACTACTGCTGCTACCCCGTATGATGTTGAAAGGACAAATATGTGAGTCACTCCAGACTATCCAGGTCAAAATAACAAACCGTTCCAAACAGAAAACGCCAAACATGAGCACGATGTCATACTGAACGATGATGTGAAAGCAAAATAGCATTTCAGCCTGATTATGAGGCTATAGGAGACAGACAATATACAATACATTCACCATGATTTCAGTGCTGAACAGCCTCGTCCTTATGGGAAAATTATGGCAACATTAATACCAATGGGAAAACACGTTTCAGTGCCAAAGACAAGCCATAAATCCCCAGAGCAAAATAATACAAATATTAGGGTAATTTTTCGTCAGACAGAGTTACATAAACAAACTTAAAAGCAGATGATGAATGATGTCTGTTGAAAAATAAAAAAAATCCATGCAAAAACACTTGCTGCCCCTGATGAGAGCCAGATGAAGTTCGGTGTGCTCAGTGAAAACTGACCCATCTCGCCTCATCTGGAACGAAGAAACAGCCGAGGAGAAATGAAGTGTATCAAACAAACGATGGAAACGACAGGAAGTTGTGCACTGTTTTCGTCAGAGTCCGTGCCAGTGTTGATGATGCTGGTGCGGGGAAGGGCAGCGGCAGGCGGATGAAGAAATGAGAAGCAGGAGAGGACGGGGGAGGCCCAACCTTGGAGGGAGGTTGCGTGAGGAGAATTCCCAAACTAAAGCACACGAAGCAGGCCTACACACCGGGGACGGAGTCAAGGACGAAAAACAGTTTTCCATCTTGTCATACACACTCTGATATGATACTTGTGCACATCTTGATACGGGGAGATCCTTACAAGGACAAACTTGCAGAAGAATGTAATGAGATTCATATAAGTCATGCAATAAAAAGCACCCAAAGACAACGACACACACACACACAGACACACACACACACACACCTTTAGGAATGTAAACAGCTTGCTCGTCCTCTCTTATCAGAGAGACTGAAAGCGTGTGTTTGTACCAAAGCAGCCAGACACATGAAGGATGGTATACATACAGCTTTCCAGCTACACCTTCTCCAAAACAAAGGTGGCACGCACACACACACACACACACACACACACACACACACAGGACATAATGCCACCCAGAAAGACCTATAATAGGAAAAGGACGCAAGACAGCTCTGAAATGTGGAACGGTGTCCAATGTTTAACCCATCCTGTCCTCACCTAACCTTTATCTGTCTGCCTTTCTGTCTGGATCTATCCGTCCGTCCATCTTCTGTCCATCTCAGTCAGTCCATCCATCTGTCTTCCTGCAGCCACTGCACTTTGATAATGTTAAACAGCCAACGGTCCAACATCTGACAGATGAATAAGGAGGAATGGATGGCTGATAGATGGACCAAAAGGGCAAATCAGAGTGAAATCAATGGTGAGACAGATCTAAAAGGAACCTCACAAGTGCAAACTGTTTCATCATTTCCCTGGCTGGGTTTTTATCTCTGTATTTTTATGCAAATCATGATGGATGGACTGAGAAAAGATGAATGGAATTGACAAATTTTGATGGTGTTGTCCCGGTTTTCATGCTCGGTTTGAGGCTTGAGAGTTTGTTTTACCAATGAAGAAATTATGTGATAAATAATGTTGGAAATGTATTTGCTGAGTAACTGATGAGGTGAGCTGAGGCATTCTCACTGCAAAGCAAGTTGACAAATGGCTTTGGGTATCCGGCGATGTTTTCAGCATCATGGTGGCAAGATATGTGTAAAACAGATGCTATACCCATTGATCATTCTATGTAGAGGGCTGACAATTATATGGCTATTCATATTGTTTGTCCCGCTCAGAGTAACAGGATTGATGTGAGTCTGACGTACAGAGATAGGTCCACGGTGTGTTCAGACTGGAAGTAGGGATAAACTGCTAGCCTAGCTTTATCAAAGCGGGAAAGAAATAAATCTTCCAAAAAAAAAAAAAAATCCACTTTCTTCATAAACTTCTTCTCTAGAGCTGCATTTATGTCGCAATTACAATACATGTTTGTAATGTCAATGTGGTGACGAACTGAATGAGATTCAGCAGTTCTGGTCAGCTCTGCTAACCCTTTTTAGCTTCTATTAGCAATTATTTCGCTCATCAACATCATTTCAGACCACAGCGGACAACTTCTTTCAGTGAAAAAGCTTCAATAAATCCACTGTACACTACCTACACAGAATAAAACAGCAGTTAGGGACTAGCTGGTGAACATACTTGATCATTTAGCTGGTAAAGAGCCAGAAACAGCTGCCATAGGTTCATCAAACATGGTAGACAAAAACACCCTCCGACAGCTTGATCAGGAACATGTCATATACAGCAAGCTATTTATTTTCCTGCAGCCACTGTCTTATTGTCCTCACACTCATTTTAAAGTGTTTTTGAGGCGATTTGACCGTATTAAACATTTGCATACAAAACACACAAAAAGCACCCTGGAGTGAAAGCATTCATCCACAAAATATTGAGTCATGTCGGAAAAATTGAGTTATGCATTTAGTTCCCAGTTATTTGATGTTTTTGGGAATCAAACTGTTGTCTCAGAGCCGAGTTCATTTTCATCATCAGTTGTCACGCTGGGCGACTGATCCACAGTCAAAGGGCTGCTTCACCTGTTATTATTACTTTAGATATTGGTCATTTGTTAACAGATTATTGGATTATACTGATTAACCACTGTAGCTGCACATTCCCCCATTTATCACCTATTATGAACTAACCATTCATCTGTCCTCTCCTCTGGTATTCCCTTAGTTACATATTGTTTCTGTTGATTTTGCCTCCACATCACTGACAGGCAAGCTGTCACACTGCATGTTCCTCAACAAATGAATTGTGACTGATGGATAGCTCTGTGTGTGTGTGTGTGTGTGTGTGTGTGTGTGTGTGTGTGTGTGTGTGTGTGTGTGTGTGTGTGTGTGTGTGTGTGTGTGTGCGTGTGTGTGTGTGTTAAGGAGGTGGATTTCTGTTGGTGTATGTTTATAGGATATGTACACAGTGCATTGTTGAAGTGCAAATGTTACAGTGGGTGCATCACAGAGTCAACTTACTAACTCTTATGTGACAGCACACATTTAACCAGTGATGCATGCACAAGAGCTAATGATGAGGGTCTGATAATATCAAAGCAAGAGCATGTAGTATCATTCATGAGATGTGCAGAGAGGAAAAACCACAGAGAACAGACAGATGGAGTGTTTTCATGCTGAATCAGATTGAAAGCCTTTCATCAGCAACACTTTCTGCCATCAACCCACTCTGCTGCTTATCTAACCCAAATGTTAACCAACTTATTCTTCACAGTCATGGCTGATTACTGAATATCTCTCCTCTTGCAACAATCAGATGCTGTGAGGGGAATTCTCACCCCCAAGCAGAAGAGTCAGAGGTCTTAGCTACAGATGTGCACTCCTGCAACGGGTACGCAATAAGAGAGTTGCTCATGGGCACTTTAGAGTTAGCATTCCCTTACGGCAAATCTATACTAGACTCTGCTGTTGAACCCTCTTTTCTGAAAAAGGTCTGATGGGCAATGAGGTGCAGTCTGCTTCAAACTAATAAAAACAAAAGACTCCAGTGAAAGCAGCACATATTTAATAAAACATTACAGTAATAAAGTTATGTGCTTATCCCCTCCAGGAAACTCATTATTTTGTAACTGAAGCAAACTATGTCTACAAAGCTGCTTGCAAACTGTGACAGTCTTTCCTGCATATAAAATTGCATATAAAATATAATAATTGAAACCAACTGTTCTCAGGTCAAACAAAATCAAGCTCAACAAACCAGTTTTCTTGTGAATGTGCTAATGCCTGCGGGACCTTCCTTCTGTTATCAAAAAAGAATATGCTTGCTATTTTTTGATAACTGCTGAGCTTGGCATCTGCTGATGCCTTGGCCACGTGCAAATTAATAAGAACTTTTTATTCAGCAAAATGCTCTTTAAATATTAATCATCAGTGTCAACCTTGTGTTAGTGACACTTTTCTACATTAAGCAAGAGAAGCAACAACTGAGAGTATTCTTAAGTGAACATGTGACTGCAAAGTAAAGACAATCCTTCAGCCAATGAGAATAAAGTGATGGACATGGTGTAAGTGTATGTACACAGTGCTGAAATCAGTGTAGAACATAGAAAAGCTGACAAAATACACATGCCCATTTATCACGCATACACTTCTTCAGAGCCTATTAAACTTGTAATAGTAGCACATCCTTCCAGGCTTCAACTGAGCCTCAACACTCAGATCCTGTAACATGATGTCAGTACTTTGCAGATTTTGTTTTTTCAATCCTGTGAGTGATCACAAAAGCAATGTAACAAGCAAGCATGCAATTCTCACTGGAGCTGAAAGCCAAAGTTTCAGTTTGATTTACTCTAAGGTCTCTTTAAACAGTGTCATCTGACCATGCAGCTGCCAAAATCCAGATGAGAGAAAGGAGGAGCGAAAATACTGATATACCTATCTTTAATTACAGACGTGTGCTCACAGCAGTTAAGATTTACAAGCAGTAGCGAGAGTTTGGGTTAGTGCATTAATAATACAGACATCTACAAAGTACTTATAGTTTTCTTATGAAGCAAGATGAGCGATTTCATGATAACTACATCCTCAGTAAAGAGAAAGACAGAATCATGACGTGACACAGGTGAGTCAGTTCTGTGGCTGCACGCTTACACTAAGTGTATTCACTTTCTGTGCGCGGAGAGGGTTTCCCACCGATGACTAATGAAAGCAGGATTTCATTTGGGAACACAGGGTGACTCAGCAGAGGCTGCAGGATGCTCCTCTCTATTACTACATTCTAATTTTGGATGATAACATGGGCACCGTTTTACATGCAAATGCATCCTTGGGAGGCTTTAAAAGATTCTGCTCACTGCTCAACCTTTTTCATCTTTATCTTTCTTCCCTCCATCTCTCCAGCATCTACTCCCTCCCTCTGATTGATAATCTATGGCCAATCTGCTGACCCACTTGTAGTGGGGAGATAATCTAGCTAATGGAGGAGAACCCACGTTGATAAGGACAACCAGGACAAGAAAACACAGCAGTCCAGCCCTGATGCTGTGCACAGCAAGCTTACCGGGGGACAGAGGGAGGGAGGAGGGGGCTGAGGGACCCACTGCTGGACTCCTGGCAGTGGACAGCTTGTTTAATGCCCATCATTGTTCATGGATACTGTATCCTTGTCTGTGTCCTCTCTCTTTTTTTCTCCTTTGGACTGCATCATCAGTCGTTCACACTTTCTCTCTCTGACTCCGCTATAGATTGAAGGAATGCTTAACATTCAAATACACTCATTTGCTTTCTGGCCAAGAGTGAGATGAGATCGATATCAATCTTGTGTTTGTGCGATAAGGATAGAACTGAAATGGAGATGCCTTCAGCCGAGCTTAGTATACAGACAAGGGGAAACAGGTGGCCTGGCTTTGCTCAGAGCAAATGTAACAAACAACACATAAAGCAGCCTTATTCATATATATTGTATTTGTTTGTTTAACCATTGGTGGAATTTCACCAGGTGCACCTTTCAGGTAACACATAACAGAAAGCAGCTACTTACTTGTGACTGACAGTAGGCGAAAGTTTAATTAAAATGGAGAAGTGATGTAGGCATGTTATCAAGTGTGAACAAGCTAACTAATGTGAGACAATGCATGTGTTTGTCTGTTACCTAATGACTGATTCAACGAACAGTTACGTTTGATGTACTTTGAAAATGAGATTGATATCAGTCATCAGAAAGCAAATGAGCTTATTTTACAAGCTGTATAATCAAAATTCTACCTAAGGTAAAAAATTGTCAGTTTTTTTATACCAACTTGTGTCTCTCACTCTACCTCCTCTGTGACATCTCTTCCACTCTCGCCTTTCCTCCTCCGTCCTCACACTCTTTCTTCCTTCTGCCGTCCCCTAAACTGGGCTGCGGCCCATCCAAAGTGTCATCAATAAATCATAAAGACAAGAAAAGGAGAAGACGCTGAGCCTTCGGTTCTGTGCTTCTCTCTCACCTCCTTTAGTGTCACTCAATCACAGGTCTGAAATCCAGGAGGATGTGTTGAATATTTAAAGACAGTTAAAGGTGCTAAGCTTGCATTTTAAATATCATTATACTGTGTGATGGTGAAATGAACAGCATACTTCATATAATTACCTTCAATGACTGGGACAATGATCGAGACGATGGGTGCACATATAGTCTTTGCTTTGTGCCGTTTGTTTTTCAAATACAGTTAAACCAGAAACTTTTTTGGTTTCCTTTAACTTTATTGGAGAGGACAAGCACACTGCAGGTTGTTTGATTTTTGCCTCTGTCCTATTTAAAACATCCACTACTTAGAGAAACTCTTAAAGCTTTAGTTCTCTTTGCACTCGAAAATGGAACAGATCCTTTGCAAACCTCCACATTTCTCATATATTTTAACTTTGTTGGCACAAGGTGAAGTACAAAGGACAGTAGCATATGATGGTCTTATGTCTTAATGTCCAAAAATGTAATTTATTGTAATTAAAATGGTCACCCTGGTGGGTTAAATGTTATTGCACAGGCCTGTTTGCTCCAGCAGGGGATCTTTGTCCATCTCCTCATTATTGATTTCCCATCTATATCTTCCTATTGTCACAGTCAAGTAAAGCCTAAAAATTTAACCTAAACGTTAATCAAAATAAATACAATGCAAAACACAGTGTCTGTGATTAGAAATATGCTGCTACTTGATCATTAGTACAGCCTCGTTGAGCCGACGTGGCTATGAGCTCTTTCTCACTTACTTTTCTCTAAATCTTTAAATACTGAATAACTTCTCCTCTTTGGGCCTCTAAAAATCCTTCAAATGAAACATCTGAACAGCTCACAGCTCTTGTCATGAGGGGTGAGAGTTAGACATTGCTCTATTTTACTGAAGCCAGAAATGTTTGGGAGCTACTTTTCTATTGTATGGTTGAACTGAGGTATCATATGCACAGTATAGTAGGTCCTGGATAAAGGTAATGACTGTATGTGTTGCATGAATATGGTGATCTTAGATATGAAATAATGTCAGCAAATACCTATCTGATCTGTTTTTATAGCCTATGAAATTTAGAGCAGCAGAATGAAATTCATTCAAACTAGCCAATCCAACCACAAGGAGTATTTCCATCTGTGGTGTTTGTCATCAAACATCAGCCCAAATACATATTGAGGGAATCCAATAAAGCGATGGACCCAGCTGCCTCGGCTTCTCTTCCTCTCTCTCCGTCTGCCTTTTCTCTGTCAGTCTATAACCCTCCCTCCTCTTCCCACCTCACTCCCCCTCTTCCTCCTCGCCTATCCTTTCTGTCTCTCTCTAGAAGGAATCCAGCCACAGAGAGTGTGCGTTAAGTCAGATCGATGTACTATGGATAGGATACCCTGTCTGCTACAGTAAGCACTGGTGCACTCTGCTGTTTAGACTCCCTCGGCTATCGGCTGGGGCTCCACTGCACCGATCAATAAATAAATACATAAATAAATGAAAACACTCTTTTACAAGTCACTCAATCTAGAGTTGAGTCCAAAATGTAAGTAAGCTTATTTACACTTCGCTGTAGTCAGTTGTGTAATATGTAAATGGACTTGTTTATTTAACATTTTACTAAATGGAGTGTGCTTTTTGTGTCTGTTTGCCTTCATTACAAATAAATAAATTTTTCATACTGACACTCTGTAGCTGAATAGTTTTTCCTTTATAATTTGTGATAAGAAGCGTCAAGTCACATTATATTTTTGTGTTTCCCCAACAACAATGAAACTTTATTTTTGGCTGTACATGCATTCACAGATGCAGAACTGACTAAACACATAACAAATTAGGCTACAGAGCAATCAAAGTGCCAGATTCATGATGCTGACTGCACCTGGCTTGTTAGGAAGGTTGTCTGGTAGAGGAAAGGACACGCACATTATAATTTTTGTCTAATGCTAACGCTGTACTTACCAGAGTAATTACTGAGATGTGAGAACATGGCGACATCACTACAGTAAAATTCAACAGGACAGGAAAAGAGCAGGTTATAAACAAGCCAGATTCACTAAATCATTTTTGGGGGGGGAATAAAAATAATTGTAATAAAGAAAACATCCTCTCAGGTCAGCTGTGTTCTTACTAGTTTACTGTTGCCATGTATGTGAACATCATGCAATATATTTCTGTTTTCCCCTACAAAATGTTGAAGAATGTGTTGCCTAGGCTTTACAAACATAAACTAGGGTTTTATTTTGTTGGACTTTAGACAAATTCTCAAAGGATTGCCAAGCTTAAAATGAGATATGATTGTTGATAGTTCAGAGGTTCATCGGTATTAGCGAGGCGGCAGGTCATCAGTCTGGAATAGTGAAGACAAAATCTTGGATACTGCACAAAAACAAAGACAGAGATCACATCTATATGCATCACAACCGCGCTTGTATTGGCTCCAAATCTTATGTACAGACGATGCTCAAAAAATTCTGTGTTCACATTGTGCACAAGTGACTCTGAACAAGTTGACAGGTAGAACAAACAACTTGGAAGTGTGAGCACAAGCCATCAAGCAGCCTGGGTGAACTTTTCTACTCACACTGGGTGCTATCGTCAGCGCTTTCACACTTCACACACATGCAGCCGAAGAGTGCTGCACGTGAGTTCATGACTGAGCGCGAGCCAAGCACCACAAGTCCACCTCGAATCAAATATTTCATCCACCACCAAAAAACTGATAAAACCTTTTCAAGTGTGAAACTTCTTTCCACTGATTTTGACTTTATCGTGTGAATGTGGTAGTGCATCCATCCTGCACTCCCTCCACCATTCACCCGGCAAAACATCCCTCTCCTCCTCCACCTGCTTGGTATGAGCATCCCTCCATCATTCCCTCCAGTCTCCCTCCTGACAGTGAGGTGATTAGGAGAGAGCGCAGACCTGCTGAAAAGGCAGCTTAGCTGTAATTATCGTCTCAGAAAGAAACAAACAGTTCATCAGAGCCATCCTCCGCAGACTTAACAACTGTTGCCAGGATGAATCAAATGCTCCACAACCAGCCGTTTCCTAGGTTACCATTGTCTCTGTATGGCTGGGGGCTTTCCGCACAGATGAGATTTTTTTTTTTTTGTAATTTGTTCAGAAATGGCAACATAGCATAAACCATGAAAACAGAAAAATATGTTCACACATGCACAAACACACAAGCATTCTCACACTCAGATGTCAACAACATGCATGCAAACACCAGTAGATACAGACATAGAAGCAGAGTTAATGTCTCGTGTCATGTTTTCCGTCACACTCCGTAGTTTTCATGCTCTGGTACACACACAGAACTGATGCCAACATTTTCCATAAATTATATTTGAGACATTTCTCGCAGTTATTACAGGGTAACAGTGACAGGAAATATGATGAGGGCAAGAAACGAGGATTACATGCAATAATGGTCCCACGCTTGAATTCAAACCAAGACGTCACAGATGCATGTAAGACTACAGGCAAGCTGCTGCACCAGAAAAGAGCCTAAGCATACACTGGCCCGAGCAGTCTCCATTAATATAACACTATAAAGTCAGGCGGGCGGTTGGATCTAAATCTAAATTAATAACAAGATTTCCTCACATAGGCTCCACGAACATGACATGAGTGTGTTCCTGTGAAAGTTTTCTGCTGGATAAGAGCAGAAACATTTTTAGCCACATCTCTCCATATACTGTATATATATAATTAGATATACATGTATATATATANCATGCTCTGGTACACACACAGAACTGATGCCAACATTTTCCATAAATTATATTTGAGACATTTCTCGCAGTTATTACAGGGTAACAGTGACAGGAAATATGATGAGGGCAAGAAACGAGGATTACATGCAATAATGGTCCCACGCTTGAATTCAAACCAAGACGTCACAGATGCATGTAAGACTACAGGCAAGCTGCTGCACCAGAAAAGAGCCTAAGCATACAGTGGCCCGAGCAGTCTCCATTAATATAACACTATAAAGTCAGGCGGGCGGTTGGATCTAAATCTAAATTAATAACAAGATTTCCTCACATAGGCTCCACGAACATGACATGAGTGTGTTCCTGTGAAAGTTTTCTGCTGGATAAGAGCAGAAACATTTTTAGCCACATCTCTCCATATACTGTATATATATAATTAGATATACATGTATATATATATATATAGTTTTAGTATACATATTTTAGTCCACAGGTCAGCGACCTAAGACTCCAGCATGGGCAACCAAAGCTACTGCCAGTGGCACAAGACAAGGTAAAAACTACACTACAATGTTGACATACATCATTGCTTTGTTAAATATTACAGCGTGGTCTGATAATTACAGGCTGCTAATGTAGATCAGTGATAAAAACAGACTTAGCCAGCGTGCTGAATTACTCATTTCTCACTGTGCATTTTGCTGCACCATAAAAGAGACAAGGCATGGTCTGCATTCAGCCATGAAACAGCAGAATAAACGTGGATGCTTGAATTAACTGCATTAGCTTTGTGTCAAGTTAGCAATTGAAAGCACAAATAGTAAATCAAGCTTGCTGTACAACAATATAGTTGTAGTAAGCCAGAACCACCTGCCAAAGAGGAGACCACGGGGCACAGATTTGTACACACCACGGTGAGCAAGTCTGGCAGGTGAGTCCAAGAAAAGTCAAGTAAGAGGGTAGCGTCAAAACATGATAAGCAAAAAGATGAACACTGTATACCTCCAAAAATCAGGCAACAGAGGTCAGCTACAAAATTTCAGAATCACTCACAGAAAGAGAATAGATAAAGGAGGTTCTTCAGAGAGCTTTTGTAGTTGGACTGCTGAATAAAGACACCATCATACTGAGGATCCGGTCTTCTGTGTGGCTGTGGATGAAAGTGTGGACATCAATGACGTCCCACATCTCGCAGCCGGCAGACAACAGACCATTCAAAGGCCTGTGTGAGCTCAAAGTATCGACATGCAGAGCAGACATAGCCCCGTTTACATGCATCTTCTCAGAAGCCTGCATCACAACATGGTTTTGCATGTGTGAATGAGCAACTGAGCGAGGGAATGCTGTGCAAACAGCAGGCATACAACTCTATTATAACCATACACAAGGTCAAACCAACGATAATGTAACTGACTGTCAGCGCATAAACTGAAAATGAATTGCATGCGTGTTAACAAATGCCGCTGGCACACTGGCCGTCTTCTACTTTGCAAATTGATATTCTCATAGAAAATCTTGCCTGGTCTGTACTGCAAACACAGACCTTTATCTCCCACCCTTAGCTGACGTGCATATTCCTACACGCACATACACTATTTCTGTGTTAGATGCCATCACAAACTGTTAATGTAATTAGCTGATCCTAACAGCAGTCAACAATACCATTCAATAGGCATTTCAAAACAGGCTCTCATGACATGACGTGTTTTCATGTTGTGATAAGAGGTGCAGTGATTTTTTTGTCTATATTTGATAAACAGAAAAAATATTAGCAACAATTTGGAAAATCTATTAACTGTTCAAGTGGATCAAAAAAAAAATGCCAAAAGCTGGCTTGCTCAAGCTCCTGAAATGTGTATTTAATTCTTAGTTTTCATAGTCTTCTGTGTAAACTGAATATCTCAAGGTTGGTCAGACCAAAAAAAATTATAGTATAATAATTCCATTATACTTATATGGGATGCTAAGTTACATTTTTTGAGAAATGAAGTTTAAATAAAACTTGCAGAATGGATGGGTTTGTCTACTGCAGTTGTCTTCTTATGAAATTCCACACAGTAATCATTCATCTAATGCCTATTCCTTACGCATATCTTATTCTGCACTGCTGCAATGACCCAGTTTCCCCCACCAGTACATTATAGTTTCATCTGTATGCATCTGAGTAGAATATCTCTATTCATCATCGCTGTAACCATGTAACTATGTACTCCTTGAATGAACATTAAGCCTGTTTTGACTGCCTGTAGCGGCAGTTTAAATTTGAAGATCACTTTATTGGCTTTCTTATCACTGCTGGATTAGTGTTTGAATATCAGACATTAATGTATTTCCCATCTAGTTCACTGGCATTAGATTAGTCGTTCTCCAGAGAAGCAGCTTTTACTATCTCTGATCTTAAATGATTTCCACTCAGATATATGATGCAGGTATAAAGAGAGGAGAGGAATTAGATTAATGAGGGCTGAGGAAGAAGCTCAGGGTTGACGCTGCAGAGAAGACCAAGACAGTGACCCTCCACTGTAGAAAACAGCTGTCCATCACAGCTGTGCTTTGCAGGTTTGTTACTGCATAAAAGCAGGTGAAATGTATCTCATCTCTGCTGCTGAAGGACACACACACAGTCACACGCACGCTTAGAAGGAAATGTGTCCTGTTCCCACTGATGGACAACAGAAGCTGTAGCAGAAGGGCGGCATTAAAAACCAGCAGGGGATATAGTGTGATGAAAATGTCAGACCAAGACCAGCAGGCTCTGATCTGTAACATGTTTAATCAAATTACAGTGTGTGTGTGTGTGTGTGTGTGTGTGTGTGTGTGTGTGTGTGTGTGTGTGCATTGCTGCGTTTGCACTAGTGTACATACATCACTGTGTGAGTGTCTGTGCCCACTGTGTTCAGATATCCATGCATGTGCAGAGATTGTATTTTAATAAATATGCATCTGTGCACTGTGTGTCTTTATTTGTATATTGTGTGCCAGGATTTGTGCATACAGCACAAATGCATGTGTGTGCACGTATGTGATGGAAGCTGGTCTACACATGTTAAATCTGCAGGTGAGGTAAAGTCATGAAGCCTGTAAATGAAAATGAACAAAAACAGTTTTTTGGTTTCACTCACTTTAAAACCTAATCTCATTCTGTTCTGCTGCTTGACAGATTCTGAGCACACAAGAATTTAAGAGGGTGCTTGCTACCAATTTCTACCTAAATGGCTTTTACGGGACATTTAGGGAAAGTTTATTTCATGACAAATCCAACGGAGAGTGCTGGGAAGTAGCCCGACGTGACTTAGAGGACTGGCTCTAACAGGTTCATGCTATAAATGCAAAGTCGTTTGATCTGCACTTGGGGCAGCAAGCAAAGAAACCCTGCAGCTTGTTGAAACCTAGTGACACAATTACATTTATAATCTCAAATCATCCAGAACACTCTTCATCCTGTCCTTCATGAATCTGTCCCTCCACTGTGAAATCCTGACTTGCAGACGGATGAACACTCAAATTTGTTGCGTGTGTGTGCGTGTGTGTACACTGCTTCTTGTGCAAGCCCCCAGTGTTTATGCATGGTTAAGCCTGGCCACCTGTGTGTTTGAGTGTGTGTGTTTGCGCGTGTAATCGCTTAACTCACCCAGCCACTACTATGAAGAAGTCCAAGCGGTTCCACGTGTCTCCAAGGTAACACTTCTTGCCAAAAATCCCCAGAGCCACCATCTTGATCACCATCTCAATGGCAAAGAATGCAAAGATGAAGTCATCGAAGTCCTGCAGAGAGAGACACGAGTTAGCGTTATTATGTAAAGTAAAACAATATAACACACAGCTGGGGCCGATGGCAATGTCATTTGGTCATAAAACATGTATTTGACAAATGAAAATTTTGATCACATGATGGCACTAGATGAAATGTTGAGAGGATCACCAAAGTTACTACAATTAATGCAAAAGGGAACTCGACTGTCTGTGGAAATTGTTCTTGAGACATTTCACTAAAAACCACAATTGCCAACCTCATGGTGGCACTAGAGAAAGGGTCGGGGGATCACCAAAAACATTGATGCATCATCTTGGAACCATGAATATCTGCACAAACTTTGGTGCCAGTACATTGAGATATTTGTTTGGGTTTGTGAAAACTTTGACCTGCTGGTGACACAAGAAGAATCATCAGGAGGTCATGAAAGCCAGTCGACTTCATCTTCTGAGGAGCATGAATTTCTATAGAAAATCGTATAGCAATCCAACAGATGTTGAGGTATTTTAGTCTGAAACAAAGTGGTGGACTGTCCAACCATGCAGACCAATATTTGTACAAAATGTGGCTAAAAATCATCTAACATAAAGAATAAGGTGTCATACAATTTGTGACTGTGATCAAATGTAACTTCAGTCACAGGCTGTATGTGGGAGAGAAGTGACCACCACGGGGGACCACCTGTTATCACATGTCCATATTTCATAGCGAGCGAGCAAACTCCATCCACTGACGAAGGCCACGAGATGTCGTTGAAATCTTCAAAATCTCCAAATTTTTGTCAAAGTGCTATTTTTAAGGTCAATAATGAAGCCACAGTTTGTTGTTATTTATTACTGTATACATTAATTAGTGGCCAACATAATATATGGCAGCACTTTACATGATCTAGATTATCATGAGTTGGGCCATTATTCTCAGCCATAACAATGTATCAGTCAGGCTCTAATAGCAGTCATATTTGATGTCTAAAAATAGCCCACTGAGAACCTTTGACAGTAATGTGATACTTTATTAATTCCTGCAGAGGAATCCTCTTTTCTCTTTGCCCTGCCGTCAGGAGGTCAGGCTCCCTGTGGAGGGAGGAGAGAGAAAGGAAAAGAAGAAAAAAGATAACAGCCTCTATGTAGCTGCAAAGGATTTAGCATCTTGCTCAAGGACACTTCAGCAAGCCAGTCGACATGAGTCCTCCACCACGTGGCCACCTTGCTGCCTTCACTGGGACTCAAGTGACAAATGGCTTCCGATGCAGAGTACACAATGTAATAACCTGGAACAAGCCACTCATTGCACTAATCAGTATTCCTGCCCTCATTACTGTCTGTCTGGCTGTCTGACTGAGCTTTAGCCCTCCAAATCATTATCAGGCTAGTCTGAAGAGGAAAAAAAAGGGCGAGAACGAGGACGGGAGTTGGCTGGGAATTAAAAAGAAGACAACCTTAGTTACATGAAAATCAACAAATACATCTAAAAAGGCAGAAGAGAGAGAATTGGAGATGAGGTGGGGAAAAATCCAGCTCAAAGTCAAAAAATAAAAGAAATTTCTGGAAGGAGATCAAGGCACAGGACACCCACTGATAGATGAGTCATCCAAACACGAACAGAGAAATGTATAAATACATCCAATCCTGTTAGCTTAGGCTGAAGCTAGCCTCTCGCTGCTCCAAAGTTCACTGGCAGTGAAATGTACAGGTTCACACGGGAATGTATGCGTGTGTGTGTGCGCGTGTGTGTGTGTGTGTGTGTGTGTGTGTGTGTGTGTGTGTGTGTGGCAAAGTTCTCATCGGTCCCATTAGTGGAGAGCATTCATGTAGTCTGCCTCAAAAGCCCAAAAGATTTGACTCAACATATGGGGTTGCAGTGTGATTTCCAGGGCATGTGAGCTACCAGACAGTTGGTTTCTTTGGCAAACAGCTGCCCCAGGTTAACTCCCTAGCACTGACCATACATCACTCCAGATGTTTTACACACTACTCATTTACTAGAGAGAGGCAGAAGAGCCTCCGAGCAGATTGTTCTGTCATGCATAGACCCCCAGAAGAAAAGGTAGAAGAAAAACATTGTGTTCAGTGTTTGATCTAAATTAAATCTGTCTGCTGTGACCAACTTGTCTATGGCGTAGTACATGAGTAATGATACAGGAATATGGATGTTAGGCAGTGTCATCATGAATCTCATAACACTGCTCAAGTACAAAGGACACACTGAAACATGGTTAAGTCACAGCTTTCTAACTGCTGCACCTTATAAAACTGTTCATACAATCAAAGGTGTCACAGTAAAGGAAAATATTTCCAGCTTGGCTGAATGCAACACCTTTCAACTGATTACTTTGAGGATGCTGAAAATGAGCCTAATTCAACCGCATTATGTATTAAACATAACATGTTTGCTCAAGCCCATTTTTCCTAACTGACTCGCCTATTCACTTTTTTAGAGACATATTCTGCCTTTGGATAATTCCACTTGGGTTGTATTTTAAACTGGATTTGTTTCAGGAAATTTTACACCAATATATCAAAATATAGAAAATTAGGGTCTTGCAGTCGTTTGATGAAAATATACTTGGATTAAAGAAAAATCTTAAAAAGTGAGTTTGCTTAAGTTTGTAATGACAAGGGCAGAGGAAATCATGTCAGTGGAGATCACATGGCAGGTATTGTGTTGGCTCTCTAAAAGGTGATCAATCCCTCTTAATTGATCATCACCTGATATCTTCTTCCAGTTTGGAGGGCCCAGAGCACTGTAGGTCCTTGACCTTGGCGGCGTGTGTGCTAACTCTGTGACGCATGGTATAGCCAACTGCTTCTTTTCTCTTGCTAGCAATGAGCTTCACTAAAAGGGCAAAATACACATTCATGCTATTACCCACAGTTCTAGCCTTCAGGTACAGGTGCCTGCTAATGTAGCCACAAGATTTTTCTTTTTTCCCTTTTTTTACTGAAGGAAGTTTGAGTGAGAGGAGGCGTCTCGTCTGTAGGAACGCTCTATTTGCAAGTGCTGCTTTTCCACTTTCCGAACCCAGATTGGCTGCTCACAAATATATATATATATATATATTGTTTAGAGAAACACCATCTTCTCTGAACTATATATAGCTGATTTAAAGCTCTGGACACCTCAAATCAAGGATTACAGTGCTGATAGGGACAAGAACAGCGATCATTTTACTTTGGTAATTTGCATTTTGACAGGACTGTATGGGCTTAAATAACGAGATGCAATCAATCAATGAGCTTTAGGTAGGTGTGTGTTTGAACTTTGGACAAAGAGAGCTGTTTCTCTCTGCTTCCAGCCTTTATGCTAAGCTAGGCTAATCGCCACTTGCCTCCAGCTCAATATGGAACACACAGGCGTGAGAGCGGTATTGATCTTTTCACTTCACTCTCAGACAGAAACCTAATCATGTATTTCTCAAACACTGTAGATTTAATCATTTCCTTTTGCATTTTGCTACAGCAGATCAAATATTTTTAGAAAATGATTTTTGAAGTGTCTACAAGGTTGTGTTTTTTAAGTATGTACATGATCACTGCAAACTCTGTGTGAGTACTTTCTGTCTGCCTGATATAAAAGCCCCCGGGAAGCTTCCTGCACTTATTAGTAATCAGCTCTTCAAAGTATTCTTTGCATATTGGATCTTGCATGATAGATAGCAGGGCACATCAAAAGACTTTTGGAAAAATAAACAGAAAATCCAACGAGTGACAGATGTTACAACTCCAGCACATGACTGGGAGAGAATGTGCGTTGTGTGAAATAGAGAAGAGCGGATATGTTTACCGCCATGCTGAGCATAAAATGACTGCAATGCCTGCTCCTCTAATACTCCATCCTTCTGTCTCTGTTCACTTTTGTTTAATGAAGCAGACATTCCTCCTGTCTCTGCTGGGGAGTAATTACTCATCTATTTTGCATTAGCTAAAGCCTGCATGCCCACAGAGCCCATAATATAAGAAACCCCCTTAAGTCTCCAGGTGATGGGACAATATCTTCACTGTCACACATACACACACGCACATGCAAACACACACAAACACATTCTTGGCACAGCCGAGATTCAAATTCATCAAAGTCAACAGGACATGCTGGCCTGAGGCATTCCCAGTGGAGCATACTGGTGTAGCAGCACGTGGTAATACAGCCTCTGCAATCAGGATATTGATTTCCTGAAACTTGTGCCACACATCAGTGGAGCGTAAAACATGCTGAATGATTCTGACGAACACGGATTGGATTTAATATCTAAACATACAGCAAAAGCTCTGTAGATACCACATCAATCACAGGCCAAGGTCTCCAAGGTTTCCTGACGACAACAAGCTGGCTCTTTACCAAAATGGAAATGTGTGTGTGTGTATTGTCACCATGGCTCAATGGCTGTACATACATGTGGAGACCAGGGAAGCCCACACACGCCTGCCTCAGAGAGTATACTCACCACTGACCTGTGCTGAACAGCTCACTGCTCACACAATCCCTAATTTCTACCCTCCGCTGCTTCCACTCCTGGTGAAGAGACTTACAGAGGAGCAGAATATTTCAAGTCAGTTGGAAAAAATGCTGCAACTTTTGGAATATCTCCAAAGAATAATGAGCCTTTCACATTATGTGAAAACAAAACTAAAAAGTTAATTATGTTATATCATCCAGCCTAATCCTAGTTCAGACAAGCGTCACGAAATTGACTTTCATTTGGCGTGACAGTCACAAAAGTGTGAAATAGGCCCACAAATGACAGCAGAGAACTTGTGGCGAGTCGATCCGGTCTTTGAAAGAGCGAGGGATGAATGAAGGCAAAAACATTGTTGAAGCAAAATGAAGCAGTGAATCAGATAATATTAAGGGATGGTTATGCAATATTTTTTGGCAATCTGTAATCATAACCCAAAAACAGTTTAAAAGGACAATGTTTCATTCAGGTTTTGAATGTGTTGCTAATGCTGCTTGTCTTCATTGCTGCAGTGGTATTGCGCTGCATCGCTCAGAGATCATTGTCAATGAAACAGTGCTGGCAGTGCTGTAAAGGCTTTGTCTTTTGATTTTGTGTAGGCGGCAGGTAACGCTGCTCACGCTTCTATATTTATTCCAAACAAACCAGCCACTGCTGCCAGAAATGGAAAAGCCTTCACTTCCTGTGCACCAGACGAACCCTGGAAAGACTCACCAGACACTCACCGTTTATAAAAGCACTTGTAAAAGCTCCAAGTCATAAAGTGTGTGTACAGGATTAATCGCTGGTAGCAACATCTAAATGAATTTCAATAATATCCAAGTGTTGCATATTATCGGCCTTTTCCACAGTCATTATTTTGGCTTCTCGTGGCTAGAAAAGCACAGGTGTTGCTAATATCATAAATCACAGCTCCTTTCTATTCAAGCCTCACAGTCCATGACTGCGTGACAGTGAGCCAGCATGCACAATACCAGGACCCTGAACCTCATGCGAAATGGAATTCAGCCACAATTAACTGTAATATTTCTCAGTTTCCTAAATTTAGGACTGTCTGAAACCACTTCCAATTTGCTAATTAACTACTTCTATCATTGAATCCTTGCAGTAAAACAAATGCTCAATATGTATACAATAAAACAAAAAAAGCAATATAGCACTGCTTTCAAATATAAATCCCACAATTAGTAACCTGCAGGTGATGTTATTGACTATAAATCTGTGTTATTCTACAGTCTACGGATGGCACTGACGGCAGGCTGCCACTGGCCAGAGACAGAGGCTT
This sequence comes from Chaetodon trifasciatus, assembly GCA_037975065.1. NCBI lineage: Eukaryota > Metazoa > Chordata > Actinopteri > Chaetodontiformes > Chaetodontidae > Chaetodon > Chaetodon trifasciatus. The sequence continues at coordinate 12,662,789 of JBBMOE010000014.1, read as the reverse complement.
CTGTCCACACCAGCCTCTCATCACTTTTGCCTTTGAGATATTCAAGTTTTTCATTTTCCGATTGAAGCAAACTTAAATATTTCCCCACTTTATGCCAATGAAGAAAAAGAGGACATCAGATACACACTTAAGTCTTTTGCCTTCTGCCACCCTTATCTGCTCTCCCTCTTTTGTCTCTCTGCACTAGCAGCTGGACGGGATTCCTGCTTTATGTGAGCTCCCGGCATTCCTCCTCCTCCGCCTCCTCCCGTCTACCACCGACTTCCCTGTCTCTCATCTTTATCTTCCACTTATCTTTTTCTCCCACTGCGTCCGTCTCTCTACCAAGGAAGGCATATCACTTCGTAGTTACTGTGATTATGTCTCCCACAGTATCTCACAGTGTGCAGGGCTGCAGTGTGTGTGAGCGCGTGTGCGGTTCGTGCTACATTTGTGTGTGTGCATGCTCGTGTGTATAAGGCATTGTCATTTTTCTTGTGCTTGCTGATTTTAAGTTTTTAGTGCATTTGTGTGTCTTGTGTGTGTGTATGTGTGCAGCTATCTTTGTGAGAACCAGTGTAAGTATTAGACATGGTGTTAGGGGTCAGGTTAAGGGTAAGAGTTTCAGCTGTGATGGTTTAGGTTATGGTAAGAGGAGAGGGGATGCCTTATGTCACTGTGTGTCCTCACAAGGATAGAAGTACAAATATGTGTCTCACACACAATTACACTGTATGGATACACATAAAACATTCAGACAGCTTTGTTCTCTCTCTCTCTCTGTGTATTCAGTCTTCGAACCTCTCAGCCTAAACAGTGACACCATACACCAGCTTAACAGCCCTGTGTGCATGTGTGTGTGTGTGTGTGTGTGTGTGTGTGTGCGTGAACGCCCATGTTGCTTCTCACATTGCCTGAGAACAAGTATAAACACACGTGTCCACCAGGCACACAGAGACTTCAGCAAGCACAGCAAGCTGCATTGCATGTTATCAATGCGTCAAGCGAGTGCCAACATTACACACCCTCTCATCACCTCCTAAACGGAGGCTTTATGTTCTAAGTGCACTTTATCACTGATGCCGTGTGCACTTAAAACACTCCCTAATGACTCCACGCGGCTCACTCCAAATCAAAGCGGTGTCAAAGCGCTTAGATACAGTATGACACCCAAGTGTGAAGAGACGAACAATCGAGATCTGCAGATCAGAAACATTCCCGCACATGATGCAAATATTGCCATGTGTTTCTGCACACGAGCGCAGGCGGCTTAAACAATACATGGTCAGGATGTCTGTGTGTCAGTAGGTCCAAAGAAGGTATCGATTAGTTGATTAGTCTTCAATGATTTTGATAGAAAACTAATAATTTCAAGTCATTTATTCATCAGAAATGCTGAAGTTCCAGCTTCTGAATTTCACATATTTGCTGTTTGTCTTAATATTCATCTTATAAGTTATTAAAATACTGTTATTTATGCTTTACAGATCAGTCACAAGCCATTAATGACAACAAAAGGTGACTGGGTTGTGAAGAATCCTTGTGGTTGGCTGTTTTTCTTTTCTTTTGGTAATAACAGAATTGTTAGCAATCCGTTCATATTTGTTTAATAAGATGTTAATAAATGGATTTTTAGCCAAATCCTCTGCAGGCATCATACCATCCACCTGCTGATTGGATTTTTCCCAACATGGCAACTCAAAGGTTTGTTTTTAATGGCTTATAGTTGACCTATAAAGCATTGGACAATTGACTAATTAACAATTCATAAAGCAGTAATTACAACTCACTTACCCATTATAAAAGTGGTAGCTGTTTTGGAGGTAAACCCATTAAAAAATAGCAATTTGACTGCTTTCCCACTTTTGTTTTTCTTCTGGTGCGTAACGTTTGACGTCACAAACACGCTGCGCAACAGGGAACAGCAGAAAGCAGCATGGAGGCCGGTGACAATATTATGGTGGTTATGGTTATGGTGGTTATATCTTTGATGAGATGATGATGACGGTGATGATGATGAGATGGAAACGGCGTGTAACGAGCTGACAGTTCTGTCTGTCTGTGGAGTCATTTGACCTGGGAGTGAATGCAGATTGTGCCCTTTCCCGCTGAAGCCAAAAGCCAGATGTTAGTTTGTGGGTGTTAGTGGGGTTTTTCTTCACTGTGAAGGAGAGTTTAGTGTTTCTGTTCAGGGGCTGTTTTCTTTGCGTGTTTGATGACTGCTGTGTTCATCCCCACACTTAACTAAAGGATGTCATCACAGGCGGGATCTGAGGTGTATATTTAAAGTCTATACTCTTCTTTTTTTGGCCTTAACAGGTGCTATCAATTCTGTGAAAACATTTGCCCGCAACCTTTCCCGAAAATAAATCTCAGCCACTATGTATGCTAATTCTGCCTGTCACAAGTCTGAATGCTATTATCACAGGGGTCAGAAGCTTTCATCAAATGCACGCGCACACACATACACACATGGAGAGGCAATCAGACAGGCCGTACGTGCCGGCGAAGGCGTTGCATGCCTCGCGTGGTGAGGACAATAGGGCAGGCTAACTGTAATCTGCCATTCAGCTGAGATCCACTCCTCACAGGTGGAGGGAGATAATATTGTGAGAGAGACTTTTCAGCTCAATCATAACCATTCACAGCAGTCGCACACAAACACGCACAGACACAAGATCTGCCGTTTCTTCATCCTCCAGGCACATGCCATGGTTGACGTGGTTGTGAACCTGTGTGTGCGTGTGAGGTGTGTGTTTTCCAGTCGTTCCCAAAAGCTCCTACAGGTCCATATAGTGAGAGCGCTCTGGCCTGACACAGATGTCCGGAGCTACGTCTCAGCGAGGAATGTAAATCTATAGCTCCTTCTGCCGACCTGTCTCTCTCTTTCCTCTCTCTGTGTATCTTTTCTGTAACCCAGTGTTCCCATTGTATTGCCAATGAATTTATTAGCTTTCCGCAGACATCGTTTTGTACTGTGGCTGCAGGGGGGACGACGGAAGGTTAAGTGTGTGCAGTCGCATTCAGAACAGAAAGTGTTCAATGGAAATCTCTCCTTCAGGGGAAAAAAGAGACAATCCTTTAAGTTAAGCTACTGCATTATAGCCAGAGTTTGACATTTCCTTGAAACTACTCCATTGGCTAAATCATCACTTATCCCTTATTTTTTCACTCTTATCTGGAGTGCACTCGGATGTGCTGTCTGCTGTAGCTCATTTGTAGTCTGTACAGCTTTATTTATCAAATGGAATAAAACATTAGAAGGGGAATATACGTGTAGCACATTAAAGCTAAAACACTGGTGCGATTTTCTACTGACTGTGGGATTAGAAATATACTATACATCAAGGTGTTACAATTGGAGCCCGAAGGATACAACCTAGCAGATCACAGATACACTGTTAAAAGCATTTATGTTTGTCTGTTAAGTAACAAGAAACTGCAGTACAGAAATGGAAAAGACAGATATAAATTTTGGCCCCAAAAGTCTACAGCAACACTGCTACGAGGCTGCACTTACAGGCAACGAGGTACTTTAATTAAGCTAATGCTAACACCAGCTAACATACTCACACGGAGAACTGTGCATGAATGCGGCAGGAATAATGTTTTCCATCATCACAGTCTTAGCTCAGCATGCTAACATTTGCTAATTAAGACTAAACACAAAGTGTACCTGAGGCTGATGGGAATGTAATCAGGTTTGTAGGTATCTGGTCAAGTTTTAGACAGAAATTATGACCCGATGATGGTGCAAGATAAAATATTTAATGGATCACCAAAGATTCAACAATAGAAAGTACGGTGTATTAAATAACAATCTAATGACTGATTGCATAATTAAATTTGATATGATCCAACCTTGCTGCAGGCTGAAAACAATAGAATTTAAAGCGACTTTCAAGTGTGATTAAAACAAACTGTAAATAACGCCTCAGGACAAAATTTCACCAACGCTAACACACTGAGCACGGGTCATCTTTCTTTCTACCCTGCGGCCACACAGTGGCCTGTGACCATTACAGTAGCCATTAACTGTCAGGAGGGGAGAGCTCATTTGGCCTGCATCAGAGAGGAGAGCCATTTAGAGGCCTGGCTGAGTCCCTTCAGCAGCACTGATGCTAGAATGGCCACGTTAAGCAAAGCCGTGTTCTGAGAGCTCAGGCACTCGCACACGTAATTGTGGGGCACTGTTGCATTAATGTTGGGCTAGGAAGTATTTTAGCACTTTCATATTAATGTATCCCTCATTTCTGGCATATATCAGGGCAGCAATGGAGAAAAACAAGACTTAACTTTCTTGCTAGGTTACATATGTAATTGCAGTGTTGACTAAAATAAAACGCATGCAGAGAGATGAGAACTATTTTGCATATTATATCTATTTTGCTCATCTTTATTGGGATGATCAACATTATCTAATTAATGGTAATAGTAAACGTATTTGCTGCCATACCACCAGACATGCATCAGACACCAGACTCTGCTGCTGTAGAATGATAAACAAGTGAACCTTGAAAGTCAAACCAAGCTCTCTGGCAAAAAGAGAGAAAGAAAGAAAAAGGTCAGAAGTATGAAGGACTGAGCCAACGGCATGCAGAGTGTGAGAGACAGGAAAAGAAAGACGTGAGAGTGTGTAAATAGTGAGGAAACTGTAGTTCCTGACAGTGTGAGACGGATGAAAAAGACAGACAAGAGCATGCGAGTGCGTAGGTCTTGTGCCTTCACGATCTCTTAACATATCGATTCGCAGAGTGACGGGGAGATTGAAATGGAGGAAGCGAGGAATTAATGAGAACGCATTTAACCTCTGGGCTGTACATTCAGCGGCGCTCCAGAGAGGAGACCCACTGAATTAAATCACATCTCATGTCGCTGAGTGGAGCGATGGAAGGAGGTGATGGACACAGGCTGCCCTAGCAACAGCAGCCTCAAAATCTCCACTGCTCAGCTCTCTCTTTTTTTTTTTGCTATTCTCTGAATTCACCTTCTTCAGTCTCCTCTCGTTTCTTCCTTTCTTTTTAGCTGCTTTCTTTTCTGTACTTTTCTCTCTGTGCCTTTTCTTTGTTTCCTTTCCTCCCCTCTGCTCTCCTTCTTTTGCTCTCCTTTCCTTTGATTCCTTTCCTTTTTCAGTCCTGCCTTTCCTTTCCTTTCCTTTCCTTTCCTTTCCTTTCCTTTCCTTTCCTTTCCTTTCCTTTCCTTTCCTTTCCTTTCCCCTGGTCCCTATCTTTCCTTTTGTTTCCTCTCTTTTCATTGTATTTTCTTCGCCTTTCCCACCCTCTCCTCATCTCATCTCACCTCTCCTCTGCTGTTGCCTTCTTTCCTCAAAGTTTGTTTACTCTTTTCTTCTTTCCTTTCCTTTCCTCTCCTCTCCATTCTTTTATTTTTCTCTCAAAAGTAATGTTTGGATAACAGAAAAGAAAGTAATGTGTGTGGATCCACTTCCAGAGAAAGTGGAAGTATGACTACATTAAAGAAATGCTTCAGATCAGAAAATGTCTTATCCAGTAAACTGTGTTTAATATCAGAAAGCATGTAGGCCTAATCGGAGTAGGGCTCTATTTTCTAATATATAGATGTCATTTTGGAATGAAACTGCTCAATTCACTGAGTCAGTGGACAAGAAAATAAGAAGACTTTGCTCTGATTCAATCTATTTGGAACCATTATCCCGTCACTGCACAAGATGAACAACGCCAGATAACACAGAACTATTCTGCTGCACTTCAGTCCACTTGATTCCCTCATCCAACACAGAAAAAATGTATTGTCTATGCTCTGCGTTTTACAACACGAACAACAATGCTCCTCCATTAGTGTTAGCTACCTTAAGCAAGGTCAATACATTAATGGGAACGCCTTCACTTAATGTTGTTGTTTATTTTCCATCTGAGTTCATACAAATGAAGGGAGCGCCAAAGGACAGATGTTGTGGAAAATATTGTTTCAGTATGTCTCCATCAAAGGCACTGGTTTAGAAAATTGTGCCCATAGCTCACAGTGTTTCAGCGTTCCTGCTCTCCAGCGTCTGTTTGGCTGTGTTTGAATAATGCCTGCGCTGTCACAATCTGCCATTCAGCCCGTGGTGTTTTTGCCGTGCTGCAATTTCTGATGTTTTCCAGCCATTGCCCTGCATTTGTTGTCCTTATCTCCTGGTGTCACGTCTACGTGAGTGAATGCTGTTTCTGTAATGTGTGTTTGTGTTCTTTCTTCTCGGCCGTCCCACTGGAAGGCCTCTCACTGGGTTGTACTTGTCTTATTAAATAAAGATCAAGGAAGATAAATGAATGCTGGTGATAAATGTGTCTGCTACAATCGTGTCTCTGTGCTGTTTCTTTCAACAGGACGCCTCAAACATAGTTTGGTAAACTTCGGGTAACCATAGCAACAGTGCTTCTGCTTATTGCTATGTTACCAGTTAAGTCTCACTGGTGAAACAGAGCCAACTATATTAACTGACTACTTACACACTATAAAGGTGCATACCACCTATTTTACATGTTAAAGTCAATGTAGTAGCCACAGAGAGAACTAATCAGCAAGTGAAAACAGCAGTACCTACGTTACATTATGGGAAATGTAGCATCCAGCGTTGTCTGAGGCTTTGTCTGAATATATGGGAAAAGTGCGTATAGCTGTTCAGAAAAGCTGGCCATCATAGACAGAAGGAGATTCAGTATTGTTTAAATTAGGGGACGACAGCGCACATTTTCATTCTTTCCTGGGAGACAGTGCTGCATTCGCTTGTTCACGTGTTGGAAATAGTTCTATAAATAATGTAAATAGATGGCACAGGGATAGAAATTCAAACCCAGCTTACTTTTCCCCTTCCACACAGCTGGCCACTCATGGCATGAAGTGGGTGTGAATGTTGGATTGTCATCAAGTTACAGAAATGAAGCAGACCCCTCTGATCTGATATCAGAAAGGTGTGGGGTCTGTGAAGCTGTTCGACCATCCAACAAGCAGCTCTGGCAGAATATTGGCAGCTTAAAAGTCTGCTGCTTTGATGTTTCACAGAAGACTAAATGCGTGTTCAAAATAAAACCATCCAAGAGCCCCTTTAAAAATGCATGATGATTTCTTCATAGTGGTTTTTTCCTTTGGTAATCAGGGTTAGGCAAATTACTTGAAAACCAGAATCAATTTCTCGTTGCATAGCACTCATTAAAAATGTAGGCTGCATTACTTTACAAGTTGCTCAAAAGACAAACTAATGACTTTACATTACTTGAGTTCCCAGACACACACATCACATCCTCTGTCATTAAAACGTGTAGGAACAGAAATGAAAACATTGGGGTTTAAGGTTTGGAGGTACAGCATCAACTGACTCACAGCTAATGCTAGCCCCATAAAGCTGAGCCCTGACTGTCCGCAGCACTCCTGAAGGCCTGATTTCATGGTTCCAGTCGTAGTCTTTTTATGCTACTTTTAATCATGATTCACGGAGTTCCCAGAGGGCTGATTTTTCTCACTGAACCAACCACTGGTAAACCAGCAAACAAGTGTTGAAGTAACAGGAAGTTACTGGGCTTAGTAACTGCAGCATAATCACTGAATTGCAGATTGTAATCCTTCAGATGAGCAGCTACGGAAAAAACCTAATCATGTATCAGGACATTTTGTGTGTTATCACTTACATTGCCACTCACTTGGGAAATAAAAATTAAATTTTGCTCTTGTGCTCTGGTTTTCTGTACTAAACAAAGTGTGAAAAGAAAACGCATTCAATAATACATCAAGCCAAAAACTGTCTTACCTGAAGGATCTTGCACCTCTCAGAGTCACAGTCGATGTCCTCACACGGATGAAACATGCCCAGTGTCACACAGTTCAGCAGGATCACCAACATAGACGCTCGCTCGAACCATGTAGAGAGCAACAGTTAAGGGAAACAACAAAGGCAGAAGAAACAGCTCACAAGACAAGAGTCAAAAGCTCGCAGTAACGACAAGCAAAGAAGAAAAGAGCATTTCTGCGAGCTTTCTCCAGTGACCTCATTATCTCATTCAAATTTATAAACTCCTCCGACAAAGTGGTGCACGTTTATCTCTTCCACTCTAATTCTCCATCAAAAAAAATGTTTGCAAGAGGAAAAATGAGCCACAGAGGAGAAGTGGGAGAGCCCACCTGTGGCTGTTCTGAGTGGCAGTCATTGCTCCCATATCACCCTGTTAACCAAAGATCTGTTTGCAAGGCACGTTGGAAAATGTTCAGCTTGTTAGCGAGGGTGCCGGATAAGCACTTTAAAGAGATTGTGTGAGGCACAAAAAAAAAAAAAAAGACAAGAGAGGCAGATGCTCAGAGACCAGGAGGCTGACTAAGAGGAAGACGGAGGATCCGGCTTTAGACTTAGTGAGTGTGAAGACATTGTGATGCATCGCACATGAATTTTATTGACCACAGGGTCAAAGTGGGAATTCCGAATGTGGTTAGGTTAAATGTCAGCCTGAGCTATGTGACACCAATCAATGATGAGACAAAACACAGATTAGGCTGGTACAACTTCAATAAGTGTACACACACAGTAAAACACACGCGCACACACACAATGGCACAGGGCTGGCAGGTCTGTGTAATGCTGTCTATGATACATGTGGGCTGCATGCAGACACACAGACATACACCCACATGTATCATAGACTGCTCCTGCATCCACAGTCAGCATCCTGCATCCAGCCTGGTTAACAGCATTACACAGACTAGACGGTTTATACTCCAAGAGTGTGTGTGTGTGTGTGTGTGTGTGTGTGTGTGTGGCTGTGGATTGCTCACGCTGTGGGGACATAAATCTGTTTACACAGTCACATTATGGGGACTTGACTTCCTTACGGGGACAAAAGGCAAGTCTCCATAATGTAAATTATTACATTTTAGGGCGAGAACTTTGGTTGAGCTTAGGTTTAGGTTAAGGTTAGGATAAGGATTAGGTTTGGCAACTAGTGGTTATGGTTAAGGTAAGTCTCCAGGAAATGAATGTAAGCCTATGCAATGTCCCCAAAAGTGACTGAAACATGACTGTGTGTGTGTGTGTGGGCACACAGGCTGTGAGGACAAACGACCTGTCTGTCTTTTATCGCATTAGCCGCTACTTGCCCATTCATCCCGCTGACCCATAATGCAGCTGGGTCAGCATGGCCCCACAGTCGACACATAAAAAAAGGGAGCGCAGGACGAAGAACAACGGTGAGACCCGGGTTTTTAGCTTTCCTCCTTTATGCTGGTGAAAGCTGCCACTGCAGGCTGGACTTTCAAAGCAGAGTGCCGGACAATCTGATAAGTCGTGAAAACAAATGTGTCCTGCAGCAGAGGGCAATACACAGAGTCTCAACTATCTCAGCTCCATATTTGTACAATAGTCAACAGTTTAGGGTATAGTATGAATCTTTATTAGGTCAATTAATCATGTATATAAGACCAGGTGACATAAGAATAAGGGTTATTTTGTGTAAGTTCTAATATCTGGCAATATGGTGGCACTGGAGGAAAGGTCAGGTTCCTACTTCATTAGGTTTTATCCTCTGGGGAACATAAATATCAGACCAAAACTTCATGCACACACAGTTAATTCAAAGCACCAGTCATGACCTGCAGTGTTGGTCAAGGGGACTAATGAAGAAATGAGCTTAAACATGCGTTTCAAAGATACTGACTCATGCCTTTTCTTTGTGAAACAGCTGTAAATCAAGCTAACCATTAGGGCTAGGTCACACCAGAAACCAAGGACTGAAACCAATTTATTTCAAAGGAAATGCTTCAATTGGTGGATTTGTTTGCTGTGGCAAAGTAGATCCACAGGGAGCTAGAGCATATAGTTCAACTTTGGTGAACCCTGATGCACAAATTTGCACAATGACAGCACTGATTTTTCTGTGGAACAGAGACCTGAGATGTCAAAATGGAGTGATGAACTATCACAAGCTGTGTTGCTCCATCCATTATAGCATAAACAGCTCCACAAAACAGATGCAGCATGGTTTGGATTGGTCAGGAGATTGAAGTGGAGGGTACAAACATGCTGAATTATGTTCACTTATTTCTGTGTTGTGGTCTTTTCAGGTTGGTGACTGAGAGTGCAAGCAGACACCAAACCTCCAATCAGATATATCTTAAAGATGTGCAAATGAATTTGAGTTAAATCTAAGGAATATCATTCAAACTAAAGGGAAGTGTAGGATTCAGGGTTTTTGGAGCTTCACTCATTATTACCTAGGATATCTGAACCTTTGCTGCTTTTATTATGAGCATATTTTCCCTCTGGCTGTCATGTTTATGAGGGTGCTATAGTAAGTGACAGTGTGGTCAGTGCTCATCCAACAACTCCAAATCTTTCTACCATACCTTGTTAAACAAAGGGGAAACTGCCTCCTGCACTGGCTCTGAACATTGGCATCAGACATGAATCGTGCTGCCGACTCATCCAGTCTGACTGTAATTCCAAGGGATACTGGGCTACGATGTGAAACTCCGCGGTGGTTCCATATTGAACAGGAGTACTGAATAACAAATGCAGGCTGGAGGGAAGCTGAGTCTGTGACCACAAGGAACCTCAGTGCCATCAGTTGGGTAATGATGGTTGCATCTGAGAGGCAGCACAGGATTATGTTACACACCGGAGGATGCACAGAAAGTTCTGTGAGTCCAAAGGGATGCAATTAAAAAGATCAGTCAGTATGGAGAGTGGGATCATTAAACAGGAAACAAAAGCTCAGACACTCAGGCCTCTAGTTTGAGAGTGGTGGCGCTGAAAGTTACAGGGAGACCAAACTGTTGTTGACGCACAGCGGTAGCATCGACAAAAGTTTGCAGTAAAGGACTGAGAAGATGGGGCTAATTAAAAATAATGAGCTGCATGGGCTGTCTGTGTAAGCTCCTGCTATCAGCAGCCTTCATCAGGGCTAAACACATTGTCATTTTAGTTCAGTAAAGTTTCAGTTCATCGCTGAGATCCTTCAGGCTCCAGACAAAAAGTCACATTTGGCTGTTTTATTCCCTCTTTCATCAGAAATGATAAGTAAGAATGACATTTCTGATATATTAATAGTGTTTCTGTGTTAGGAGGGCGGTAGCAACAGGACTGAATGAAAAATGTATTTTACTCCCCACCGGTAACCCACAGCCATCATAGACAACTTTCCATCATCTGAGGAGGTTTAAAAGAAAAGCTTTTTGCGGTACAGACCCACATTATCACACAAAAAAGAGACAATTCAATACTGTATCATTTTACAGCCAACAAACTTGAGGACTCACACGTAATAGCTCACTAATGAAGCTCCCTGTTAGCACATAACTAGTATAATAAGCAGACCTTATAATCCATAATCACCCCCTTAAAAACTAATTTAAGCAGAGCTGTAAGATTTGCTGATATCACCGGCGTTACAAATAGAATTCTAACATTTCATGGAATAATTGGTCTCTTCCTAATTTTCAGCCACAAAGCAGAACTTTTGAGTCTGCACTGAAAACACATTCTGAACCTGTAGATTCTGTCTGTGCCACAATACAATCAAAAATGGTCCTCATTAAGGAAATTTGCTTCCTCAACAAGAATGTACAAGCAGAACCCCTAGGAAACAAAACAGAAACACATTACACTGCACAAAGGACGGCAGGCCTACTGTGGCTCCACTGTAGGTGATGGCCAGTTGTACAAAACCTCTTCCTGAGTGCCCTCCTGCCTCCAAGCACTCTACACCTGCAGCAAAATGGGAGCAGGATATTGTGGTGTGCTCGATGGGCAGGGTGTGAGATTATGATGTCTGAGCGTATAACTGCCAGAGTGTGACGTCTGTGAGAACAGGTGCTGGCAGGCCAATTGCTTTTGGAGCTATTTAAGATGTCTCCTGTTAAAATGCTCTGATTGGTGACAGAGCGGAGAGAGCCGAAAGAGATATAATGTACTGATTTCTATGAAAAAGTTCTACAGTAAAGGAGCAGGACGAGGATGAGTCAACTGTTTGTGAGGGATCACCACGCTCTGCTTTAGCAGTGTAGGTCCATGGTGTGTTGATTTAAAGTCAGACTCTTGTCCAGGACCTTGGACGCTAACCTCAGCAGGGTGATAGAAATCATACATCTCGAAAAAGAAGAACATGATCCTGAATGCCAAAAACTCTCTGCAATGATTACAAGTCACTGGATGGATGTTTCTGCACTCAGCAATGTTACCAAAGACAGCCATCACAGTGAAGTGTCACATAAATACTGATGCTGAGTGTCATTAGTCTGGACAGAGTGGCTCACTGAAGGCATTACATGGTCTGTTATTTAGCAAGGCTGCTATCTTGTAGCAGCAATAATCAATAGACAGACAGGCTGGGGTTTGGGGAGTTGGACAAAGTGGAAGATGGACAAAGGACTGGCAGACTGACTGAGAAGCCAACAAGATTCAACAACAAGATCTGTTGATCATTATCTACCAATATTTTTCTGTTAACTATGGACTACAGGTCAGAAGGAGTCACTACAGCTCTACAGCTCCTCTCAGCTCCACAGAGCTTTCAGCATCGTTCAGCTCATTGTTTTAATTTCACGGCAGACACGGCAATGAAGCATTCAGGAGCTAAGGAGACAGATATTTCCCTTTTTCTGGAGAGCAGAAACAGAGCTAAAAGGAGAGTGAGCACTGGACTTTAACCACATATCAATTTTCTAACATATCAACGTTAAAGGTGATCGTATATCAGTGTTGCATTTCCAGCTTTTTTCTGCTACTCCTTGTGACTAGAAATGCAAATCACAGGCTTAACTCAATAATCTCAGGGCTTTTTCTGCTACAGAATTGAAGGCCAGTAGCTTTTGGTGGGTAACATTTGCTAACAAAACTTTAGACACGTGTATCTGACATTTCTGTCATTTTACTGACTGTGCTACTGTTAGACAATGTGTTCACCATCATTCTGTAACTGCCGCTTGTCAATAGTTTCGCTGTGAGGGAGCTCATGCTGAGGCTACTCTTGCAAAATTTACAGAACTCCTGAAAAGTGAGAAATAACCAAATATGACATAAATTTACAAAAGTCGTTTATGATTTAAAGCTTAGTTCACTCGATGGTGGACACCTTTACTGCTTTCTGAGCTAAAATCAAGATGAGAAACGTCATATTTTTTATGTATCAGGGTCACACAGAGAACTCAGATTTACAAAGACAGTAGATTTTCATCTCTCATGACAACTGACAAGGCAAAGAAGTGTTTTTCTTAAGGGCTGGTGAGTAAAGCGCTGTGGACCTGGCACCCTCACCCGCTGCCCTTGGGCTCACGTGCAAACAGCAGACAGGTTTTATTGGTGCACGTCAGACCCTGTCGACTGATGAAGCGTATGAAATGTATTGTTTATTGGAGGTCTTAGGACCACATAAAGAGAGAATTCATTAAAGGAAAGATATCGAGGAGAAGGCAGAGGGGAAGGCTCAGGCAGAAGTATGGAGACAGAGCAAAACATTAAATATGAATAATCTGACTAATTCAATCAATAGCTCTTCCTCTCCTGCCCTTGTTCTCTTTCTCTGTCTCCCCAGCTGGTGGGCTATAATTAAACAATAAGGAGAGAGTGTTTGCAGTGTTCTGCCTTCAGTATGAACACACATACACACACGCACACACCTTCATGGTGTCAGCATATAAACAAGTGGTGACGCCCTGAGGGATGGATTCAATTAGGGGAAAGATACACAAGGATATGCTCTGTCAGAACTCTGAAAGCAAGACGCCTGTGCTACAACACAGACGCACGCATGCCGACGCAAGTGCGCACACATATGCAAGCTCACACAACAATGCTTTCATCAGAGAGGCAACATTATCAAACTCATCAACACCTCAAAAAGTATTCTTGTTCTGCTCCCATGGGTTCTTTTCAGTCATTCCTCTCTCTCCAACTCTAGCACAAACAAACATGCACACAAGCACATACACACACACACACATTTAAAGTCCCTTTCTTCTTTCCTAATGAAGGGAAAATAATATGCAAGCCTTATGTCCTCCCCTGCCTCCCTGCATCACACTGCTGATTTACTCCGATTCTGTCCGCTAATGATCTGACACCAGGACACAAACAACAGAGAAGAGGAACTGTGTGTGAGCACATGTATATATGTATGTGTGTGTGTCTGTCTGTGTGTGTGTGTGAGAGAGGAAGAAAGAAAATAGAAAAGTAATAGATTCCAAAGAGCAAAGTTTGCTGTAAGAAAGTTTCAACTCATCAAGGTCTCTCCAGCTCTTACTTCTTTCATGAGAGTGGGGAATGAATCCTCCACAGGAAGAGATGAGGTACACACACAGTCCGAGCGCGATCAATACAGACAAGCCTCTCTGAATAGATATTATTCATTGTGTTTACTATAACTCACACAGGATGTGGTTCTGCATCTCTGTGCTGCCCATCTCCACACACTCTCTTTCTCCGAATCTATATCTCACCAAGGGGCCGCGCATGACGTGAAACTACAGTTACATCGAGAGCTGCTGTGGATATATGACGCCAACACTGAACCTTAATAAAATCTCCACTGTTCATCATCTACAATATGATTTGCTGAAGAGAGGATCCATCCTACACTTGTTACGCAGTCTTGCAGAGCAAGAGTTCATCTCAGAAGCTATGAAATTTATGTCTCAAGAGTATAGAATTTTCCCCGTCAGACACTGTCGACACTTGAACCATCAGTGAATGTTTAGCTAGCAGAAGACGCCGCCTCTCCACGCTCCCCCAAGCTGAAATGAAACAGTTCAAAGCGGTGGGAGTCACGATGCATTCATGTTGCTCGGCATTCTTTATTTCCACCTGGGAAATCTGATTTATGCACCAGACATATATTTCATTATCATCACTATCATAATTATGGATTTCCTCCATATGATTCCATGATATCTATATTCACAACCGCTGGAATTCAAAGACATACATGAGCCCAAGTTGAAACAGCATGAATCCTGCTTACTCTGTATAGCAGGTAACCTCGACTCTCTGCTTGATGCAACCTGGTGAAATTCTTTCTTCATAACTCCCCATTAAGTTCATGAAAGGGAGTCAGATCAAAGCACAGAGGGCTCTTAGAGAGAATGTGCAAAAGCACCTCTTGTTGATTAAGACTCACTCTGCCCTGAAGTTCAAACATGGCAAACGCAGAGTCCCCCACCAGTGAACGCAAGGGGACACTGAGATGGAGGTGGGACAGGTACAGTGACATCTAGCCGACGGCACAACGTGCCTGCAGGTTGCTTTATTAAAAGCTGCAAGTGAACCTTGCAGGAAAGGGCCAACTGGACTGAAACAGCAGGATGGACAGAGACAGACAGGGTACATGGACATGAGAATATGAGGGACAAAGAGAGGAATGGTTGAATAGGTTGTGGTGGAAGAAAAAGGGAAGGCACCTGAGAAATGTGGGATGTTGGTGACAATGTTTGGTGACAAATTGATGAAAGGAAGACACACTTTCATCATATGTACAGGGACAGCATGTCAAGCCTGTGAGGCTGCTGGGCCATGAGGGGATAAAAGGCATGATCAGCTCAGAGTGAAGAGCACAGTCATTGTCATATAAATGAATAATACTGCTGACCTGGCTGAATTAACCTGTTGTCTTTGTCTTGTCTCAGATCTGTACAGCCTTTAAAGTCTGTGAGTCTGAAAGCCTGGACATTGGTACTCAGCCAGAAGTTAATTTGAGAAAAGAAACTTTTTATACCCGATGACAGGAAATCATTGGGGAGACGATTATAAAATGTCCACTGTGAAGAGGAATGCTGACACTAAAATCACTCTCGGCCTTCTGCGTTGTTCCTCTCCACTGTTTTACAAACCATTTTCTCTCTTTTACCCCTCATGACAGCAGCCCCTGTTTTTGTCTTCGTCTCCTCAGGAGTGCAATACCTTGTCTTCAGAAGACAAACTTTACAAAGCCCAGAAAGCACAGCAACTATTTGGGAAGGTGTGCAAAACAGGAAGGAAGATAGCTGTGGGTGAAAAGTGAGGTTTATCTCTAAAGTCAGAGACAGCTGCTGTTGCCTCACCTTTGCTGTGCATCTCCCATCAATCCCTCCTTTCTCCACACCCCTCAAAGTTTTTTTTCTTCCCTCTGATCACATGCCTTTCCCTCTCCTTGCACTGCTCTGTCTGTACTGTCTCACTCCTGCTATTTTCTAGGAGATTGACAAAATGGAAACTTTTTTTCAGAAGAAGAATGCTGAACATGCCAGAATAAAATAAAAAATGGAGGAGAGAACTGAAAGAGGAAGGATGTTCATGAAATATTGAGGGCGATTGCTGCAGCCCTTTGTAATGTTCAATCCTTCACTGTCATCGAGCTAAAATGTGTGCAAGTGTGCTCACGCCTGAGTGCGCATACACATATCTACATGTATTTGTCTATGTTTGTGAATCCCAGTGTGAAGCCATTGATTAGTCAGTGTATCCTCATCGTCTCTCTTTTATCTAACCAAACCGTCTTTTAGTGAAAGCTTACAGTGTAGATGCCACAGTTTGAGTCAAGCCGAGTCGGGAATGCCCACATTCGAGAAACAGAATGAGTAAAGTAGTGGCTCTAATAATGCAGCAAGCAGCATCTGAACCCTATTAGCTTCATTACTGTACATGTTTATTGCCTGGTGTTTGCCAGTAAGCGGTAAAGCTTGGGATAGATGTAGATTAAGGGGGCATCAAGTCGTTGAGAGAATGACCTGAAAATAAGTCCTCATACATGTTTTCTGATCTGCGACCACTATGGTAGAGGTTTCATTTAGTTTAAGGAGACCTTTCTCCTTTTTTATTTTAAAATGTTTGAAGGCTCAGTGTTCAGTGTCAGGATTCACGTCATCACCGTTCAGGACATATGGGACATACAAGGTTAGTAAAAACATACAGTGTCTGTGCAGTTTAAGATGTTTTATAGGGCTATAACACCATCATGCCACATTATTTTTTACTTCCAGGTGAGGACAGTCATTATTACTACAACCACATGAGGTAATTTGTCATAAAAACATAAACATGGGTCATTTTAAGCATGGCGCAAATGTACAATGCTGTAGCTTTTATGGTGAGGACAGACTTAAAACACTAATGGGCCAATAACAGTCTGATGGTTCACAAAACATGCTCGTGACTTCAGAGATGCTAGTTTGAATTCTGGAAAAATGCAAGGAGTTTATGAATAAGCTTTGTTATTGATGAGAAACTGCATTAATTTGAAGCTGCTGGAACAGAGCCTAGCTGGTTTTCCTTTAATAAGCGTTTCATTTTTAAGGAAATCTGGTTTTGGTTAAATCCTTTTTATTCTGTGTCTATAAACTGTTGAACTCTTGCTCTATAACCCAGGCAAGAGGAAAAAAAACTATACGCACTGAGATTTTCTCTGATACAGTTGTCAGTAAACGGTTGTGAGTTTAATCAACACTATCACTTAAAAAGTGAGTAATACGTACATAAATAAGCAGCCTCAGCGACATGCTGAGGGGAGCAACTCATAGCAAAAGGTCAGCGTGTTAGAGCGGAGCATGTCGACTCATGGCGTGAAAAATCCTGCTGGTATAACACTGCATATCCCAACCGCTCGCTGACATGGCTTATCAGTAGCCTGAGTCAGGAGCCGGGGAGTTAGGAGGTTGAGGGAAATAGCAGCATATTGTTACACCGGCTGTATCAGTGCCTACCATATGAGAGGCGGGTTGAAAAACGGGCAAGAGCTGAGCGGGGAGGATGGATAGGCGAGAGACAAAGGGAAGGAAGGAGGGGGGCGTAAGACACAGAAAGAGGAATAAGTGAGAGACAGAGCATGTGTGAGTGAAAAAAGAGACGACCGAAAGGAAAGGAGCGACAGGCGAATACGAAAAAGTGAAAGAGTCGAGGAAGATAGAGCTGAGTGCACATCCGGATCAGTTTAATGCGCTCATGAGGCATTTCACCACAGTGACTGCATCACACGTGTGCGTGTGTGTGCTTGTTTATTGGGGAGGGTCAGGGGTTCGATAACTGACCTAGTGATTTCTCAGGGGGGAAGGACAGCAAACACCATTAAACTTTTACCAGCTTCAATTATTGATAAATTCAGCTTCACTCCGAGATGCTGTCCATTCCAACAGGCAGCCAGTTTGCTTCATGCTCCCTGCTCATGAATATGGATACATACAGTACGGAACTATTAACCTGCCACAATGGGAAGACTTAGGAGGAACGATATGAAAAAATCAATCCTTATGTGAGGGTGGCGAAAGAAAAGCCTGACTTCCCTCGTCATATATTCAGAACAAAACCAAGCTATCCTCCTGTGGATGAGCTGCAGACGCAGTCGGCTCGTGAACTGCTGCCTTGTGCTTTTAGAAGCCAGCTTTACATATGAAATGTGTGTGCCGAGGGGGGTGGAGGGTTCCTAATGGGCTCAATGCAGATTCAACAGATTCAACAACAGATTCTCCACATCCACACACACACACACATCGCTCTCATCAGCCAGGAAACACCCCTGTATCTTGCCACTGCGGACTGTGAGTTGCTTAGCAACGCAGGCTTTCATTGGGAAGTATTGTGAAGTCGCATCTCTATTGCTGTGGTGTCTGTAGCTGAGGTGATGGGGCAGAGCTGTCGCAGCTACAGAGCAAAACTTTGAAGAAGGCGCTTGATGTGTCTGACATTTATTTCAGCAACTTCGTGACCCTCTGAAAGCATCCAGAACAGGAAGAATTCTCTTTTCTGTCCTCAACCATCTGCTAAGACCCGAGCTTCTTCTTTGACATCTCAGCTTACTTACAGCTGATCCCTGGCAAATCACACGGATTTCAAAGTGTCAGGCCTCAGGTCATCGGCGTGCAATAGGATGGCAAAAGCCTGGCGTGACCAAGGAGTTGATCTAATACCTGTAGTGTAAAAGACTCAGATCTACCACACTCAGTGCAGAAAATATTGCTCTACTATCCTATTAAAATGCCAGCAGGCCAACATGTGAATAGAGACACCAAAGAGAGAGGAAAAAGGGAGTGGGAGAGAGATTTCACACTTTTGTTGGAGGTGGCTTGGTAACGTATTATTAGGAGGTTCTCCACTACAGCCAGCAGGAAGGTAAAAAGGAAAGACTCTTACAGTATATCATGTACTGATACAGTGGCTGCGCTGCCATTTGGAGCTAATATGGTAATTTTTGCAGTACCATTTTATGATGTACATTATTTGCTCTGCAAAAGGCTTCTTTGCAGTGATCTAAGACTGTCAAATCAGCAGCTTCACGGAGGCTAAGTAACCTCTTGCGCACCACTTGTGTAATAATGTTGAAATCTTTATTACCCAGTGTGATGGCCATCCTCAGCAGTGGTTGTACTACATTGCTGTTCACGCTTGGAAGCTGATGGAGAGGGATCATGTTATTGTGTTCACTGGTGTGAGGGAACACAAGGTGAGAGGCACATAGTGAAGCCATCAAAGTTTTAGAAACGTCCAGTCTTTTGGCAGAGAAATGCATGTGCACAGAGACACGTTGGAAGGCCATAAACCATTCACCCAGAAAACTGATATTAGGCAATGCTGCAAAACCCTGAATTATGGTTGATGACAACGTCCCTGAACGTGCAATGGCAACATTTTTTTAAATGACTTATTTCATACAGAGCAATGCATCTACAATGCAACTACAGTGAATGTATTGTCAAGGTTTGAGGGGAAAAAAGATAGTTGCTGCTGTGTGATACCCTTACTTTCCACCCAAATATATGAAGAACATATGAAGTGCTTTCTGCGCTGAGAGTGAACCTTGGCTTTGGATATAAATTGTAGCATCATCAAATGTGAACAAACTTCCTGGGCTGGGCGACCAACATGTCCAACAAATAACATGTCTCACAACCTCAAATGACAGAATAGGTTGTTTATCAGCCAGTGTTACATTTCAACAGTTCAAATGAGTTTTTCCTGATCTGGCCCCTCTATAGTTAAGGGATGGATACATTTCAGTAACTACAAGTGCTCAGTTTAGCTAAGGCTTGAAGTTCTTTCTTGGCACTGGAAACAGCAGCTGAGTAACTAATCTCAAAACGAGACCAGTTTAGCGGCTGTTCTGGAGCTGTCAAGCATATTACATGATCATCATCAGCAGCAGATGGAGTTTGTCCCTGGAGCTGTCATGGAATGATAGACAGCCAAAGGACTCCCTGCTCACAATCCATTCTTGACCTTGGAAACCATGACCTTGGAAGTCTCCATCTACTGATTAAGATCATGTGATATGATGGACCATGTGGTACGATTTCTCTCAACAACTTGGCATTGGTTGTCTAACTAACTAACTGCTGCAGGTGACCATCAGGAACATGTAGATGGAGGAAAGTTTGTTTGAAGTGTTTCAATGGACCAATGCTGCTGTTTTGTGGGTGAGGACAGTCTCAGATGAGAAACGCTGCAAAGGGGACACAGACAACCAATGAAAACCACAACTACTTTTCTACACGCATAGACAGAGCAATATGGACACACACACATTAATATAATATAGACACACATAGCCACACATACACAGAAACACACACACAGAAACACCTGTGACCAGGAAGTGCTCTCAAGGCTCTGAATTGGCAGATGTGTGTTCGTCAGACAGGATACAGCACCATATCTGTCATCCTAATTGACAGAGATGTACTGGCCAGTGTGCGTGTGTGTGTGTGTGTGTACAGGTGCTTGGTTATACAGTATGTGTGTGTGTTTTGAGTGTGAGTGAGGGCTTTAACAGCCTGTGGGAACAGAAAGCATACACTGTATATTATATGTTTGAAGAGAGGATGACCTCCATACAGAAATCACTCCAATGTGTGTGCACATTTTTTGAGCACACACTCATGCCTCATATCTCATGTCCAGTTCTTGGCACGTAGGAACACACGTGAAGGGGAAAAAATGGAGGACCGAGTTATAAAAGCTACGCAAAGAAAACAGACAATGAGAGGTGATAGAAGAGTAAATTAAACAGGCAAAATGCGAGGAAGAGGAAGAGAGATGAGGGATGAATAATTGATCTGAAGGCCATGTGAGGCTTTAATTCCCAGCAGAGGGGGGTTATTTTACCAAACGCGCACACAAATTCACAGAGTATATCACCACTAATGGCTGCTGCCAGCTGACAGACCTGTTGTTGGCAGACACACGCATATTCTCAGAAATCCTTCGATGCAACTGGTCTGTCAGAAAGTGTGTGTGGTAGTGGAGAGAATGAGAGGGAGAGGGAGTTAAGCGAGGGCAGAGGTCAGGCAGAGTTTCAATTCCCTGTAGCTTCTCATTAATTAAGCATTGACTGAATCGCTCTCTCGCTCTCATTCAGTCTATCTCTCTCGCCCAGTCTTGAGTCTGCCACCGCTGCCATTTCATTCATAGGCAAAGCTATTTAGAGACCTGCTTCCATTCAGGGGAATTAGAATTGAATGCACACGCACACACACACACACATAACACACAGATATACCAGTGCCTGAGGAAATCCAGTTAAATGCCACGGCAAACAAATATGCTTTTAATTATTTAGGGAGAGAAAAATACACCTCATGCTGCATTGACAGGTTAGCTAGAGGTCAGCTAGCTAGCAGAGTGAAAGAATGAAGAAAAGCTTTGAAAAAAAAGGAAAAGTGGAAGTGAAAAGAATGCCAGACTGAAAATATGCAAATAGAGGGGAATTACGATATGAGAAAAATGCAGCGGCGTGCCAGAATCAGCATGATTAACATGAGGTCATTTTTATCAATGCAGATGATCTGGCCCCGGAACAGAACACAGACTAATATTAGGGAAGTTAGCAGTGGCACGCTACTGTAGTCTGCACGCACACAGACACATACACTGCACTGCAAACACAATACAAATGAGAATACATGAAAGCTCTCATACACGCAGGATATTCATGTGTTAGATACAGGCTACTTAGCAATCAGGGCTAACAATGGGAAAATGGATCTAACCTCGCGCAATGACGACATGCACATGTACGCAGACAGGAAAAAGCTTTTCAAAGGTTATGCGAGATCACAAGTGTTGGCAAAGGAAAGGAAAGATTAAACCAAATCTATTAATGCTAGTTAGATAATGCTTTCAACTACTGTATTTATCAGGCTTTCACTACATCTCAAGGTTTTCTTCAGCAAATGCACCTGGCTCAGGTGTCATGAAGAGGGATCCTGTGACTAAAGTTCAACACCTCAGTCTCAAGATGACACTTGAGTCAGTCCTCTTCATTGAAAAAGAGCCTGAGTTGTGGTTAAAAGGCTACTGAGTTCTTGTATTAAGACTGTTTTGTCCAACGGTACAGAAGAAGCATGTATGTAATTGTTCCATTATGTGCTGCACACCAGTCTTTAAGATATCTTGATACTCTACTCTGCATCACTTTACACTGTGATTCCCATGTAGTTTTCATCTATTCGTATTGAACTTGACAAAGAATGTGAATCCGATCCTAAAAAAGTGAGAGAATCTGTGACAAGCCTGAAGTCATACCTAAACCTGCACAACAGCAACAGTTACACAACGCTGTAGCTCTAATCTTGCTTTCCGTGGCGTTTCTCATTTTTAAAAGAAGACAGAAGAGCCTGTTCCTGCTGTCTGCTCTTGTCCTGTTCTGGATAAGAAAGAAAGGAAAGGGTATTTGAATGTTCAGTCCTAAATCACCAGCGGTAGCATTTTTTCGGCTGATTGTAGCATGAAGAGACATCTCTCAGACTGCAGACGCTGGGGAAAGATAGTGGAGAGGCTTGATTTTATTACTGCTACTAAAATTTCCAATGTTGAAAGAGGTTTTCATTTAGTTCTGGGGTTGTGGGAACATTACCACGGCATGCACACACACACACACACACACACACACACATATTACGTACAGATAGGCACCTGTGTGTGTGAACTGAATGTATTACAAGACAGTTAAAAGGAAGAGATTTTCACTTTTGAGAAGCTACGAGCAGTGAATTTAGTGAGCTTTCGCTTAAAAATGGCTTTAAATCAGCCATTAAAATTGTGGTGCATTCATTGTCTGCAGATGTCATCCACGTGATGTTTCAGGTCTGGGTCAGTTCAGGTTAACACGCTGCACAAACAGAGTGAACGCATAGCAAAGAACATTTGGTTTAACAATCAATACACTGTATGAAGGCAACACATAACAGTAAATAATGGTTTCTGTGTTACTCTCTTGATTAAATTCAGTTCCACTCAATGCACCTTACAGCTACAAAATCAATCCATATTATTCTAAATTGCCAAGACATCAGCACAGGGCGCAGCATACATGAATGAGACGCCCACTGTGTCTGAACTTAGAGACATTAGAGGCAGCATTTGCTGTATTAACCCTTGTAAATTAACTCTAACTGAGATCTCACTCAATAATAGACAAATTTTTCTAATTACACACACAAAAACTTGACATCGTCACTTTGGGGGACTGAAGGGCCTCAAGTCATTACCTGAGGACTTAACCTTAACCATTATTACTACATGCCTACTTCCTCCCTGACCCTAAACTTTTCCTAACCTGGAGCAAAAGTCAAATCTTAACACTGAAATGTAATGCTTTGCCTTGTGGGGAATAGCTTTCTCTCCCGTAATGTGAAATAAGTCCCCATTATGTAACTGTATGAAGATATTTGTCCCCACAATGTGAGTAATACACATAACACACACACTCACACAGTCTAATAGCGTATAATAAGTGGGGCAGTGAGGGTGGTGTAACGTCTGGTGTGTTCTGTCTGGTTCTCAGTGCACTCAAAGTATCCCTCAACCTCCGCTTGGCTGCCGCTTGTGAGCGCTGCTTCATGCACACACACACAAAATCACACACATTACAATAGAGACCTGGGGAGCCTTAGGCCCAGAACAGCAGTCTTCCCTGAGCAGAACTTGGCTTTGTCTCCCTCCCTCGACTCCACTTTCGCCTCTCCTCCGGTCTCTCCTCCCAGCCAAGCCAATCCTCTGGCACTGAGCAGCCCATTATACAAAGCAAATAAGCCAAAGCTATAGGCTCCAATGGCTTCTCAGAAAGGGAAAGCGAGGTAGGCAATGAGTGTGTGCAGGGAGAGAACGAGCCCATAAACCCCACTGACTCTAAAAGCTTTGCCAATCTCAAAGAATGCCTTGTGGATATTAAGTGCTGGATGACTCAAAACTTTCTCTGTAGCTTGACAAAAATCCCAGGTCTGTGTTGTTTGGCTCCCTCCGACATCAGAAAGAGAAAGAAAAGAAAAGGAGGAAGAGAGGGAGACGATCTCTAAGAAGCAAATGCAAAAACAGCAAATTTAATTCTTCAAACATAAGCTTCTTTTGACAGTCTGTGCCTGGCGGTGACGTCTTTGTCACTAAGTTCAAGCGTGCAGGCAAAACCCAAACAAGAACAAACAGTTATTGAACAGCAACCCGAAGTAACCTCTCCCAGACCTATGCGCCAACACAGAGCCACCATCTGACGCGCTCCCGACCGCAACCTCCACAGTCCAGAGCATGTGGAGTCTGCCGGAGCATTCCTCCACCTAAAAGCAAACCACACTGTGAGCGCCGTGAATTGCTGCTGGTATTAATACCAAGTTACCAAGCCCCAGACCTTCTCTTGCTCTCTCTCACACACCCTCAGGCCACACATCGAAGATCACACACACAGAGTGAAAGGCGGTATAAATATCTGAACAAATACATAGCATGCAAACAGTGTCCGTTTCTCCATGACGACAAAGAAAATGTTTACACTCCTGAGAAGGCAGCTCCTTCTTATTGGCCACGATCCGGTTTCTATGGCGACGGAATCGGCATCTCTGTGTTTGGGCATCATGAGCTGTGAGCATGTTGATGTTATGTACAGTACAAGAATGTGTACACATATGGCTGTGATTACACAAACACACACACACACACACACATGCAGAGATGCAGCAGGGATATCATGCAGGGTTTGACATTAACCATGGCCCGACGGCCCGTGGCCACAAAGGCTTACTCTGTGGCCACCAGATATGCTCTGTAGATGGCCCCCAGTGGCCACCGAGTGTTATCAGGCCCCTCTTCAGAATGAGACTGCATGTCTCAGTGAGATTAGCCGTCTAAATAAAAGTTCAATGTTAAAAGCAACGTAACAGATCCACAAACATCCCAATTCTTTTACACCTTTTAGTTCAACAGTAGTCTGCTAGCTACTGATTGTGTGTATGTATGATATGTACTGTTGTGCTGTATTCCTTGTAGAAGACCCAGAAACACAAAAGCTGGACTATGAAATACTAAATGAAATTTCAGCTATCGGTAGTCCCTCCTCCCTCTACCAGCAGTACCTGCAGGCAGTGAATCACATCAGCAGAGGGAGGAGGACAGATAATAGTTAAGTCATTCCTAGATGGGTTGTGTGCTATTTTTTAATAGGTTATATTTGTCTGAGCCTGCAAAAGCAAGGAAGAGTCCGCTTTTCAAGTCAAGACAAATCTCTTGAAAGTGCATCTCCTTAAATGAGAAAAATCTGAAAAAGGCTGGAAATAATGCAGGATTTGTAATATTTCTCTGCCAACTGAGCAAAAAAAAAAAAAAATCAAATACACAGCAAACCACACACATGCACGCACACATCTAATCCATGCGCGGCGTGCAGAGCAGTGCAGTAGTGCAGAAGTAGCCGTCGGCGAGGCCCTGTAATGAGGGAACACCAGTAAGCGCCAGGGGAAAAAGAAGCGGATGGAAATAAAGATGGATGGAGAGCTGGGGAGAGAATCAGAGACGGAGGAAAATCCAAACAATGGGAAACAAACAAGAAGGGAGCCTCAAAACACAACAGTTCTGCTGAGAGACAGACAGAAAGAGGCGGAAGCCTGTGCACGGGGGCAGAGAGAAGAAAACGGGTAGAAGAGAGCGAGTAAAGCTGGACTAGAGGTAGTTTTTCATACAGTTTGTAAATTTATCATTTGCCAACATGACGTTTTGTTCTCATATTGAAAAGCTGTTTTTAATGCACTGTTTTCAGGCACCCATGCCCAATTCCTACTTGAAACTTTCCAGGTAAAATTTTCCAAATGGGGCATTCAAGTGGTTGAAGGCACCAATAAGGACAACCTGTTTACACTTTCTACTCCATAATGACCCAATGACAGTTCAAAGGGACAACTTCACTGTTAGACTACCTATCTGAAGCAAGTCTTTTAAAATTTACTTTTATAAACTGGACTAAAGTCAAACCAGTGATGAATGGTTGCCTTGGGTTGTCTTTAGGGTGGATGGAATGCCTCCAAACATTATTTTTTTTGAGACATTAAAGCGTGTTTATGAAGTCATTTGTTAGGCCAAGCTTTTACCCTGTGCCCTGACGATTCTACCAACAGATAATTTTACTGGCACCATTTGTCCCTCTGCAAGTCATGCAACATGTCAGATTTCGTAACAAAATAGTAGTAGTACTAGTTTTGAAGCCACATCACACGCTCGCCATTCAGCAGTTGTAACTCGCTTCAAGGTTCCATGTTATGACACGGAAGGCAGCTCCATTCACTGATTGAAGAAATGTGGCTTCAAAAGCTTTGTGAGATAGCAAATGGCCCTTTGAACTTTAACTATTTTGTTACGTTTCTAAAGTTAATTGTACTGATATGAAGACTGGCTAAAACAAGTTTGTTTCATTTAATCGAACTTCATTCCTGATACTATTTATGGTTATCATTTTTTCTGTACAAGCCATTCAATTTACTTATGTTCAGTTATTTTCTCTCTACACAGTAATTTTTATAAGCAGTGGCGGAGTCCGCCATTCCTACACTGGAATAAGACTGCCTCTCTGTTAAGCATGAGGGATAACAGGAAAATGAAGCATATATGTAATCCAATGCCATTTTTTCAAACTGTTATCAGTCTAACTGTTCAATATCCACTCTTTTTACACAGTGCCAGTGCTGAATTAAATTACTGCTGATGCAAATGGAACATCCTACTGCCACTGATGATTCAAGCTAAAAGCTGGAGAAACGTTTCTGTTATTGTGAAGCAAGAAATGTAATGTACGTGTCATTCGAGTTAGCACTGTTCAGCAGCAGATAATCTTTAATTCATGCAGGAAAGTACAGGAACAAGCTGAAGTACTAAACTACATTTTGCTGTTACCATGGTAACCACGGCATCATCAAATCAACCAAGACTGAAATCTGAACTTAAAGGTAGAGCTAAATAGATAAAAGTCAAACTAGGGGACGCCACATTTAGCTTTGAGTAAGCAGAGTTCAGTAGGAACTCAAAAACAGTATATTGGGTAAAAAAAGGGAAAAAGGTACAGCTTGTAGAAAAATAAAGGAGCCAAGGGAGGAGAGGAGGAGTTAGAGAACAGCAGACAGAGGTAGGTGAGGCCCATCAGTAAACAGGGGAGCAGGGGAATAAAAGGTACGGGAGGCACGAGGAGCAGTCCGCTCTCTGGGGGCCCCGAGTTGCTCCGTGTGAAGTGGCCAGTGCCTTTCCAGGTGCACATGGCACAAACAATGTGCCTTTCACACAGAAACAAAGAGACAAACAAGAGGGGAGTGAGACAGAGAGTTAGATATACAGCACAATTAGAGCTCAACAGCTCTGTTCTCTGCTACTCTGACCAACACCAGGAAGCCACTATTCCCTGTTTTCCAGAGCAATCAAACAGCACTTAGACACAATGAAAGCACATGATGGTGTCTGATCACATGATTTGTCATCTATCAGCTGAGTGCATTTAGTCAGTTCACATGCAGAAGAATAATAAAACATTTTTCACTTTTCATACGGCCGTCTAATAAGTCTGCAGAATGCTTGCAGCCAAGCACAGTTCCCTCCAGTGGCTTCTTAACACCTGGTAGTCTCCAGATGTGATTTAGCCAAGTTTCAATTAAAACCTGCACTCAAATGTGAGTCTCATACAAACAGTGAAATTCAAGCCAAAACAAGCACATTACCATCTCAAATGGCACTTACATCCTTTGGAAAAGAGACAGTAAACACTTTGTTTCAGATGTTTCCCATCGCGTCCATTATTATCCAAACTGTCTACCACCTGTTTGATTTGCATTGGTTTGATCTCGGTTTGATCTGTTTCGACAGTGTTTATATGAGGACTGGAGACATGTGGCATTGACACCTGTTAATGTGGACAACAATAGCTCTGACCACCACCGGGGGTGGTAAGGGTAGTGTAGAGCACCTGGGCTTTATGCATTTTTTCTCTTTCCTGACACATTTAATGTTTACGTCGATTGCAGTGCTGCTGTGATTTCATGACAGATGTGTAACTTGATGGTAAAAGGCAAGGACAGATTCAGCCTTGAGAACATAAACTGTCTCAGATTGTGTGAAACATCATTAGCAATGCTGCTAATAGCCATGCAGCTAAACATGGACAGCAGAAGGGTTTGATGCACATTACAGATACATTTGCTAGCATAGTGGCTGGTGCATACAGCCTAATAACAGAGTGGAAGAGCCAGCTGGGGAATGCTAATTAGCCACATAGGCTAACAATCAGATCTAATGGGTGCTGAGTAAATACCAGCGGTTGGCTAATAGCCATTAATGCCTTACAAGAGAGCCTGATCACTGTAGCGCCAAGCTATTATGCGTGTGTGTGTGTGTGTGTGTGTGTGTGTGTGTGTGTGCGTGCGTGCGTGCGTGTTGATGTGGTTTTGTCCTCATGAGGACCAAACATCCTCTCAAGCATGATGAGAGGAAATATTATGAGGCCATTTTGCCCATCTGCCTTCTGCAAGGGGCTAGTTAAAGGTAACAAAATGCAAATGAAAATAGCCAGTGAAAAGAGTATAAAGTATTAGTATGTGTGTGTTCGCTGTGTATCAGTATGAAGTTTAGCTAGAAAGTAAAGGATTTATGTACAATTGTTAATGTTTTTGCACACATGTATGGATTTGTTCAAACATCGATAGTTTCTGTTAGTCTTAATACCCACATGGGCCTGTGTATGTTGACAGAGTTACTGCTTGCTGTAATCATCCCTGCTCTCCATACTGATTGTGGGAAATGGGGGACAATAAGCACAGTCGTGTGCAAAAATGTATTCCAAAGTTTAACTGAGTCTAATATGATGCTTCAGCAGTCTGAATTAGACAAATCACATTGAACTACCAGGAAGTGCCCCTTGGCTGCCGCTTGTCAACGATAAGGACATGAGGAGATAATTTCATACAAAAAAAAAACTGATACTTTGGAGCATACTGACTTGATTTGGCTTAACAGCAGCTGAAACTGGTGCTGAGCTTCTGAGTGTACAACAGGACATATTAGTACACCGTGGCATCACTACTGGGTGCGATCGGAGGTCCAGCAGACTTGAACCTATTGAGCAGGGAGGCCAGTGAAACACTGCTGACCACCATTTTGGGAGATACACTTATTTTGTTTGTTGCATACCATGTATTTGTTTTAATGTTAGAGTTAGATCAGAAGAGCATTTCATCAATGCTACCACACTGTTCCAACATGACGTTGTTGTTGTTCTTATCTTTATTATTGGGCACTTATTCCTTTCATTTTGTACGATTTTAAGTGTCTGGTATCCTCAGCCCTGAGATGTTTTAATCCTGTTTCAACCATGTAACGCACTTTGTGACTGTGTTTTGACAAATGCTGTATGAATAAAGTTTATTCTGACGATCAATGCCACTCTCATGTTGTCCAGTGAATTTGAGACAGCAGCAGTTTAGCTTAGCTTAGGAAAAAGACTGGAAACAGAGAGAAACTGTGAGCCTGGCTCTGTCCAAAGGAAGCAGAACCCACCTACCTGCATCTCTGAAGCTTACTAATTAATGTCAGGACCAACTGCCAGATTTCAGGAGGATGCTGGTCCCGGCCAAGAAACTGTCCCGCAAATAACTCACATGAAACAGTCAATTCTCGTATTTAAACTTCTGGGTTTGGAAAGGATTAAACAAATGAGATCTGGCATATTAATTGGCAGGCTTTAGATGTGCTGGGAGACTGATTTTGCTACCTTTAGTCACAGCCAGGCTAGCTGTTTCCAGTCTTCATGCTAAGCTAAAATAACAAGCAAGAACAGAATGTCAAACTATTCATTTAAATTTCTCTCTAAAAGTCAAAAAGTCATTTCAGTGCAGTTGTTGTTAGCAACATTCAAGAACAAAATGCTGTGCCTGCTGGTTGATACCTGTGGCACTGCATTCATTAACAAACCCTGAACACACTCCCTTTTTGGATGATTTCACATAACACAGGAAACACACACTGTATGAATGATGTGTGTAGTTAAATGAAAGGGAGTGAAATGAGCACTGACTGCACAGTTAGACAAACAAACATTGCTTAGCCAACTAAATGTAGTGGAAGAGAAAAATTACAGCAATTTTCTGCAAGGGAAAAAAAGCAATTTTCTGCAAGTAAACTAAGTATCTGTGATCATGTTGTGGTCTAATTAAGCAGTAAGTGTGGCCTACAAAAAAGTTTAATCAATACCCAGAATTTGCAATAAACAAAGGTGAGTACTCCAAAAGAAGACGAGTTCTTTCCTTCATAAACACCCAGAATTCACCCACTGGCCCTGTTTTGCTTGCTTTAGCACATCTGGCTGTCTGCTGATGAACTTGCTCAATTATTTTCTGCTTCCTTGGTGAAAAACAGCTTAATCCAGACACACTTTTCCAAACTTTTTATTTGTTATTGACATAAATATAATATCCCCCTCTTAATACTACGGGTGCCTGGTGTAAATTACCCCACCACTATGCATGAACATCCAAATGCTTCGAGCTAGTGGAGCAATAAATACTGACCCATGACTGGGAAACAGGGCTGGAATTAGAGGAAAATTATTTACAGAATGATTTTGACCAGACATTTAAACATCCGGTGGAGTCTCTGTACTGTTAACACACAGTGCTTGTGAAAACAGTCCAGTTGAAATAAGGACATGTGAAAAGCCCAACTGGCTGTGTTCTAACCTCCTGCTGTCCAGGAAATGAGGTAAAGTAGCATAGTAACATGAAAACATCCAAGTCACCGGTTTCCTCTTGTAACTGAGCAATTGTCTTTTGAATTGCACTTTTTAAAAGTGAGGACTGTTTAAGTGACTCACACGGGTCTTAATTGGAGTGCCGGCAGCAGCTAGGCTAACCCCATTAAGTTGTTTCAGATTAGCATCAGTAAGACGGCTTGATTGCAGCTAATTCAGTGGGATCACACAACACAAGGCACTAATGGAGCTCCTAATGAGTGATCTATCCGCAAATGAGAGCTGAAGGCCACTTTGTTAACTTTTAAAGGGCTGTTGCCTCTGAGGGGAGTAAAAAAGAGGAGGCGAGAGGGTGGGGCTTGACTGAGTGTTCGATTGTTATGATGAGGATGTTTCATAAAGATCAATTTTATGAATCATTTAAAGGTCATGCTGGTGTTAACTAAAGCTTTGGGCCATGACCTTCATGATGACTTATCATTTGCAGCATTTCTGCCTCATTACTGCAGTTTATTTTTGTAATTTTGTCTATTTTGGTAGAAGAGCATGTGTGTTTTCAATAGCTGTGTTCGTCTAGTTATCTACATAATTACATTCATCAATGCTTTTCCCACAGGCACACACTCTCTGGCAGAGATCTCTCCCTATTTGCAGTGGCAAAGTGGAGCAGATCGAACAACAGGGGCCCTGGTCCATTGCCTTGTCGAACTGTCACACAGGGACCCTCAGGAGCCAAAGTGGTCTCCTGCTCACCTGAGGTGGCAAAGCAAACACGCTAGGCCCCACACAGATGCAACATGCACACAATCATGCATGCACCCATTCATTCCCTGGTGGTTCTCAGTGTAGGAGGAACTTAAAAAACACCAAAGCATCAAAAATCCATCAGCGCTGACAAAAGTGTAATTAGGGATTGTTCATGAAGTGACAAATAAAGAAGATAGAGGAGACAGTGTATTGACCATAAGATAGACAAAAGATAAACACACATCCATGCCCATGCACACACACACACGCACACACACACACACACACACACACACACACACACACGCATTCTCCTGCTGTCAGAGTTAAGTATCTCCTGACACTTCGGCAGCGGTAATCAATTCCCATTTGCATGAGAGTCAGGGTTCTCATTAAACTGCTGGTCCACTTTTTCTCCTCCGGGACTTTATAACTCCCCATCACACACTCCATATCTCCTGCTTTCGTTCCCTTTCTCTGGTTAGGAAGGAGAAGAATGAGTGGTTAAATCCTCGCATCCTTTCGTTCAGAGACGAACTGAAGGGGGAGGCCATTGATCTGCACACACACATATGCACACTCAATGTTCCATATCGCTATAGCTATTTAGGGAAATAAATGGGGTGTGTATGGTATATGTAGCGTGGAAACAGCTTTATTTCCTCTCACACCCAGCTACAGCGATCCAAATCTCCTCCATTTACGCACATCTACTTATCACCTCACCATTAGTCCATTAAATTATCAGCATGTACTCCATGTTTGATCAATAACTCTTTTAAACGACAAAGCAAAAGGCTTGTGGATTACAACTGTTTGATGGAAGTCCCTGCTTGCCAGCATTTCTATGTAGCTCTACACCACTACAATCAGTCTTCTGTCTTTTCTACACAAGTAGTAAATGTGTGTGGGCAGCTACCTCAGCGCAGTGATGTGGAGGCAGCAGGTATAAAGCCATGGGGGCCCGAGGCGTACTGTGCACTTCCACTGCGGGGATGAAACGTGCTTAGAGACTAAAACTCTCTGTTCCATTAGCTCAACAAGCATTCGCTTCCACACAGCGATGCCAGATTCTGAAAAAATCCACCTCGCACAAGGTGAATCCTAATTAACAGAGGATTCACATAAAGCTTTGGGATTTACCGTTAGGCTTGTCAGAAACTCTGAAAACCACGCTGGCTAATAAGCTGAAAGTAGCGCGCAGCATGTGACAGGAAGAGGGGAGAATGGTCTGAACAGAAGGTAATTTTTTCTTTCTGCTCTGTTGTTGTGTTTTGTTTTCATTTTTTAAAATCAGCTAACCACCACAGGAGACCTTTGTTGAGTTGCTTGGAAAAGTAAGCCTGGAAACAAAGCAAAAAGCCTCCCTGCATCATGTTCTCCAGGTAATATGGCTCAGAGAAAGCTGCCACTTCTTATTACTAAATATGAGCAGCTTATTGAAATGGTGATAAGACCCCAAGCCCAGAATCTGTTCTCCTCACACAGGAACAGTAACAGGATTCCTGCTCATGCTGGATACTGGCCCACGACAACTCCTGCCTGGATCCCTCTAGATTATTCTGCTGGCTGATCTATGTTGTGTTCTCTAGCGATGCCTCTAATGCTGCAGTAGTGTAGTCAAACCAAATGTTTACTGACTGCAGGTGTTTGGATTGATCACAGTTGGCCCCCCGACTACATGAATGTTAATGTGGTACAGTACAAACATTACAACCTCCACATGATGTATGGGAACTAATTTGTCTGCAATCTTATGCTCATCAGTTAATAAACTTTCAGTTCATTTTGGTTTTTTAAGAGAACCAGAAAATGCTGCAGCAGGTGAGAGAAGTGAACCGTCATGAATAAAATGAGTGTGAAATTGTAGAGGTGTAATTCTCTTGTTTGTGGCCAGGAAACATTATAATGCAGAGGATGCTTTTTGGCAGAATTACATGATAAAGTTACATTATGGAATAGCGACGGGTGGATTTTAGTTCCTTGTAGTGCAGCTTTTGTTTCATCATATTTCTCTCCAGGACATATTTCTTAGCAAAAGCTGTGTGAACGTTCTAAGGAAGGCCTTGAAAACATATTTTGTCAATCAGCGTTTTATTATGAGTGATGGGGTGCTGCATGAACATCATCTGCCAAGTTAGCGCAATGCTGTTTATTTCACAAGATTTCTGTATTTGTGGTTTGTTCTGAGGTGGGCAGGACTCAGATGATAAAAGACAATGTCGTATTTATTTACAGCATTCAGAATTTAGCAACATTTAGGACCATTTTCTTATTTGCCAACACTGTTGAATACAACCAACTCCAAATGAGTGATGTTTCTCTGCAAGTGCTGGATGGATAAATAAGGAACTGTTTGCTAAAAAGCCATATCAACTGAAAAAGGTGATCTATATATCAGTGTTCACAACTGGTTTCCACTGCCCCCAAGAGGC
Organism: Chaetodon trifasciatus; assembly: GCA_037975065.1. Taxonomy (NCBI): domain Eukaryota; kingdom Metazoa; phylum Chordata; class Actinopteri; order Chaetodontiformes; family Chaetodontidae; genus Chaetodon; species Chaetodon trifasciatus. Next base: position 12,628,693 of record JBBMOE010000014.1, on the reverse strand, counting down.
CAAAAAAGTCAAATATGGCAGCCTTAAAGTCTTCATCAGTAACACCAAGGGATGTTTTCTTTTCAAACTTCATTGGCTCAAGGAAAAGCATATAATTTTAGATTTGGGAGTAATCCAGGCTACTGGACTGCTTACATGCGCCGACACTCACACTGATATTTAAGCTTGATTGAATCCTGTTACCAAGCTATGATATACCTTGATGAAATTATGGCACGCAATGATCAATATCTAATTTACCGTTGAGTAACGGACAGATGGACACCATTCCTTTGGGAAATATGTAGGACATGTTGAGATGCAAAGAGAGTCCACATTTGAGAAATTTACACAGGTGCACACAGACAAAAAAAAGACATATTAAGGAAGACATCATTTCCCAAAGAAGTAGACACAAAAGCAATAATGCTGCAAACAAATACAATTTTCGCACTCTCATGGGTCACGAGTTCTCGCCTCCGTCTCAGATCCATCGTGAGCAACCACAGACGGACGAGGAAGTCTGAAGTCCCTCCGCCCCTTTGTCTGACTGTCACTTTCTATCTTTGTCTCCATTCATCCCTTTCCCTCCTTTTCAACGCCTGTCTCTTTCCGTCCATCCCTCTCTGCATCATCCTCTCTGCACAAGTTCTCCCTGCTATCGCAGGAGAGGTCGCTTCTTATTTCCATGCATTCTTCATTCCCTCGCTCCAACTTGGACCACTTCCTCCATCCATAACTCCGAAACCATCGATCATCTAATGAAATCTGCCACAATCAGTCAACCCTTCTAAATGAGGTGAATCATTTGAAATACAGAACAACTAAGACCCACAAGGTTTCTCTGTTACTGATCGCTGCAGTGAGATATCTGTGGATGGATGGTTTTTTATGCACTTGTGGAAAATCTGTGCTTAAATGTTGAAAGAAAGGACAATCAAACAACATGATTAGCATTGCGGACATAATCAGAAACTGCTCCTTGCTTCCCTTAGAGCTGCAGTCAGGTAACAATATGACTGGCAGGGAGAAAGAACCAAACACATCCACAAACACCCACACAAACACAAAGGCACATGCACAGATCGATGCACTTTATCTGAACTTCAGCTGCCCTGTGGGATGCTAAGATCATCATATAGTATACAGCTGCTCTGTGTGTGTGTGTGTGTGTGTGTGTGTGTGTGTGTGTGTGTGTGTGTGTGTGTGTGTGTGTCAGTGTTTAATCATCCCCAAAGTACCCAGCGCTGAAGGCATCTCCAGACACCATCTTGGTTCAAATTGCAAGTCTGGATGTGAAGTCAGATATTTTCTCCTGGCTTGCAGGAGGAGACACATTTTTACAGTAAAGCAAAAGAGCAGCAGCACAACTACTGTGAGAGGGAAAAGTGGGAGTTGTGACCAACATTTACCCCCTGGCCTGCCAAAAATACTGCTGCTACAAAAGTTCAGAGTGTTCATTTCATAGCGTTTGCGGGTATCAGTTTAGTTGATATGAAATCAAAACCTCGCTTGTTTTTACTCCCTTTAGGCTTTTGGCATAGTCCCATACTGCTTCTTATCTAGCTGTGCCATATATTGTTATTTTCAAAGCAAGTGAAGCCTCTCATACATTTTTCTTGTTCATCTAAAGGTTTGAATAATCAGCAAATACCTGCGTCTGAATGGATAGAGGTCAGTCAGTGTCCCAGGATGCACAAAGCATGTTTGTAATGACAAATCAAGATGAGGAGTCAGCCACTCTTCTGCTCTCTGAGGCTGTACTTAGGTGTACTTTGAGCTAAATGCTAACAGCATGCCACACAATGTCAACTTGTTCAGCTTATTTTTTACCATGTTAACGGTCTTAGTATGTTAGCATGCTAGCATTTACATATTATCATGGGAATGTCGGTTTTATTTGGCCATAAACCAAAACATATGGGACAGATTTTTCATTTAAAAGCAGCATTTTCCCTCTGTTGGCCACTTCCCTGCACACTCCAGCAAGTAATGAAAGGACTTTGAGGAACTCAGAGGAAAGCCCTAACAAAAATCTGGTGTGCATAATGCTAACTTTCAATGCAATCACACTGTGGGATGAAGGCTGGGTGATGCTTTTTGACAGAGAATGGCAGAAATGACTCCACAACAATACTCAGAAAGCACAATGTGAGTGTGTGTGTGATATTTCAGACGCAAGCGGCTGCTTCTGTGGCTTTCAGAGGATAGCTAAGAGGGGAAAGAAGGAATAGCTCTCTTTCTTTCACCACATTTCTGTTATCCGACCCTCTCTTACACTCTAGTTCTCGCACAAAGAAATCTGCAAGCTCTGCATCTCTTTTTCCAAAAAGGTAAAAATGTTCATTACATGCACAAGCAGAAAGTGTGTATCAGCAAAGAGGCATTTGCAAAAACACATACAGTAGACTTCAGCAAACACAAACGCGCGTACACACACACACACACACACATACACACACACTGCCCAACTGCATCTGGTTTGCGTTACCACGTCGACGGTGGAGAAGTGCATTGGCGCCCTGCTCCCATTGGTCCGTTGCTGCCGGCACTGGTTTTAATTGGTCGTCTTAGTGCCAGACCCTCAAGCTCATGCACACAAACACTCACTCACCAACACAAACACACATACATGCACTGCAGAGGCACACACACACCCCTAGCTGGGGGCTGCGAAGGGGAACGTTCTAGAAAAAAGGGGGAATGGTGGCCAAAGTTTCAAAGTTGAGCTAATTGGAAACCATTTTCTCCTCCTTCTCCCGCTTACATAGACACAAGCCTTCAACTAAATATTCTGCACAATTAGCAGAGCTATTAATATCCCAAGGTTTGTGTGTCTGTGTGTGTATTTGTGTGTATGTGCATGTGTATTATTCACATTGTGGGGACACGCCTTCCTTATGGGGATAAAAAGTCCCCATAATGTTAATCATTACATTTTCGGTTGAAGAATTAGATTGAGGTTAGGTTTAGGTTAAGGTTAAGGTTAGGGTCAGGCTTAGGGTTACCCAAGTAGTGGTTAGGGTAAGTCTTCAGGAAATGAGTGTAAGTCTATGTGAAGTCTCCAAAAGTGATAGAAATACAAGTGTGTGTGTGTGTGTGTGTGTGTGCGCGCACAAAAGAGAAAGTTTGGTAATGAGAGTGAAACAATGAGCGAGTAATGCTTCCTGCAATGAAAGAACAAAGTTAAAGCATGTCACATGGTTGCCCCCTGCTAGATACACCTACATCCACACATGCACACACACACACACTCATTCGGGGTCTCCCTGAGTCAAAGCCAGACAGATTTTTTTCCTATGGTCTGAGAGATGCGGTGAAGGAATACACACAGCTGGAGACCACATGGCGACGGGCTCAGGGCTGAACCAGGATCATAAGCACAGAAACTGGAGCGAAACATTCACAAACATTCTTTTAATGCATTTAGTTTCGGCTCCATTCTGCTCATAAGACCATTTGTAAACTTACTTCTGCATCACTACATCGCTTCTTCATCTCCACACGTCTCTGATGCCTGGTTTTGCTTTGCCAGGCTTGTTAGCATGCACAACTGTGATTCATCACTGAGTGAATCAAGCACAAAAATCCATCAGAACTGCCCGCTGTGTGCTGAATCATGACAGGGATAATCTGTCCACTCCGAGTGAAACTTTCCCTCAGTGGAATAAAGCTGAAGAGCATCATATGTGCCTGCAGCACTCGTCTTTGGGGCTATATTTCTCTGGAAACAATCCACACATGGATCAATCAATATTTGGGATCTGGGCTGCCGCCAAGAAGGGCTCACTTACCCCACTGCATCGCTCAGAAAGAGATATATAGAGTCGAGCCTATGAATCTTTCTCTGTCCCTCTTCTTTGTGTGTGCCTGCATGTGCGCTGTAACTGTACGAACCAGAGAAAGCGAGAAAGTCACAACAGGGATTATGAATCGAAGAAAATATGAGACGCTGTGAATGACTGTGTCGTGGCGGGCGTTCCGATTCTTCCAATCCAGCCACGTCTTTCCCCACATCCTTCCTTATTCTGTCTGGTTTGTGGCCTGATATGACAAATCCATCGTATCTTACTACCAGCCACAAGATTAAATGCACATTCCACCAATAAATTCACATTTTGTGTGTTAAATGCTCAGAGCCTGAAAAAATTCTGGTCGCATCTTTACTGGGAGGATTTCAATTGTGAAGTGCTTCTCATGGCCACAACAGGTGGCACATGCCATAGCCAAACACTTTACTTCCATGGCATTAGTGCCTCCTCATAGCTCATAGTTCCACCACAAGTAGCCTATTTAGCCATTTAATGGCCAGTAAAGTGCTGGTTAGACTATAATGAACATGCATATCAATGACAGGGTAATGAATTATGTTGCAGGAGACGATTGAGAAGCTTCAATTAATATTTTGATGTGTTTTGACATTTTTTTTGCATTGGCTTTGAGTTGCCATTGGAAACCAAAGGCACACTCATCATCAGTAATTATAAAAGAGGACAGTTTTAGATGGAATTCCAGCTCCTTCCAAGCAATCAGTGGATTTACTTAGTGTCTTAGGGAAGTAAATTTCCCAAAAACACTGGTGATTAAAAATGTGCAACTTGACCAAGTTAAGACTGCAATTTCAAATCAACCAGTATTCACTTGATTAATCTGTAAAATATCAGTGGCCTAATGTGTTCTGGAAGTGTCTTATTTTGACCATTGACAGGCCACAAAACGGTTACTATCATAGAAGACAAAGAACACCAGATAATTTCTACAATCAAGAGGCAGGGGCCAGTGATTTTTTGTCATTTGTGGTTTAATTTTTTTTTTCTGCTTGTTTGAGGAATTGATGCATCTACTGATGGTTTCAGCTCTAGACCAAAGGCACAGTGTCTTGACCTCTGAGGTGACACATTGTGAGCCAAAGTCATGTCAGACTAGCTATGTTGCACCATCCAGTTTTATGTAACCACGCTGTGAGTGCAAAGTATCCATAATAGAGATGCTGCATGGTCTGTATTCAGCCGTGAGACAGGAAAGGAGGGTGCAAATACATCTTTTTGAATGAAGGTGTAAAGGGTGACAAGATCACAAAGCTTCCAGCTATTTCATGACAATGTGACTGATTTCATGGTGCCGCTTTGTGGTTGAATCCCAGCTGACTGCAGCACTGTTCTAAACGAAGGACAAAACTACACTTTCCTTTCAAGCCTGCATGTAAAACACAGGTGAGCATTTAAAACACAAAGGAACTCTTTTGGGTAGAATATTCCTTTAAAAGATCACACAGAGCTGATTAGTGTTTTCCCTCAGGATCAGCCGAGTGAACATCCTCATGACAGAATAGCGGAACATAAACAGGAAAAGATGATAGAATAGAGAGGGGAATAATAAAGAAAGCCATAAAGGGACAGAAGAAGAAAAGAAGCCCCAAAAATGAAAGAGAGAGAGAGAGAGAGAGAGAGAGAGAGAGAGAGAGAGAGAGAGCTCTTTGAAGTGTCAGGCTGCAGGCTTGGCTACTGGTGGCACTTCTAATGAAGGCTGGGCTGCTGCTGATGTGTGTGTATGTGTGTGTGTTTGTTTGTGAAGTGTGTGTTTGTGATGTGCACCGGGTAGACTGAAAGGTCTATGCAGCGCTTGACTCTCCATAAAAGTTCAACAGCCACAGGGCTTTGGAGGAAGGCCATGTTACACCACAACACGCTGGCCTCCAAACCTGCTTCATGCCTGCTCCAAATGCACACACACACACACACATACACATCAACACAAGCCCACAAAGCACGCAATGCTGAGATCATCTATAAAGCCACAAATATGGGCAATCAAACTTTAAGAATAAAACACATTGATACTGACATGCACTCGCGCACACACACACTCACAAAGTAGAGCCACAAACTTGGCAACGCCAACAATCTCGTCATATGGGCAGAAGCTTAACACTAATGCAAAAAAGATGGAAAGTATGACAATCGTATATCCCAACAAGTAGGACAAACAGCGGAGTGCATTAAAAGTAGCACATAAAGTATTAATAGAACAACAGTTCGACCTAATGCAAACCAAACCAAGGCCAGAGACAAACAGCTACACTGTGTTTGCCTTTGAACAGGAAGTAGGCATGACTCAGACTGCTGCTAACTAGACCATCATTCACTGGATGCTCCAGTGTACTGCTGTCTCTGTCTTCACCCTGTTGCATCTGTGGTGTGTGTGTGTGTGTGTGTGTGCATGTGTGAGACCACCTCATTGCCTCGCCTTTGGCACTAAGATGATGCACAATACAAACACACAGTCAACAGTTCTTTGGTATTAAAGGAGCGAATCTATAGAGATGAGGGAATCTTCTGGAAGAATAGTGTTCATCGATCCAGTCGGGCTCCACAAAGTTGTGGAGACTCTATGCAATATATCCATCTCATGTACATGTAATGTACATGTAGTTATTGCAAACAATCCCACATTGAAATGTCACAATTTATACACTCATACTTGTAAGTGATGATTCAAAATGACAATGACTAATATAGTAAGTATCCGAAATCTAAATTTGCAGGATTAAGCTACATATTGTGTTATAGAGAAAGTGGTGAATGAATAAATAAGTGATTTCAGATGACAGGAAGCATTGACGGTGTTCTGGAGGCTTGCTGTGTAAAAATCATACGTGACATGTTGGCTTCTATCATTTTCTAAAAATCACAAACAAAACAGATTTAAATAAGGAAAACAAGTGTATTGTGGAGAGAAAGATGCTTAAATTTGTATTTCAGAAGAGAAGTTGAGAGTTGTGCAGTCTGAGATTTTTATGGAGCCAGCAGGAAGCAGTCATTATTGGTTCTTCCAAATTGGCTGAAGCTTGCGGCCATGACATGCACGCCTGGTTGAACTTGGTGACGCTGTCACTGCATGACACCATCAATCAAACACTTTCCAAATCTTTATGACATTTGTAAACACAGTCGCTAAGACAAGGTCTGCTAACACAAACAGACGCAGGAGATAACTGTGCCCTCATAAACAAACAGTAAATAACTGAGAAGAGAGGAGAGGAGAGATAAGGAAAGGAAAGGAAAGGAAAGGAAAGGAAAGGAAAGGAAAGGAAAGGAAAGGAAATAAGCAAATGAAAATAGGAGAAATGAAGAGAGGAAAGAAGAGGGAAAAGAAGGAAAAGGAAAGAAGCAAGAAAGAAAAACACATGCTAAATATTCAGAATGGTGAAAATGAGAGGGAGGGAACAGACGGACACTCCCAGTGGAGTTGTTAGCATGAAGTCTAATGTGTCCCAGAGGACTTAAGATAATTTGTAATCAGTCACCAACTACTGCACACAGCACCTACAGCCTTCCCTTCATTTTTCTTTTACTACTCTTTCTTTCATGAACTCCTCCTCCTCCAGCTGGCATTTTGGGGGAGTCGCTCTGACAGGTGACAATAAAATCTTTCGCCTCAGTTGCCATTGTATCCATGAATGGGCCTTTAAATTGTAGCCCTGAGCTCAATGTAATGTTATAATGACAGACAAATCCATCCACACATAACAGGGAGCTAAATACCATGTTAGCTGCTCCCATTATGAGCCGGCCAAAAGGCTGCCGACTCCGACTGAACTGCACATGCGAGTCAGTCAGCAGCTCGCAGTACTTTCAACCTTTTTGCAGACCCCTGCTCCACAAACACAACGAGTCTGCAATAATGATACAATTTGTTCCTAAAATTCTTGATGATGGGGAAAACAACAATCATAAAAAAAACATGTGGCTCAATGTTTTAAGGCATCGGCATGTTGGTGCATGCAAGGGACAGAAAATCCATTAAAAATCTCAAATAAAAAACCATGAGTCTGTCTTTACTTACTAAGGCTTGAAATTAAGATCAGTATATGATTCATAAACCACAGTAATGGATGCTTTGCTTAGTACTGTTTGTTCTTTCAATAAAACTATGCATGCAAATATACACAGCACATAAACCACCCACCAATCCTATTACGTACTCACTGTTCTGCCTTGGTCCCCTAAGTAGTTTTAGACGGGTATTCACACATTGTTAGAGTAGGAGTTTTCAGGTGGGAGTCACCAGCTAGGCCTTAGAACACCTTATCAGGCCTTGGAGACTGAATGCTGGGTACAAACCCCACAGGCTGTGCATTTTATGAATCAGTGGCACCCAAGCAGTGTGACAGCTGACTCCTGATTATTCTCCAGCACCAGAGATGTGTGGCAGATCACTGAACACAAAGTTGCCTTTAACAATATCATCCAAAAAGAATATACAATTTGACAAAGTCGTCTTAACTGAGCTGTATGATGTATGTATGTATGAGCTGTTTCTGGAGCTTTCAGTCACATGGTGCTGATCAGCTGACAGAGTATGCTCAGTTGTCTAAAGCACATCCCATCCCTGTCAGTTGTAATTCCAGTTAGTAAATTGACTTTTAAGGTCGAGAATTTCGCCATCACAGATGAATAAAAACAGTTTGGGTCTTGCTTCTGCAGTAAAAGGCTTCATGTTTTCTGAATCCCCTGAGGGCCACAAAAGCCGTCGAACAGAAAACAATGATGGACAACATGTGTGACACACCAAGAAGATCATTGTAGTGGCGTGCTATAAAAACGCAATGAAGGAAATGAAAGACAAAGAAAACATTTCTCAGATCTAAGTGCCAATAAAGGAGAAGTTTGTTGTTCCGGGAAATAAGCTGTTTTGCTGAGAAGTAGATGATAAGAATGACACCACTCGCATATCTGTCCATTACGTATGGAGCCAGCCATCGGTTGCATTTTCAGGTGGGGTATTCCTTTAATGGCACATAGAAAATGCATTTTACATATGATTTGTTTTTGTTTTATTGACCATAGAATTATCTACAAAGGCAGGGTGTAGGAGTGGATCACATGGCTCTTTTGATTAATTCAGGAAAACAGAAGGTACAGTGTGGGACAGTGTAGGGGAGGTGTTTCAAGCAGTGGGGATTAATAAGGTGAATGCATGAAGGAGCAGCTCATGTAGGAGGGCGCTGCTGTGTTCTCCACATCGGAGACGATGTTAAAGCAACGGGAGGTTTGGGGATAAAACTTCCCTGGAAGGTAACGAATTTGACATTTCAGTCTTTTCCTCTCTTTTTTTCCACCCACCCTCCTTTCTGTCTTCTCACCCCTTCACCCCATCCACAGCACACCTCACTTCCTCCGTTCTCCCCGCTGCTTTTGTGAAACTCTGTTTAAAACTGTCAGCAAGCAGCTTTTTGGGAAGCAGCAATTAGAAGAGAACAGAGACTTTTCAGGGGGGAGGGCACACACAGGCGTCTTGAGTGTTTTCCAGTGGGAGCGACCTCAAAAAGTGTCCTCATCGCTTTGGATAATGCATTCTTAGAGCAGAAATAACTCGCTAGAGCTCTGTGTTCTACCCAGTTTGATTTACATAAAACTGCACTGTTGAAGCGTGACAAGTGGTGCTTGGGTTTATTTCGATATTTCACAGGATGCTGCCGTCGTGTGCTCCTGAGTTTCACCACTTACAGTATCTCTGCGTTCAAATGTCCTGTTATGCAGACAGACATGTTCATGCATCTGCAGCCAAGCATACTGTATGCGAGTGTATTCCTTTTTCCCATAGAGAAACACAGGTCTCCTCCCACGATGTCTCTCGCTGTCATACATAGACATATCTCACAGTGGTGATGTAACATGACCCATAGCTTTGCCCTATATTCCACCAACCAATCCATGATTCATATGGCAGATGGGCTGCGAGCATGACAGTGCATTTGACACACATCGCACCCTGTGACCCCAATCGAGTGGGTTAGTGAATTGTCAAATGGTTAACAGTAAGGGGTCAGTGGTGGCTGCACAAGGCTTTTTTTTGTCTGCCATCACATTCTGTTTATTTTCTTTCAACTGAGCAGTGAAATAAGATGAATTACTGATCCCTCAGAGGAAATTGGGCACAGAGGCAGAGAAGAATTGGAGTTCGGAAAAGAAAGAATAAACTAATAAGAGGAACTAATGATATAAAAAAAAAAAGAAATGGAAAGGAAGATGGGAGATTTCTGGAATATAAATAACTTGCAATCATCTGAAAGATGTTGGAGAGAGAGTATTGTCAGGTGAAATTAAAAAAAAAAAAAAGACAATAAATCCATGAGGGAATCCATTATTGATTGCAGCAAATCTTTCTTTGGCAGCAGCCATGTCCCCACAGTCAGAAAGGGATTACAGAGTGAATATGTTGTTGCACTATGTGTGATGTCTCAGAGTGAAAGAAAAAAACTCATTTACCAATACAAAAAACTGTTTTCTACCAGAAACTAATGATGTTTGCCTTCAATACTTGCAGGGTATACTCGGAAAAGGCATCAGTCTCGTCATCTGCCCCAGAGGAGAGCAGCTCTGACATGGTGTGAACATGCTAATGGTCTCACTTCCCCAGCCACACCTGGGTTTCACACTCACACATACAGCACATAGACACACACAGAGCAGGGAGCAGGCAGACAGACATTTGACACAAAAACAAGATGTTGACAAAAACAAAAGCAGCAGTGAGCGCAGCAATTAGCATCATCCTGACAACAAGCTTCCACTGAACTACAATCAGGTATCTTTTAATGTCAAACTGAGAAAAAAATGAGTTTATTTCGCTCTTGAGTCCACACACAAAATCATTCTACTCAAGTGCCCTAAACACGATCACTGTGATGTGCTCCAAAGAGGCTACTTGTGGCCAAATTGCCACTGCATCAGACAGAATGACCTGCAAACTTAAATGTGGCAAGACTCCAGAATCCTGACAATGTGAGCCAAACACAGCCCGCCGAGGAGAAGGAACAGTTGTTACAAGTAACCAACAGGACCCTGGATGTAATATGAGAACTGGATACTGTGCTCTAAATTGCCCTGCCCAGCCAAAGAACCATAATAACACATTTGGTTAAAACATCTGTTTTACCATTTAAAACGATTAAGCCATTGAAATTGCAATTTTTGACAAAATAAAAAGCAGCATTTGCTCCAAAACAAACTGCAGTGACTGCACTCCTGCTGTAGATACCCGTAGCTAAAGCTAATTCACCCACTTTCTTCTGGAACTCAAAAATCATTGTTGTTGCTCCAACATCTTAGTAACTGAGACTGTTATAACACATAAATAAGGCGGTAACTGAATATGTGTCACACAGGTCAGTATCTCTTTTTTAATTTCTTCCAGTTACATTTGTTCTATATGCTGTTTCTGTGCTGATGAAGGTAAAAAAAAAGGACTATGCTAATTTAATACAAAATGCTTAGGGTCAGCCTCTAAAACCTGCACTCTGTATCTAATGCAAAATCCTGCATGTAAAATGTTCCACGGAACAATAGTTCAGTCAAAATGTATTGTACTTGAGCAAAAGCTAAATTCCTGACCTCGGCCAAGCTGTTCAAAACCTACATTAAAAGAAAGCTACTCAGTCACAGTGATACGAGCAGGCAATTCTTCATTTCCACTCTTCCTGATATGAACACGCCAATTTTCACACTGCATTTATTTTCAAAATGGCTCTCTATGTGTGAAGCCACTAGCTGAGAGAGAAGAGGGGAGGTGGGTGAACGCCGATGAGTTAAATGGAGACAAGTACTGATTCATTTGTTTTGGTTCACCAAGTGAGGCAAGACCTTGACACACAAAAGATTAAAGCCTACTCCACAGCGATGAGCTACAGCCAATTAAAGCCATTAAAAATCATATACATGCTAAAATATGCGGAGTGCTTCTAGATGTGAAGAGCGGAGGAACCTGAGGATGGAGAGGAGAGTGCACGCGCGCACGCGTGTGTGTGTGTGTGTGTGTGTGTGTGTGTGTGTGTGTGTGTGTGTGTGTGTGTGTGTGTGTGGACGAACATTTTTCCTGCAGTAGGTTGACTCCTGAGTACAGTTCAGCACTTTTTGCTGAAAACAAAAGAGGAATTAAAAGCAGACAAACTCCTCCATTGGCAGCCCATGGCTTTGTCTGCCACCCCAGCGTTTACTGTATGAACAAACAACAGCTATTTGTTCATCTGATTTCCCCTTCAACCCTGTTAGCTAACGAATGCAAACAAATACAAAACGTTACTGCCGCCTTTTATTGCCGCCACCCACCCCGACAAAACCACTGATACATGGTTTTTTGAAGCTGGAACAATTATAAGAGATGATATTGAATGCAGCAGTCTCCCACTGAGAATAATGTGGATCTTACACAATCATTTACTCAAGCATGGTGAGTCTTAAAATCATATATTTCTCAAAGCAAATGAAAAATATGCCCGGGGTGGAGATAATTCCGCCTTTTTCAAAGATTGCCTTGAGTCAAGGGTTGTTTTCTTCATACAACTTAAGGAGCCTTGTTGCATAATTTTAACATATTTCAATTTTAAGAATGCAGCAGAGTCTGAAATATATCCATCAAACACTGTGAGGAGAGTAGAGGAGGAAGTCGACTATATATGGCTGAGGAGATTTACAAAGAAAGGTAGGTCAAAATGGAGGCATGCAGATGGTAAGTGAGGGTGCTGATGGGGGCATGTGGGGCTGCTTCATGATGATTCTACTCAATGAAGTGGGAATAAAGGGTTGTTTCTGGTGTAGAGCAGGTAGGGAAACACTACTAACAAAACTAACAAAACTCCTAAAGCTGAATAGATTTTAAAGGATAATTCCGTCGTATTACAACTTTGGCCTTATTCTCAAAGTTCTGGCAATCCTGTCTATCAGTTACGGGAGTTGCATCGGAAAGAGTGTCAGGTCAAAGTTCAACCAGGAGGTCTGAGCGGAAACTCTAGGACATGTTTACAATGGAGAGTTTGGGTCATCATTGTTTTTGACTGCAACAACAATGAAGATCACATGAAAAAGTCAGAGCATACAGCTCCACAAATTCACAAAAAGATCATTTTAAGTTTACAAAACATTAGATAGAACGCACTTTCAGTCACCAATCTGGCAATCGCCAGTTCAACGAGGTACTTTCACATGTCCAAAACAAATGAAGATTCTTTGCCTGTACTTCAACAGGTAATCACACAGGTCATTGTGTATGAGGCAATGAAACATAAAATGCAATTTATCTACACAAACACGCTGCCCTTAAGCAATGCCTTTAAATGCTATCTGCTGCTATATAACGTGGCTGCATGAGAATCCAAATCCTTTTTGTGCTTAAGTGACACCCATATGTTATTCACTATACAATAGATTCCTGTCCAACAGGCCTTTTCCTTTTCTTATAAAATGTGTCAGTCCTTGTGTTTTCCGTGCTCCTCAGCTTGTTATTATCCGAGGGGCAGCAATATAGTCCAAATCCCTATTCCCAAGGCAACAAACAGTTGTGAAAGAAAGCAAGTAATGTAGGGAAGAGGCCAAAATATTACTGGCTTTATGAATAATGCATGAAGCCATGACTGGGCTTGGCTGTGTGTTCAATAATAGACCTGAGGGTTCAGAGGCTCTGCATCCATCACAAGAAAAGTAGACACAGGTTACATTAAGAAACTATGAATATGTGGCTTTGGAACGACTTTGTTAATGAGTGATCTGTTTGAGGTTAATGGGGCTTTTCAAACACCCCGATGCTCGGGTATGACAGCTTCTTGGTGGGGTCCACTGTAAAGTAAAGTCTTCTCAGCTACCCAAAATACATAGTTCAAAAGAAGTGTTGTGAAGTCCTGTTGAGATTGGTGGAGCAATAGAGGTCTGATATTTGATGGCAAATGTGGGAAAAGTAAATCCATCAGCTGCGGGAACATTGTTGAGTGAGACATTATTAAATGAGCACGGCGACAGTCTCCCCTGCCAGTGATTCAGCCCCACTGTGGTTAATCAGGTGTCGAGTAAACAAAAACTTTCCTTTCAAATATGAGAGGCAGAGATGAATTATTCATAGAATGAGGTGTTTGCATGTGAGTGTATTGTTGACCTAGTTACCTCCCACTGTTGTTTTCAAAGAGGTGGAAGTGCTCTGCTGACATCTGAACTTTCTCCTGAGAGGTTGCTGAGGTGGTTCGATGTTGTACCTTTTTTTCCAGATGTGCCCCCACAGCCCTGTCATACGAACTTGTACGGCATAACAGGTAGTATTAATTATGTCAGAAAATAATGCACTTTCAGGCCAATCACCATGAACTATTATGTGTACTGTTTGTATATTGATTCTGTTTGTCATATCGCATCAACATACATCAAAACCCCACTTCATCGTCTAAGTCTCATTTGAATATTTTACAGTAACAGTGTATATATGGGTATATAATTCTTCCCTTGCTTTCTCTAATAGAATGAGACTGAAATGCATATATGCAAGAACTCTGGGAAAGTAATTATTTATTGCCTGGAGTGAAGTTATTATCAATTAATTATTAATGTGCTTTACAGTGGTTGTGGAGGCAGTTTTATACAAGTTGGGAGAAGCTATCACACTGCACAGCTGAGAGTGTGTGTGAGTGTGTGTGCCATTTGCTCCTCTTTCTCACGACAGCTGCTGTACTAGTTCGGGATTTTGTTTTGTGTGAAAACTGTTTGTGGCTTGGCATTACGTACTGTGAACGCAGTGTTTTTTACCATTTCCTTAAAGCCACCGCTCTCAGCAGTTTGGGTGGGCACCGTGTCTTTACATGCATGCACAGTTATGGGGTGCTGTGTCCTTCCACCGCTGGCTTTTCTTTTCATAAGGACAGTGACGACTCGGTGACTCAGAGAGCAATGCCCGCTTTGTGCTCCTGTCTTGCAGCACCATCACTCGAGCTTCTTGTGGCAGAGTCAGAGGACGTTCTGAAACAATGACTGGTGGACATGTTTTGTCATGGTTTGGCATCGCCTGAAACTGTTTGTCTCTATTCTCTATACAAACAAGAGTAAAGCCGAATCCATGTCATGGTGATTCACATTACTCAGTCCAGCATCCCTAGGAATTCGTTTGTGTTGGACAATCTCCACCTTGAGACCTATGTTCAATGTCAACGTCCTTGGTGTCTTCAAATGTTGTAACTGCCTGGCGATAAGGTGCCATTCTTACCTTTTAAACAAGATCTCTTTTTCTGCGCACAATAGTAACACACCATATACACAAAAGAGAATAAAACAGAATGCTCCTGCTTCTTCATGACTCTCCATGTTTGTTCGGTCTTTCTGACATGAGAAATGAGTAACCACATAGCACATTCAACTCCAAACCACTTTCCAAAGGATGCTGAGTGCATATTTGAGTGGAGCTACTGTATGTTCTTGAACGTCATGCTCAATCCCTTCCTGGCTGCTGCCCTGTACTTCTTTCCTCCTCATTTCACCAACTCATCTCCTTTTCTCCACAGTACATCCTCTTTTGCCTCTCATTACATTTCTGCTTGACTTCCATTTGCGAAAACACCAACTTCAGAAATTCAGAACTCAGTGTTATCATTTGGCAAAGACAACCAGCGTTTGTAACCTTTACAAACGTGATAATATGCTACTTAACAACAGTTCTACAACATGAGCATTTGAAAACAATGTCTGAGGACCACAACAAGCTAATTTCTACTCATAAAGGCTATCCTGCCAGCTTGCATCACTTCATCCCAGTGAAACCTTGAAAGCATGTAGATCCTGGTCCTATGGTTGTAACGTATAGTTGTCAGTGCAAACCTATTAAAGTAATGAGTCCATGACCAGCACAGGATGTATAATCAAGGCAACTCAATAAGGGCACACTGACCATGAATGCCAATTAACTGCAAGAGCAGCCATCAGGAATAAGCCATAGTAGGGTCAGAAAGCCAAAGGCCTTGGATCAGTGATTACGGTGATCTTAAGGGCAAACATGTTTCTCTGGAGGGGCTGATTTATGTGTGTCCAGTATCTGCAGGTCCGCATCTATGAGTGTGTGTGTGTGTGTGTGTGTGTGTGTGTGTGTGTGTGTGTGCATGATTTGCGCACATATCTCTCCATGTTTGTCTGCGTGCATCTGCATGTGTGTGGCTGAATGTCTGTGTCTGTGCGCCAGCTTGGAAAAAAAATGTAACCCAAATCAGAACCATATGCACTGTATTCACAACATGCAATAAAGTCCCGAGTTCTAACCAATCGCAGCTCTCCAAAGTCATATATTACTCAATTTTGTGTCTTGTCTTTGCACAGTGGCTTACATAGAGCAGAGAGACGCAGCCACAGCTACCGACAACATGTTAATCAACTGGGACAGCACCACAATGCCACCATGAAGAGAGGAGGCTCTAAAATGGCTGCCACCAGACCGGGAGATTACTGCTCCGATCCGTTCTTTATTCATGTCCAAAAGTGACATTTGCTTTGTGAGTTAGAAAGGACATTTCTAGTGGAGGGATTTTCGCTGAGAGTCTGACAAGTCAGCGTGCTTTGAGAGTTTCTGTCAACAAATAGACAGTAAAATTGTCTTGTGAATGTTGAGTGAAGCCATGCTTGCCTACATGCGAGCTCTCCGCCTCTCTGGCCTTTTCCTTTCCTCAAAGACGCCCCCTCTGCCCACCAACACACAGACGCACACTCAGCCACGGCAGCGTTGATGTGATGCCGCACTCGAGGCTAGTGTATACACGCTGTCCGTGCCTGTAGCCAGCGAGCCTCTGAGAATAGCAACAGATAGCATTAGCAGGGAACAAAACAAATTGCAGGCGAGCCTGGGAAGTCAAACAGAGAGAAGGAAGGATAAACGTAGACAGCGAAGGAGTGAGAAAGAGGGACAGTGAAGCGTAGCAGAGGAGAGCAGTACAAATCTCTCCCTCGGGACTTTCCCACTGTTTGGGACTCGGTGGCGCGTTCCCTCCATCTGTCTACCGCAATACCTATCATCTTTTCCTTCATTCCTCCATACAGCCTCTGCTTGCCTGTTTGGATCTAAAAAGCAGCAGAAATGATTTAGCACTTGACAGTGAAGCGAGCTGGACTTCTGTGGCTGCAGCGAGGGCAGCACAGGTGAGATTAAGGACAGAGGACAGGATCGGGACACAGTGCAAATGTGGGGTCCCAACTGAGTATTTCATGCTAATAATGAGGTTGAAGTTAGAAAATATATGTAAATATATGCAAAGTTTACAATCATTCGGGGAAAACCATATACTGAAAGTTCAATGTCTGAGTCCTCAATGTTTTGACACAAGAAACCCTTTCAGTAAGGGCCAAAACAAATCAACCCGAGCACTGAACCAGTTTCATTTTGGATCACATGCCCAATTGTTGCTTCATCTGGTGTGAGGCAAAAACAGAATGGCAGTCTTACACAAACAACAAACGGGATTAATGTGCTTTGAATTGGTATTAAAACAGAATGGAAAATAGCAGCACTTGTCAAATTCTAAACAAATTCAACAAGTAAATCTTGTAAAATGAACCTTTTGAAAGCCCATGATGTGAAATAGCAAATAAGTGGAGTTGAGTTTGAATTGTTTTGTCACACACTTTTAAAAGATGTTAAATTTCTTCAGCTTTGGATTTTCCTCTTCTCTTTGTGTTCTACTTCTTTAAAGACCCAGGGATCACCCTCACAGCTGCTTTCACTTGTTGCCTGATTAGCCTGATTAGCTCTCCTCTCAGGGCTGTGCGGGTGTGTATGACGTGTACATGACTGACATTTCCCGATTCTTCTTTGAAGTTTGTTTCACCTGTTGATATCTTTAAAATATGTCTGTTGAGCCAGTAAAACTTTTTGAAAAGGAAAATTAAACCAAAATGTGTCAATCATAGATACCGCATCTCTAAAATTTGGCCGGGCATACGTGGTGTAATGGAAATTTTTGGATTTTGACTCCAATTTAAAGCTGCGCTAATCCATTTTGTTGACTAAAAATTGATCAAATGACAACATGAGACACGAAAGATTTTGCTCATACAGAGATTATCAGCAACTACAGTTTCCATAAGAGTTTTTTGAGCCTCTTTTAGCTCATTGTTTTTGTTTTCTGGCTCACATTTGCATGGTTTTCAGCATTAGCAGTCTGACCTATAGCCCAGCACCAAAGGACTGTCAAAGTTAGCAACTAGCTGGTGAACATAATGGATGTGTTCACAAACATGGCTCAAAATGAATGCTAATGTTGCTCTGTGTGTGCTAAATGTATAAATAAGCATCTGTTTGCTACTACATGCTAACAAATGTAGCTAAAATGAAGTTAAAATGAAGTTCTGTGGGACTGAACAAAGTTTTTCTACACATGACTTTGTAAAGATGGATCTGTCTGTGAATGAGCTTAAAGGCAGCTGAAAAAGAGCTGAAGTGAGTCAGATAGAAACACCTTTTATACTGTAACTTGATGTGAAGGGTGATGTGTGATGTGGGGTGTGTATACATGCCTGCATAAATACGAAATCCTCACTGAGTGAAAATGTGAAGAGCAAAGTACAAAACAAGAAAAATGAAAAGGCAAAGCACAAAGAACGATGCGTCTTCTTAAGCCCAGTCATCTGACAGAGTTTAGGCATGTCTTGTGAATAATATCCCTCGCACGCTCGAAAACTAAACAAGGCAGACGTGTGGGGACAAAAATGGAACAGGAGAATTTGCTTTTTGCTCTCCGAAACAATCCAGAATCCCTCTCAACGAGCCATGAATTTGGCTCATTCTAATGAAACGCACATATAATGCGGCGATAAAAAATACCACTTAAAACTGGCTCTGATAGTGATTTCAATTAATTTGACTCTTTCTTATTACAGTTATTTTTCGTCCCCGAGCGGCATGTAGGAATTAAAGCGTTTATATAAAGATGTTTAAAGGAATGACATGGCGAGGATAAATCCTGGTAAGCTGTAAGCATTGTCAAAGGACGAGAGGGAGGAGGAGAGGGCGAGTGAGTGATGATCTTTATCTAGATTACTGTGGGTGCGCGGTGTGTGTACGTGAGCGTGTGTGTGTGTGTGTATGCAGGATGAGTCATCCTCAACCTTAAACACCCCCTGTAATCACAACATCAACACAGCGCAAGACGCTCGTGCTGGCACAAACATTCCCACACTGATCTGACTGTGGATGGGTGTGTGTGTGTGTGTGTGTGTGTGTGTGTGTGTAGCAAATAGTTTTGGTGATGAAAGCTCTGTTATTGTTACAGTTTGGGCTTGCTTCGGGGGTTATCTAACACGGTTTTCACTCAGCAGAATCTCCTCTCCATCACTCTAGACATCGGGAAGGACCTAAAATAACTGCTATGCGCTGGTGTGTTTCCAGTGAAATTTCTAGAAGCATTTGATGCAGCCTGAGAAGTATTGTGAAGTGGCCACCACCAGACAACAACCACCTGTTGAATCCATGGTAGTGAGGAGGAGAGAGGAAGCCGCAGATGTGAAAAAATGTTGAAAACCTTAGGATATAACATCTAAAGTGTGCACTCCAAGGAATACCTGCAGTATTATGGCATTTCTGAACAGCCTACCACATGTGCGTCGTATAGTGACTGTTCCATAAGCCTGTAAGTACAAAGGCCTCACATCTTCATAAACACAGCCTGTGGTTGAAATGGTTACAAGGCTGCCATCATCGTCTTACGCTGCCTCCAGTGACGATACATCAGTTTATGTATAAACTGCATGTAAGTGATTCTCATAAAAATGCTTCTCAGTCTGATTCAGTGTGTAAACTGCTTTCAAGTGTGTGACTATATTCTCCTTTCTTTGATGCTAAATGTGAGTGCTGCCCCTCTGAGATATACTGTCATGGTGTGTGCGCCCGTGCATGTGTGTGTGTGTGCGTGCCTGGCCCAATCATCGCTGTCTGTCTGTCTGTTATTGTGGAGAGGGTGCGTGTGTGTGTTTGTTGTGGAGATGCAGCGTTGCTGTGAGTGGACAGTGACGAGAGCCATTAGAGAGAGACGGACGCTGATTAGGACTGAACTTCTACTCTACTTCACTTATCACACACACTCACACAGAGGCAGACAGACACACTCCTGCTCAGATAGCAGTTTATTAGTTTATTAGCCTCTCTCAGCCTCCTGGTCACTCATGCATGTGTCCATCTAGTCACGTGGGCAGCTGCATGTGTGGGTTTCATGTGTATTTTGTACAAATAAGAGTGTGTGTGTGTATGTGTGTGTGCATATGTGTATCTATGTACACAAATACTTGTACTCAAGTGCCTGTGTGCATATATGTGAGTGTGTGTTTGTGTTATCAGGGCTGCTGCCGGGCCTCTCAGGCCTGGAGAGTGCGGTGTGTCTGCAGCTGAAGGACTGAAGTTGAGGCTGGAGTGATTAGGAAGAGATAAACAGCAGCAGCCAGGAGACACACGACGGCACTGTGATGAGACACGGCCACAGAACACGCACCTTCATCACATCTGACTGCTTTAACCTTCGTTCAGCCAGGGAAGGTTTTTCTTCACCCTCTACTGTGATATTCAGTGAAATGTGGGAGCTGCCCAGCTAAACCTGTACTGTGGACAGTGTCTGCTTTGTTTTGTGTGTTTTTAATGTTTGCATGAAACACTAAAGCTGTTTGGCCAGGGCTCTCTTAAAAAGAGATTTTGTGATCTCCATGGGACCTACCTGGTTAAACAAAGGTTTTATAATAAAAACCACTGTTTATAATAGCCGCGCATCAATTCAGCTACCAGTGAGTAACCATATGTCAACAAATCTGCACTGTGCCTTTAACTGTGTCCTCTCACAGTCTGTCTCAAAGCGTCTAACGTGGATCTCGACACACTCGTTGACAGCAGTAACTAATTTTTATGTTCCTTTAAGGTCAAAGGTTGTAAGTGGAGTTTGGATTTCACATCAACAGAAAATAAACCCCAGAAATGTTTAAAATGATGTACAGCCCACTTCTGTGGCAACAATAGTTTGTTTGGACAGGAGATAAACACAGACATTTTCGAAGCGATCAAAAGACAGACCGGGCATTTTAAGCTCCACACTTAGGGTGAAAGAAAGAAAATGTTCTATGAAGGGACACTTCCACTGACCCAAAATACTCTTTTCTAGGCTCCTGGGTTAGAAATCAAGCTACCCTCTCAAATGTGTTTCCTCTCGGTGGTCCTGACAGAGTCGATCAGAGACCTTTCATGCATCAGGTCATATTAAATAACAGATTTCTGCGACAGCAACATAAAGCTGCCACAGCTGCCGCGGCCTTCCTGCGCACATTCAGCTGGCCTCATGTTCAAGTTGTGCCGCACCATTTGATGTGCCGGAGCAGAACTGGATGCTGTTCTGGCACCTCAACACTGCAACTTTATTTAAAAGCTGTCTGTTTAGCTTTTGCGTGGGCAGCGGCTACTCCCTCCGGACCACGGCTCATTGGTCTCTTCTCAGAGGTCTCTGGGGGGAACCAGAAATAATGACCCGTGACCTCAGAGGCAGATGATAGAGGTTGTGGGACGGTTCTCTGACGTCAACAAAAACTTGATAAACCGGCCCTGTTTACTCAGCTGACTGACTGAGGACAGAGACAGCAAATGGAAGAGAAGTGAGAGGGAAAAAAAGAAGAAAGAAATGGATCTACTGAACAGAGCGCAGAAATGTACATTCACAGACAAACAGCAGAGCGACAGAGCAGAATAGCCAGACAGAGAAGGGAAAAGAGGCGGGAGGATGAGAAGATGAAAGAGAAAGTCGCTATGATTCAATTGACCCTCTTAGGGACGTGAATGCGACTGAACTTAGTGCTTCCGCTTTGATGATGAGACATGGCGCAAATCGCTGCAATACGGGCAATGAAAATGCAAGAAAAAGATGGCGTGGCACACTGGGAGGAAGAGCGGGAGAAGAAAGAAAGGGAGAGAAGGTGGTAGAGAGAGGTCACATACCATCCCAAGGCCTGAGAGGGAGGGAGTATGGGAGAGGAGAAGGGGTTAAAGAAGAGAGGGAAAAATCAAAAGAGGAGGGAGAATAAAAAGGGTAAGCAGAGGAAAAAGAGGCACCAGTGCAAATAGCACCAGAAAAACTTTGATTTTACTTATATTTCACTGCAGCAGAAGAAAAAAATACTTGCTTCAAAATCTACACAAAAAAGAGCTTCTCCAAAGTTCTCTGAGAAAAACATGCTGATTTAATTAATAGAGAAAGAACATGGTTGGAAATGATTTTTACGACTTCAAAAAGCTGAAAGGACAGAGTTCAAACCATATTGTTTTAAGTGGAAAAATTGGAAATTACAAAATTCACAAAGTAAAGCCAGATTTTTGTTCTTGGCTGACTAACCATTCACTGGTAATAGCTCCAAAACTCTGATGCCAAAATTTGGATGCTTGTGGAAAGCCATCAACACTTGTATTAATTATCCAATGTGATCTGAGGGAAGTATATTATGTCAATAAAAGTTAAATTAAGTTAGTGACTCAGTGCACACAAATGCTACTCAAGCTACGGGAAGCAGAGTGAGTGAAGTTAGTTGCTTCTACCAATGAAGATGCACGAGAGTGTCCTGGGAAAGAGAGGACCAGACCTTTGAACAAAGGAAAACAAGCTGTTATGGTGTAATTATGTTGTACTTGTGGGAAATGGCATTCGCTTAAATGCTCCAGGTTTGAGCAGTAAGCTGAACTGTCCTCACGAGAAAAGCAACCAATGGTTACACTTTCATTGGTGCTGGCGGACATTCCCGCGCTGCATTCAGATTATTAAGAGGTTCACAGGAAACAGTGCATGCATGTGTGTCAACATCACTGCTTGTCATTTCATTGATAGCTGCTTCACTGTTCATGATTCTCTCTGCAGCCGTATGAAGTTACTTCTAAGTCCAAACTCACTCTAAGCCAGGCTGTGGCACGTTTCATTCAGCTCTCTGTGGTCAAGTGGTCTGTTGTTATGGTACCGATGCTTGGAGCAGCCAAAAAGGATGAGAAATGTCACATTTCAGCAATCCTTTCTCACATTTTATATATCAAATGATAAGTTCAATAAGAAGTGGAACTGTGTTAAATAATGGTGATCTCAATATTGACCAAAATAATTGTGATTATGACTGTTGCTGTAATCGAGCCCCCCTACCACTCGGGCAGACTCCACATTTCCTACTGCTGCTGCTTCACATTAAATGCATATAAATGGCTAACCACAGGGTGGCTTTTATTGTGAAGTAGTCACTGAAATTTCAGTGCTTTAAAAGCACATGTTTTGTGCAGTGAGCTAAATTGTGGCTGTTGATAGAAGAAAAACCACAGTATTGTTTGTTTGTTAAAACGCATAAAAGGACGTATGGTTACATTGACATGACAAGGACCTTTGTGTGCATCCAAATTAAGGCATTTATGTCTCAGCAGCAACAACAGAAGTGGGATAAAGTCAGGGAGGACGGTTGAGTGGCATCCTGTTAGTCACCAACAGTCAGGCCTCTCAATCCCAAGCCTTAAAGCTGCGCTCATCAATATTCTGTCATTAACAACTCACCAAATTGCTATTTTTGATAACGAAGTGGGTGCTTGTAGTGACAAACTACCAGAAAATGACACTCCTAATGTACTCCTGCAGTTCCTCTCAGCTCTGCAGCACATTGTGGCATCTTTCAGCTCATTGTCTTGGTTTACTAGCCTGTAACTTTAAAGTTTCCATCTCACTCCTCTCATCCTCATTTCCAGCCACAGTAGGAGGCTGTTTTCAGCCAAAAAAAAAGAAAATGCTGATAAACCTACTGTGCACTACCATCTCAGCACCAAACAGCAAACAGACAGTTAGCTACTCACTGATGAACATAGTGGAGAATTAAGCTGCTAAAGAGTCAGATATTTCTCTCAGGAGTTGGTGGAACCCGCAACAGCGCTAAAAGGAGGGCGGATATTGGACATAGATTCATCAAGTAGACACAAACACAGCTCCAAATGCTAATGTTGCTCTAATGTGCCTGCTAGATATGTAAATAAGCAACTGTTGGCTAACATGTATGCCATTACAACTTTAGAAGATCAATGCTGTGTTTACACCTTGTTTCACTGCATCCATGTCATAAAAAACATATATATATTCACCAGATAGTTAATTCCCTAAAAACTCAGTGCCTGTGAAAACCTTAGCCATAGAGTGACAGGTCAGAAAACAGCTAAATGAATCATTTTCAAGCTTGGAAGCAACTGACAAACAATGTCATCCTGCTGATAGCAGCGCCAGATCAAAAAATGGTCAAACAGTATAACAGTGTAACAGTAGAGCGGTTTCTAGAAAAGCTAGTCTGTTCTTTTGGATCAATTCACCTTCTGATCTTGGACTCCACATGACACATTAAACAGTGTAAATGAATCACTGGCAAAAAAAAAAGAGGAGAAGACTCAGCAGAGATTTCCTCGAAAGTCTTGGAACAAGGCGTGTTCGGTGTACTCAGTCATCTGCCTTTTGCCTTCTTTACATAATCCTCACAGGCTGCCATCTGTAGCTTTAACATGGTTCTCACGCCACACAGGGACCTCTCTGGGGTTTTCCCCATGTCTCCCCAACACAGGGCACTGTCTCCCTCTGCTCTTCAGTCCATTACTGTATCTCTTCATGCAGTGAGAGTTTCTCTGAAGGTCTGCTGAGCTTTAATTTATTCAGACCAGTGGTCCTTAGGGTCGACTGGGAGGTAAAACCAGCCGTTGTGAAGTGAGCCATCACTCAAACGCCTCCTCCTCTCCACTTCCTCTTCTCCTTTTGTCTGTCATTCTCCTCTGTTTCTCCCCTGGCCATATTTATCCACCCATGTCCTCTTCTGTGCTTTTCTTCCCTCTTCTCCTCTCCCAGTGCCCCTGTCCTTCGGCCGCTATCTCTATCTATACCAGCACATCAAAACAAACGATAACTCAAGATGGACCACCGCAGCCTCCCACCAGTTCCCATAAAAACACAGCCAACGGAGAGGAGAGAAGAGGAGAGGGATAAGGATGGGGAGGGAGTGGGAGGTTTGGGAGGGAACAAATTGCCAGATAACATTGACGTGATGAGAGAAAATGAGAGAGATAGCAGGAGAGCAAATACAGGAGGTGGACAGGGAGAGGAAGCAATGATGGGTAAAAAGAACAGGTGAGGTGAGAGGCATGGGATGTGCTGCAGGGTTGTGTAAAAATGGGAAAATGAAGCACATCAAATGGACGTGGAGCTAGAGAGAGGAGCAGAGGACGAGATGGGAGGTGAGAGTCAGAAAAGAGGGAGAGAAGTGACTGACTCAGGGGGGAATTGATTAGTGGACTGGAGCTGGGGAGACATTCCTGCCAGGCCAAGGAACAACAGAGAGGAAAGAAAGGAAAGGGAAGAACGACGGTGAATGGTAAGAAACGGCTCAAACACGGTCGGGGAAACGCACAAAGTGAGATCAAAGAGTAAACTGAGGAAGGGTTGGAGGGGGGATAGAATATTGGCAGACATTAAGTTAAGGCTGGTCATGGGGGAGTAAGAGAAAGGGAGAGAGAGGTGGGGGGGGCGGGGGGGCAGCATGCACACACATATCCACAGACTAGGCTATGCTTTGCTTTCATAATAAAAGCAGAGTGATCCAAGGCAGAGCTGCCCTCAGACACAGCACAGTCTCTCTCCACCAGTCAACCAGGAAGTGTAACCAGGCACAGGATACAACACCAGCCAAGACTCTGCAACACTGCCTCTCTACATCACACTGCATGCATTTGCTAACACAGCTGAAGCAGTCAAGATGGAACCATCCCGCTGCTCTCTACAGCCAAATGACAGCACTCAACAGTGAGTTCATATATAGGCACTGTATTAAAATGTGCACATTTGCGATTTTAAAGTCATGGTGATCAGAGAGGATCGTGTTCTGCAGAGCTGGACAGTTTGAATAAGAAGTGATACAGATAAAGACGTCTTTCAACTCCAGAAACTTCAGAGCTTCATCGCTGTGAAATCTGTCTGTCTGACCACTGACCGTACAGACAGACACACTGAAAGCTGCCTATTCATCGTCTGAGGTAACTTGTTGGATGTTTTAGGTCTGGTGCTCGTTTCTTTTATGTGAAATTTATTTGTGCTGTTGGTTTTATCTTTTTTTCTGTTTTCAGTCTGTTGTTTGTTCTTTTATGTGAAACTTTTATGTGAAGCTGTTATGCTGCTGTCTTGGCCAGGACTCGCTTGAAAAAGAGATTTTGAATGTCAATGGCAATATTCCTGATTAAACAGCAATGACTGACTGACTGTTAGTTTAGTAATTAAATGAAATACAGATTGCGTGTTAATACCAGTTGTGAATTGTGTCATAATCCTTAGTATAGCTCAAGCTCAAACAGCTGGATTCCAAACCTGCAAGTCAATAGCATCTCTTTAGCCATGCTAGCAGCGTGGCTGTGAGGAGGGAAGTGTCAGTCAGTCCACCACTTTAGTCCAGACTAACATATCTAAACAACTGTTGGATGGATTGCCATGAAATCTTGCACAGACATTCATTGTCCCTGGACGATGAATCCTACTGACTTTGGTGATCCAGCGCCGAAATCGACTTGAAGAATTAAAAATGAGCTTCAGCTGCAGTCACAAGGTTATTGCACAATGTGAAATGTCATTACACAAGCTGTGTAGACAGATATATTGTTTATTGGAACTGTATCTGTGTAGACACACTGTCAGTCTTGTCATTGGACCCTCCCTACCTGTTAAATGTCCATGTCTTTCAAACTCCACATCCGAAGTTTATGCAAACTTTCTCTTATAAACTTGTAATCTCCACTCTTGAGCTAAGATTAGGCTACTCAAGTGCTGTCACTCATCACTTTTGTCAAACTGGAAAAGCTCCCCCAGAGCCACAGCAGACTTTACACAGCTATGTTCACACACTGAGTAGTAAACTGACTGCGACGAATATGATACAGCACCTAAAGTCCAGACAACCAATGTATGCTCTTCAATGTATATGCTGAATTACACCACAGGGCCAGCAGACTGACTTTTTGTATCAAGACAATGATGTGCTCAAAGAAAACCTGCAAAAATGACATGGATTTCAGCACAGTGTAAAGCAGCATTATGCAACAACCTGCAGAAAACCTATAAAAGTATTTGATTCCCAACCTCAGCAAGTCATAATGCTGCAGGGATATGGCTTTAATAGCTGCTTCTATCAGATTATGAAGCTGCAGCCAACACCGCGACGGGAGTCTCATGCTAGTGGAGAGGCGAGGAATGTTGAACGAGTCAGCCCGGGCCATGAATGAAGCTGAAATGAGGCTGATTAGATCCCCTCCGCTTTGTTCTGCCCTCTAGCCAAGGAAACACCAAAATTACTTGTTATTCTTGCGTCACAGCCAAAACCGCACAATATCTCTTATTTTGGACAATGATCGCTCTTTCCCGACATTCACATATCACGGCGGCGTCTCGGATTGGCTTGAAATGTGTGCGTCAAGCTGCTATAGACACGCACCGCATGCAAATACACACCAAGCTAAATATGAACATAGACAAACACACACTCTATCAAAGGAATGTTCTGGGCTAAGAGGTATTTCCTGATATCAGGGTATGATTCGATCAGCCTGTGTGTGTGTTTGTAGAAGTGTGTGCATCTGTAAAGTGGCCCTAAGAGAAGAGAGGAGAGGGAAGAGAGCACAAAGAAGAGGAAGAAGAAGAAGAGGAAGAAGAGGCCTATGTAGGGAAAGAGACTGGCAGAGCCCTCGTTTAAAGCAAGCGAGCAGGTTTTACAACCAGCTGAGGAATGTAGACATGAATCGGCTTTTATTGTTTTACACAGAGCAGCGGTGGACTACCAGGAGCAACTATCTCTATTTCACCACATTTAAAGCATTCTGCTGTCTTTTACCTTTATTTCTGCTTCTCTCTGAACCATCTCCATCTCTGCTGTCCTCTCTTCCACCTCTTTACATCTCTACTCCTTCCACAACCCTGCCTCCTACAAAATACATTACACACTAATTCGAGTTTCTAAATACATTTTAAGCATACATTTTAATGTTTTTAAACCAATGGCCCTTCAATGTGCTTGTATTCTATAATGTACAGTAAAGTCATCTATATAGATGATCTTCCCCATTTATAATGAAAGCTACTATATAATCAGAGGGTTAAGGGTAGGGTTCACTGTTAGTGGGTCATCATTCCATGAGGACAGTATCACTATGTCTGACAACACTGTAGACCGTAGAGCTGAAAAGCAAAATTGATTAATCAATTTGTGGATCCGCAGAAAATGAATTAACAGCTATTTTGAAAATTGATGCGACGTTTCGATCGTTTTCAAGCAACAAAGTGAAACACTCTCCTTTCCATGTTCTCAAATTTGAGGATTTGCTGCTTTTCTCTGTCCGATATGATACTAAATCAGTATTTTCGGAGTGTAGATGTCATATAGAAGAAGCAATCTAAATAAGTCACCTTGTGCTCTGATAGATTATAACAGGCATTCTTCACACAAGGTGTTTCCCTGCATCCAAGTTGCTCACGGCTTCCTGTTGGCTCCCTGAACACATGACTGGCATGAAATAATTTACTGATACAGCTTTTCTAGACTTGTCAGAAACTTCTGGACTTGTTGGATTAAATTCTAAAAATAGAAAAAGTCATTTCAAGGTGTTTGTCACTCTCATGAAAATACATATATCATTTCATAGTTGTGCCTTTGGTAGTGATTGTGTGTGTGGGAAATAATGTGGTCATTACGCCAAAACTGCCTCCCAGGGCAGCACTGTTTCTGGAGGCTTGGCAAGATTAAAATTGTTTATATTATAACTTTAAAATGTCTAAAATGTTCTTGTGACACGTCCACCGGCTGGATATTATGTACTTGATGCATTTGAATAAACAAAGTCAGTATCAATCTGTTTAATGTCTGCAAATAGAAAAATGATGAAACTGTGTTTAGGCAAGTAAATCTCAAATATGTAGGTGACTGTGTGTTTTGCATGCATTTATTTACTTTTATGTTACATTCTAAAGTGCTTGTGAGTGTCCCCATATGTTTCCATAGCCTATAGTATGATAAATATGTTTGCCTGCAGTATGAGTGTGTGTTTGTGTGTAGGTAAGTGTGATGGATGACTGTGTCTCAGCAGTAGTGCTGGACGCGGAGCCTGGAGAGTGTGTTAGGGGTCGACCAAGGCCGTCTGCTAGTGATACACTCTCTCTCTCCCAATGCGTATAGTAGCATGTCAGCTATGATAAAGCTAGGCTACACAGTGCAGAGGTCCCACAAGTATACTTAGCAAGGCAAACCTGCCTCACAGACACACTCCGTCATTACACAAGGGAGGAGGTGTGTAAAGACATGGCGCATATACGACACACTCTCCCCTGTATACACCCACCAGGCAGCACACACTTCACATTATACCCCACTGCAGGGCTGTGAGCACACACACAGATACACACAGATGTGGAAGAAGTGAATTGACTAGATAGTTACTCATTCATATGGAACAGTCACGGCCAGTTTGTCAGTGGGACAGCAGGGTTGTGTCAGATTTCCAGTGGCAGTAAATGATGGTATTCCCTCACACAGGCCATCCATCACACACACACACACACACACACACACACACACACACACACACACAAACACGCACAACACACACAAATCTAATGTGTTTTTCCAATAGAGTTTGGTATCATCTGAAATGTTTTAATATAAGCGCTAACATGTTACCTGAGGTTCAATACAGACAGCTAAGAGATGTATCCTTTTTGACACCTTACCTCCAGAAATATGAACAGAAGCTATTAATTTGAATTTTGAATTCAACAAAAGAAGTTCTCAAATGTTAAAGGTTGTCAAAATCAGTCTACACAAGAAGTTTACCTTGATAGTCTAAAATTAGCACAATTCTGACTGCAATCTGGAACTATTTGACTAAAGAATAAGACACTCAATGTATTCAGTGTGTGCCAGTTTTTGATATTCGTTTCTATGGACACGTTTGAGTTGCTACCAAAAAAGTAACAAAGCTCCGATCCCAGAAACTGTTACTCTACAGAACACAGTGTCAATGCTTTTCACTGGAACTACTTTCTGCTGAAGAAATGTTTCCACCAAACAATACTTCATTCACCTCCATTGTTTTAGGGTGTCGGCAGAAATCTCAGAGCCAGATATCATAAAACCTGGGCGTACGAACCCAACACTATCTGCATACAGAAATACCACAAGACGTAAGTGAGAAAATATGTTTTCTTTGTAATTTAGCTGAACCAACCCTTTAACCAAAGGAGGCGAGCTGCTGGGCTTCCTCTTATATAAGAGTATAATAATTACAGTATATCAGGGAAAGCAGGTTCTCACATCTTACTTCATCATCAAAATATGTGACTGAGCTGGCGTGCTGCTAATCTTTGGCTTTTCTTCATTTCCAGCCAGAAATGGGGCTGACTGGGTAAAACAGCAGTCAGGCTGTGTTTCCCTGGAGGACTTGTTCGTTAAAATCACAGCGTAGCCATCCATTTAACACAAATCCTACTATTCATTTAACACAAAGCTCTTCCCATCCATCTCTGCATCTCTTTATCTGTCTCTCATGAACCATAATTTATGCCAAAACAGATGTTGCTACGTCTGTTGTTGCTGTGATGCTGTGTGTATGTGTGTGTGTATGTGTATGTGTTTGTGTGTGTGTGTGTGTGTGTGTGTGTGTGTGTGTGCGTGCGTGCACGCCTGTGGGAGGTGGAAATAAGCAGAGCAAATAATAAGCATAATCACTAATACCATAATAAAAGAAGAAAATCCTGCACACACAGTCCTACACACACATGCACACGGCAATCCTACCAAATATGTACTCAATCATTCCTGCACTCACATGACAGTGATGCATATTTCATGAAACATCACACAGACACACACACACACACACCATCCACCCACACACATGCTCTAATATTCTTCAACCTCATTGACAGTGATGTTGCTGACTCAGGTCTCTCAGGGGGTTAAAGGCCTTTAGTATTGCTGAATGGGCGCCTGTAGGACACACAAACACGGACATGCACACACACACACCTACATGCAAACCAACCAGCATCACCCGAGGGAACAGATGGATGCACGCTTCCTATACCTGCCATAATGTTACACTTTTTAAATTCCAGCCTGTTTGCATGAGTCTTAGGGAAGACAAGCATGAAGCTTTGATCAGAACCTCTATGGAGGTTCGCTGATGCTCCTCCCTGCATGTGTGTGTGTGTTTACACGTGCAAGCGTGGGTGCGTGCATGTGTTCGTCTGATGGGCAAAGGCCTTTCATGTTGTTCAGCTGTCTGCATAGCGGAGCAGCAGCCGAGATAAATATAGTGAGGGGAGAAGTATCGTACACGCAGGAGAAACAGCCTCAGGAATGAGCTTCTTTACCTTCAGAGCACATCTGATGCGCAAACACACAGCAGACACACACACAGTCCAATTTAGAGAATGTATGAAAAAGTCAATAAAAGAAAAACAGAAATCAACTGGGTATATATCGTGTGTATATTTTTATTAATTGAACTCTGGTACTACTGTAGTACTCTCGAGTACTGCATGACTACACGAGGTTCGGGCTTGGCTCACTGGTCCTATACACATACACAATAACACACAAACACGCAGGCACTCCCGTGCTTCATAAATCCTTTCCTTTCCTTTGGTGCACCCACTTCTACCTTTCCCTTCTCTGCCTTTGTCTTCGTGCATCAGGCGCTCCTCATCTTCACAGGTTACTCGGGCAGCTTTTCTTCTCTTTATTCATTCTTTCATTCATTCATCTTTCTGTCTTTAATTTGCATTGCTTGAAACCAGGGTCACACTCACACCTACTTTCAATTCATTCGTTTCCAACTCAAATAAATCCATTAAATTGTGGCAAAGCCTGTGGCACAATAAGTAGTAGTTGTAAATACTGAGTGCCAAAAAGAGTCCAATCCATCTCAACTGAACAATGCAGGGCGGCGGGGTCATTGTTACATTTCTCTGAGAAAAAGTAATCAAGCATCCTTCTTTATGTGAGGTGCCATTTTTTAATACTCCACTCTGTATCAGCCTGGTGTCTGATACCTCACTCTCCTCTGTGTAGTGGTGTCAGTATCTCCTTACATCCTAATCATGATTGATTTCATGTCTCTCTTCCAGTCAAGGTTTGGTCTTTAGTGCTGGTTTTAGTGCATCTAGAAGCCTTTTCACAGATCTTGTCCATCTCTGACAGATTTTTCTGCTTCAGTGTGTGATGTCATTATTACCTTCCTTTTCTTTATCTGAAATGACAACTTGGACCACTGACTGTTCACTGAACCCCTTCCCCTGAACAGCAATTGTTCAGTCATAGCTTGGAAGGAAGTAAAAGTCTGACCTTGGATTAGATTAAACATTGATTATGCACAGGGCTTGTGTGTCAGAAATGTGTTAATATACATATTATATTATATTCTACAGGAATTTAACCTCTCACTATCTACCATCTTGTTTATATGCTATTTCATTGCTTACTTTATCACCTACTTTTGTCATTTGATTTTTTTCTGTCGTTTCATTGCTGTAAAATTAATTGCAGTGCTGCCAGCAACCAAATCTCCCAAAAGGGAAAACTAAGTTTCATCTTAATCTTATCTCTTATGACTCAGCTCACTTCAGTTCATTTTAGCTTTTCGGTGCCAAACCTCGTTTCCCACATTTCTCCCTAGACGGGGTTTCCCTCTTTTCCTAAACGCTTTTCATTCTCTCAAATTGCATTCTCCCCTCACTGCTCCTCCTCACTCCATTCCCGCCTCCCTGTGCGGTGGCGTGCTGCGCCCACAAAAACCCTGACAGATACACAGATAGCTTCGCACACAGCGCAGAGTGCAAGACCACTGTACACACACATACATTTCAATGGGCTGACTGCGAAGTTAGGTGGGTGGATGGATGAGAAGAGCTGAGGTAGACAGATGGGGAAGGAAGGGGGAGGAGGGAGGAAAAGAGGTGAGGAGATGGAGACAATGAAAATAGGAGGCAAGACAGGAGGGCAGAGAAATGGAAAAAATGAGTTGAGGGAGAGTAAAGTGTGGAGGTGAGGAGAGTGTTTAGGCCACATCAGAGAAAGCACCAAAAAGAGACCTGTCTATCCTCTGCCCAACCACACCCACCCTCAGGCTCCTTCAGAGAAAGACACAACCAATAAATACACACAGCCTCAGCCCTCGGAGGCAAAACAATGGCTGCATCCTCTGCATAGAAATGCAGCCAGTCAGAAACAAAAGACAAAAGAAAAACCAGCAAGAAGGGGAAGAAAAAACATTGGAAGAAGCTCCTAGTATATAAAAAAACTCACATCACCATAGCAACCCTGGCTGAAGGGGGAAGGTAGCATACCAGAAAGATGGAAAAAAGCTACAGAGAAAGAGGAGATGGAAGGGAGAGAGAGGAAAACAAAAGTGCCCAGAAGGAAGGGATTGACAGAAGATCAAAAATTAAAAGATCGGTGAATGGAGAAAAAGTAAGGCTTGTCAACAAAGGTCAAAGAGCTGAAAGAGTCGGGGCTGAAGCTCAATGAAACACCAGCATGCAGCTTATATACATCAAGACCAACAGTCTATAGCCACGCTAGCTGCTCTGTGAGGCTGACATGTTCATTGTAAAGAAAACCAAGCTAAGAGTTGAGGTCCAAAATGTGTCTTTTTAATCCTCAGTGCTCATAATGAAGTGCATGTAACATTTGGCTAGAGGGTGGTGTCAGAGTAAAGGTCTTTGGTAACCTTTATCAGAGGTGTGTCACACGTCTGTGAAATGATAATTAGTCATATTCCCGACATTTATACCACTTTCAACCTGGAACACAGCAGTACGACATTATCCTTTTTGGTAACAGCCCTAGTCTGAGTGTGATGTCAGAGGAAAGTGGCCACTGTGTGAATGTTAAGATTAATCCTGTGGGGGCGATGAATGTCCACATGAAATTTCATCACAATCCATCCAAGTTTTCAAGACATTTCACTTAAAATCAAACATGTTCCTTCCTGTTTTAAAGTTTGATGGCAGTCCATCCAATAACTACAAGAAAGCGGTGGGCTGACATACAAACAGAGCCACCAACCATGCCTAGAGTCTTGTGCTAGCATTGCCTTAAAAACAAAACATCAAGAGCAGACTGGGCTATCATGCTTCAAAAAGCACCATCAAATTTAAAATCCTGTCACCCGTCCTCAGAAAACCAAACGCCTCTCTCGGTCTCTCCTTGGCCCTGTCC
This sequence comes from Chaetodon trifasciatus, assembly GCA_037975065.1. Lineage (NCBI taxonomy): Eukaryota > Metazoa > Chordata > Actinopteri > Chaetodontiformes > Chaetodontidae > Chaetodon > Chaetodon trifasciatus. Next base: position 12,594,653 of record JBBMOE010000014.1, on the reverse strand, counting down.
TAGCTTCCAGCACTCCTTCGCCTTGCAATCTCTCACCTCTGCCCTTTCTGTTTTTTCCACGCTTTCATCTTTGCTTCATTCTGTTTCGTCCCTGGTGGTTATATCGTCCCCCCCTTTTCTTCCCCTCCATTTCCTTGGGGCAGAGATGTGCTGAATAATTCAGGACGGGGTCTGATTTATAAGAGTGCTTGTAGTGTCCAGACGTCTCAGTCTCGCTCATCAGTCTGGCGGCTCATTACGGCTAAAGAAAGGCGCAGCGGCCTAATCTCCAATGACACGCCACTGCTCCCAAACTGGTGTACAACATCAGCACAGTGTGTTCCAAACGCAGCCGTGTAAGCAGGCTGTGCAACGAATGACAGGCCATGATCTGTCATTTCGTATGTTATCGCAGTCAAACAGCCAGGCACAGTCCATCTCAGAAAGAAATATATCACTATTGTCATGTAGAAAACTATTAGAACTCCAGGTTTGGTGATTTAAGTGTTAATTAAGATATTTCATGGTCTTCTATAGATTGAGAAAATTCAACTGGGCTGTGGACCACATCAACAAGACATTACCCATTTCATCTCCCCAAACCACATTTTCCCAGCTGGTCTGCAGATCAGAAAGCGCACAGGTCCAATCATAAGCCCAATTCTAAACACCAAGTTAGACATATATTACAGACTGCCATTTGATAGATTTTTACCCCAGGGAACCCTCATCTGGGAAAATTTGTGTTGCTGGATTGTAACAGTCTGAGCTGTATGTGGGGAGATAATAGCGGTGGGATGGAAACTTATGATTACAATAGCAATTCTTATACACTTATTAAATTGGATAATTTTGAGTTAATTGAACTATAGGAGAATTGAACAATTGCTTATTATACTAGGGCTTGCCCTCAAGATCCCCTGAGAATCCCAGGAATCTGAGAGTCAGTGACAAAAACACTGCCAATCCTGATAGCATACAGTAGGTAGAATTTCATATATATGCATCCCATTTAAGTGTGCAAGTAAAAGCATAGCTGCATGATATATTATTCTATTCAGCTATTACACATGGGCAGATAATCTCACAAAATCTGAATGAAACGCTGATTAAATACACATCCGGCACACTGAAATAACTGGCGGAGCAGAATAACTTCTGCACACCTAAATCATCACAAGGTACTTGCTCCAAATGCTGGTTGTAGTAATTCAGATCTACTAAACTGATGAGCTTAAAGGGACAGTTCTATGCTTTATGGTTGAGACTTAGATAAAAGATTGACACCGGTCTCATTTCTATATACTAAATATGAAGCTGTAGTGAGGACAAGTTAGCTTAGCTAAGCATAAAGACATGGAGCCAGGGGGAAACAGCTAACTTGGCTCCCTCCCAATGGCAACAAAATCAGTCTATGTCCAACCTATCATTGCTGGAGTCACCACCATGAGGAAGCTAGCAAGTCATCGCACCAATTCAAGAAAAGGTCTGGGGCTTTTTTCTCTTTTAGACTCAACAGATTGAAAAAAATGACATATGATGTATTTAGTGAGTCAGCAGGTGAAAGGCAAACTTGAAAAAAAACAACAACCAGCAGCTCTAAATTTGAGTAACACATATTGTTTAATCAGTACAAAAAACAAAATGCAAAAACCTCAAGTTTCCTGTGTTTCAGTCTTTATGCTAACCCAACTTCAATGCCTGCATTCCACTCAGCGGCCATAGAGTGGCGTCATAGTGGCCTTTCTTTCACTATCAATCAATCTTTGGCAAAATCCACACATCATCTTACAGAGAACACAGTCATTGGCATCAGCTCAATCAATCTGTCCCCGGCTACACTGCCTTTTAAACTTGCAAACATGACGACCCACTCAAGCTAAGAGTGAGAAGCCTGCCTCATGACTGTGTTTTCTATTGACATTTGCGAATAAATCAGAGAAAGGAGAGACAGAAGATTTGATAAGAGATACATTAGCTGAATGAATCTGGGTATTTTACCAACCTGGAATCAAAAATGGACCCAAGCAAACACGGCCAGTGTTTCCCATCCATTGATTTATTTGTGGCGGCCCACCACAATATAAACAGCACATATTGATTTTTTCTTTACTATTTAAAATAGGTGTAATCTTATTTCATCATAGAGCTGCGTGCAGTGCATTGATTCCCTCAGGCCTTCCTTACCCCGCTTTCACTGATTCTCTGTCTCACAAATAAACTGACAACGGACCCCTCTGTGAAGAGCCCCTCCGCTCCGTGCACACTTTGAATCAAGGCATGGGAGGAAGGATTGTTGATGGCTTTTCCCAGCAGAGAAGACAGCTGGTCAAATTTATGAATAGGATCAATCCAGCGTTCACCAATGGGTAGTGTCATGAACACCTCTGCAAGTTAACTCTGATAAACTAGTCTATGTATGGTCTTAACACAATGCTGTCAATCTTGGAGAACCAACTCCTTAAATAATTTCTTAGCAAGCATGTAAGAAGCCTAGCTAGTTAGACTGTCAACTGAGCCGTCATTTACAAAATGGAATGGAAGAAAATGGATTTTGATGCGTGTCTATTCATGCAGCTACAGTACTGGTGCTTATAGGGGGACGAGGACAAAAGACTTGCACTTGTGAAATGAATATATTGTTCAGTTGTCACAGTGCAGCCCCTTATATATGGTATTATTTAGTAATCCTGTATAAAAGGTGCTGCCATGTTCAACTCTGCCACCTGACCTTTGAACTGTTACATGAACCTCTTAAGCCCTGCAAGTTTTCAGTGTGGTGGTAGTGGTATAGTGTGTGTGCATGTGTGTGTGTAGTGTGTCAGGTCAGTTGGTCATCATGCTAAGGTCAAAGTATCATGTTCAGCTCAGAGAGGACGGGTAGCCTGTATCAGGTATCTGGTGTCAAAGATGATACGCCCAGGGATAACAGGTTCCCTCCACTCACAAGGGATGACACGTAATATGTCCAGTCAGACAGGCTTTATGGGGGTCGCAGTTCTTAATAATGCAAACACTCACACAGATGCTGACCTGTCAGTGGATGGTCAGTGTTATCATTAGCTTTGCTAATACATACAAGCTGTGAACATGATCCCAGCAAGCCAACAGCATGAGGGTATAAAAGAGGCCTTGCTGAAAGCTGGGCGATAAACTCTGCTGCTTCCCTCATAGAGAAATGACCAATGAGTTGCTCCACTGAACCAAACCAACCTATCAGAAACAACCTCCAGGCCTTTGGAGGAACAACACTGACATTACATTTATATAAATGGTTCTCTGCCTCCTGTTCATCTCCTCTGTTTTTTCACAGCACAGCTCATCGTTTTTCTTTTTCTCACTTAAATTGTTGTTCTCAAGTGTCAAAATGTGCTGAAAACATAATTCTTTACACCCTCAGGATTGAACAAAAAGAAAAAAAAACAGGCTGAGCAGATGATGTTTCCTACATGGCTGACTTTGTCAATCTCTCTCAATCTCCTTCAGGAATTTCAATCAAAGCAATCTGACTCCATCCGTGGCAGCTGAACAACAGATGAGCAAAGAGGGAGAAGGTGGATTAATAATGAGAGAGAGATCGATGGAAAAACCCTTGGAGACTGGAAGAAACAAGAGCCATATATCTGAGGGACAGGTGTGCTCTTTTGGATGAAACAGCAGCAGTTTGTTTGGAGGTTTTCACTCAGACAGATGGCAGAAATTAAACTTTGGCTTAAATCAGCATGATTTGAAGATCTCCAGTCAAACCTTTGATGAACCCTCTGAGTATAGAACCATGTCAGTCAACTAGTCTATACAAACATATACCATTGCTCAACACCACGCATCGCCTGCTACCTCCCAGTCTTTCCAAAACCTCCCCAGCCTTCTCCTGCATTGGTATCAGGAACGCAGACTCAGCATTTTCATTCCCTGCATGCGTGCTCATTCATCTGACCTCATGTTCATGCAATAGTTGTGTATCATAGATTCAGCTTTAGGGAAATTCGTGAGTGACATGTTTGTGCAAATTTATTCTGGAGCATCACAGAAGCAACGCCACTCTGTCAAATAAAAATATGTAACATTGCTGCACAGAACTGTTGACAAGCGTCCTGGATTAAGTGGCAAAAGGCGCACAGAACCAATGTGTTTATCCATACATGCCTGTTTAACAAAGCCAAACAGAAAAGGCTGATTGAGCTGAAATATTTGACAGGACAGTAAACAGGACTTAAAGGAAATGTGGTAATTTTTAGATCTTCTACAGCACTGAGCTTACCACAGGTTTGAGACAATCAGTAATACACAGTGTTTCAATTAATTTGAAATACGGTAGGGTTGAGTATTATACTAATATAAACAATAAGATGATAGAAATTTGTCTGCTGAAATTGTGCCATGCCGTTTCGACCCTGTCTCTTAGAAATTAAGGTCACATGATCTTAACTTGCAATGGCTGCCCTGGTTTTGTACGGTAGGAGCATTTTTTCCGAGCAATGAAGTTCTTGTACCACATGAAGTTGCAGGTGAGGATAGAGGGTGGAGACCAGGGTGTCTCCTGAGTCCCACATATTTAACCAATTGCTTTGAGTGCCTGAAGATAACCATTAAAAATGTATGTCACGCTTTAGCTGCTGGGAGCAGATATTGTATTGGAGAGCAGATACTGTTGGAAAACAAATGAAACATCTTGTTTTCTAGATATATTCATGTAAACACAATCAGGGTGGAACTAGAATATTTGTTGTTGCAAATTAGTAGTATAGTATAAATATAATATCTGGGAGACATTTACATGTACTTATTGTACACAGCTAAAGATCATGTAAAAGTTGACCTAGTGTGGGGTCGATAGAGCATTGCTGCAATACTGGGTTCATTTCACTCAGCACCAATAGGGTGTTTTGACCCAGCTATGGTGTTATTTTTACATTCTTGTTGTTACTACAACAACCCTTCTTTTGGGTGGTTTTCCACCCGTGAGCACTGGATAAAATCAACCCTGTATTGCTCTGCTGACTCATGCTTTAACCCAATGATTTTTTGTGTGAAACCAGGTTGCTCAGAGAAACCAGGTCACACTGGTAACCAGAGCAAACTGACAGTGAGAGGAGGACAGCAGAGACTTCTTCAATGCAGGCAACTTAGTGTAGGTTTCAGTTTTAGTCTAACTGGATGAAGTTATTTAAATGATCTGTGTAATCATCTGTCCTTTTATCCTCCTGCTCTGCATGCATACATGCAAAATCCCATTAGAAACCTATTCAACCGTCCACATGGGTAAGAAATTTCTCCAGGAGAAATCTAGTTGGGGAAATCAGGTTTCCCTAATCCCCCACAATGACCATAGTAACCAGATTTCTCATTAACATGACACTAATAAATCACCTTAAGACGACTGTAACCCAGTTACTTTTGTGCATGTGAACATACTGTGTCTTTGTAACAGCTCCGGTTGTATAAGGTCATTACAGGCAATACTGTAAATCAATGAGCGAGACAGCTTTATGGCAATATTGAATGATGAAGTACTTTCATTTGTTAGGCATTGAATTCTGTCAATAAACACATATTCTCATCTGTTATTTTGTCTTTATTAAAATAAATCTCAATTGAGTTTCTGGCAAATGTACTATCATGGTATATATTGATGAAGCAATGCAAAACTGCAAATTTTATCCACAAACCAATCTTTAATAATAATCAACACCTTCCTCCAAAGCCTGTTATCAGATGTTACTCAACCACAAGACACGCCTAACTACACATTACAAAGATCTAACACACTTCTAAGATAATGAGTGGGACAAGCAAACAGCAGCTATGTTCAGATACGTGGTGTTCTATCAAAAGAGAGGAGCACGAGAGAGGCTTTTGTTCAACACACACAAGAACATAAGAAGGATAAAGGCAAACAACCAGGGCTCCCCTGCGAGCCACAGGCACACGGTTTTATTTATGAATTTAATTTGTGTTTTTCTTAAAGAGGCACTTGGCGGCCTGCCTCGACACAGAGGGGAGTTAGGACCCAGAGGAGGACAGCCAGGGAGCACTTTTAAATTAGAAGCAGACATCTTTCTCCCTCTCTCTCCTTCTCAGTAGACAAAAAGACAAGGAGGAAGTGAAGGCAGAGGAAAGAAGAGAGAGACACAGGAGTCTGGAACTGGTTTCGTAGCCACATCTTGTAGGAAATCCTGAACAGAGCATGTTAACGAGGGACACCGAAACCACGAGCGCCGAGGCTCCCTTCCCCGTGCTTTGTGTGTGTATATGTGCGCATATGTCTGTGTGTGTGTGTGTGTATCAGAAAGTACAATGCACACTTTCAAATAGACTGCATGTGCCCACCGAGCCACTGACAAACACACAATGTTACACAACATAACACAGCCATACTGTACACACAAACACACATATGGTAAGGACTGGCAACTACACAACGCATCAATACAGGTAAACACACTCATACTGGATTGCATATTAGACAAATAAATATACAGTATGAGCTTGTTTCACGTCACAACACATGCACACAAACACACACCTCCCCAGGGACCAGACAGGGCTTCCCTCTCAGTCTACATCTGCAAACTGTATTTAGCTACCCAGGGATGATTGCAAAACTCTCACACATGCACACACACACACACACACACACACACACACACACACACACACACACACACACACACACACACACACACAACTTAGCAGTGAGACCTCCCCATGTGCTTATATATCAGGCCAAGCTATGCTGTGCTGGTCTATATGAAGAATAATAAAGAACAGATCCTAGGTAGTACACAACTGTATGCACGCCTGTTATAAACACACACACACGCAGAGGGAAGGGTGGAAATGAGGGAAAAGGGAGGCTGATATAGAGGTGACTAAGAGAAAATATTAATCAAGACAAAAGGCACATCTTGCTCTCTTTCTCATCCTGCATGTGGGATGGTCTGCACCCTTGGGTGGAGCACATGCATTTTTCTCCCGGAAATGATATTGTCACATTTATGAATGTGTGGGAGCCTCTGAATGCAATATGTGTGATGGAGGAAGAGGGTCGAACTGTTTGCATTTAGGTATCATTTGTATCTGTGTGGGATGCAAGTATTGTAGATTTTTGGCATATTCTAGTGAGCTGTTGTTGCTGTGTGAGTGTCTGTAGAAACCAGTGGGCTTTTGAGATATATAGATATTTTTTATTACTTTGTCCAACTTTTTTCATTACTTCTCACTTCACAACGGAGTTACTAATCTAGCATGACCTCACCTGAAGAAATAATGCTAAACTTTATTCACAGAGTACTGTGCAGTGTATGAAATGTAATGTGAATGCTGTTTTTACAATATACTATACTTAGAAAATACACCTAACATATGTTGAGATGAATATTTGATGAAAAGCACAAGGTATGCCGGAAGCAGCTGTTGCATGATACATTGTTTGTGAGAGAGCGAGGTGATCTGTTTCTGGGGTAAACCTATCTGTGTGTGCAGTAAGAAAGACCTTTTCACTGCTTTTTTTGACTTGTCATTGCAGGAAAAGCACAGGTGTCAGTACTTTCATATTAAAAATGGGTCAAAATTACTATGTTGAACGTGAAAGAGGTCGCTGATAGTAATTGCTGGTGGCAATATTAGCAACGCTCTGCTCAATGTTTGGTTTTACAGCCCAGAAATGTACTGCTGGTTCAGTTTCACTGCACTCATCGGCCACATTTCCAGCCACAGCGGTTCTGATAAACCCACTGTACGCTACCTGCCCAACACTAAAGGGCAGATGGACAAAGTTTGCAACAAGCTAAGTTATGAAGCTAACGTAGAGCCAGCAGATGGTTGGTTTAGCTGAGCAGTATCATGGGAAAGAGGTGAAATTAGCTCTAAAGCTTGAAAAAGAGAAGTTTAAAAACAAAAGTATTATGGGTTATTCATTCAGTATTGGGGGGTTCTGTGCCTGAGTATTTCTTGGCCAGGTGCACTGATTTCCTGGAAGATGTATATTTCCAGGTTTCCTGGCAAATCCACAGTGGCAACCTTATTTAAGGGGAAATATAACGAGACATAGTAAGCTGATTTGTGAGCTTTAGAGGTCCTGGTTGGCAGATTTTGTTATGATTGGACAGAGCCAGGGGAGCTCTCTTTTGTTTACTGGTGTTGGCTCCAGCTTCAGATTTACCATACAAACAAATGTCTTTTCCAAAATACCTAACTAATATTTGAAGTATGGAGTTTGGTGACAACAGGAAAATGTCAGCACTCTGCATAGAACAAGCCTAAAAACTGAAAAGCCTTCCTCTCTTTCTCTCTGATATTCAGCATGAATTCTGCTTTCACATTCCTAACATGCTGTTATATTGTGAATTGAAATGTGCTGAAGGCATAAATCTGAATAAGACCAGTTTAAAAGCTGACACTGTCACAGCATGTAAAGCACAAAGGTAACTTAAAAGATAATGATGGCTCTGTTCCATTTCAGTGATCATGCCAGTGAACCAGCATGCTCACTACCAGTCCTGGAAACTGGAACACCTAAATGAGTTCAGCCGCCATTAGTGTTTTTAATTATGCCTGTGCTTTTCCTGCTTTGTCATCAAACTCCTGCCTCAGCACATGTACTTCAGAAGAACAAGATTGTTTCAAGATAATACAAAACTATAAAGAACACTAAACATAACCTACTTAAAATAAACTTTCAATTTTTCTGACAATCAAAAATGCAGCTGATAGTGATGACAGCCACACACAAATCCATATCTCATTCTCTCCAGTGCTTACGTAAAATTCACTGAGTATTATAAAACACAGGCGCTGTTGAGACCCTTCACAAGGACGACTCTATCATCAGGTGCTGATGCACTGATTGCACGGATCTGTGTCATTAGTCTAACGGATGACACCTGTTTCACCTCACCTAACCGCCTTTAAATCTGATAAGCCTCAGGCTCCTGGGACTCCATCCCATTCCTTCCTCAGCTGATCCCAGCACAGGTGTAGCAGTCACAAGGATGCTGAGGCTCAGCGCTCTTAGGAAATGCTGCAATCTGATTCTGGAGCAGCCACTACCACACAGTCACCCCTGAGACATTAAGCTCTAATGGCTGCAAAACTGTAAATGTCACAGTGATTTGGGCCATGCGCCAAGGGGAGAGAGCCCAATAGTGTGTGCGTGCTTACATGTGTGTGTGTCTATTGTCATGTCAGTGCCACTGCCAGAGCAAAACGGGTCGTAGTGAAAGGGCACTACAGTGAAGAAGAGTAATTACAGTATGACAAGTACACAGACAACATACATACACACACACACACACACACACATACACACACACACACACACACATACATACATACACTGTCCCATGCATTAGCTGCACACAAGCCAACAGCACAGCCAAATATGGCAATCACACATGGACACACACGTAACACACTGTACACTAAAGCTTTGCATGCAAGGCCCGTGGGTCACCCCTGTTATCATACATGCAAGAATTACCAACCGCTCATTAAGCACTGCCCCCCCTTTGGTTACTGTTTTTAAGCTTTCTCACGCAGCATATAAAGCTTACAGTGATGACAGGGAAAATCTACAACTCAAAATTGTAATGTAATTGTTACTGTTGTAGGAGACACATAATAAAGAAACTGCATTGTTTTTTTGTTGCAGTATTGAGTTACTAAGTCTTAGTATTTATTATAAGTACAATAAGGAAACATGCAAGACCAGACTCGTATTAGATTCTGACCTAAATCTTTTTGGTTGCCTAGCTCACATATTTGGACTTGGACAAGCAAGAATAGTGTAAATTTGTGCTTTACTGTCTCTTGCACGTTTCACATTTTACAAGAGAGAACACTTTAAGGATGACAACTAACCAATGTGTTTAGCAAATGTAACGTTATCTTGGATAACAAACTGCTGGATCAAGTAACAAGTGTTGCCGAAGTGCAAACCTCTCCAAACGACAGACCTGCTACCACTAAACTCTCATATAATAGCATCCAGTGCCAGCCTCTGCACACAGTGAGGAATGCTGTTCAGTGGATGTGTTATCATGAAGGTTTTTTTACCTTTAACCCCACAAAATAATGCAGTATGAAATGCTCATTGGTTTTGGAAATAAAGCTGGGTTAGGTTGCTTTTGTAGGTAGTATTCTGGTTAGCCAAGCATGCTGATGAAGCTTAACAGTCCTGCAATGCCTACTCACAGTTGCTAAGCTGTGATTGGACAATCCGTTTGGGGGAGGGTTTCAGCGAGCGGTCCACTGCAGTGACCGAGCACTCACTCGGTCGATACATGGCCATGCTTTAAAAAAACAGTGCCTCTGTCCTTCTGTCGGCCATTTCTTCATTAAACACACCACAGGGAGATTAGACAAAACAGACCGAAGAACACAAACACACATGCTAACACACACCCACCCCCACACACACGTGCCCTCTGGTGGTCAGCCCACCATGCAGTTATGGCTGGTAAAGTTCATTAGCTTCCACTCAGCCTCTATCGTATCTGTATTAATTGGAACAAACTAGCCTTACTGCACATGTTATGCAGGGAGCTGCAGGCCCATTGTGGAACCAGAACGCTAATTGAGTGAATGACTATCATGCAATTTGCTGCTGTATGATTATGCCATGTAATATATTGCGTTTACATTAATGGGAAAGATTTATTAAAGCAGCGGACCTACGGGAGCTATAGATGAACAAGGCTATGGACAGACCACACACACACAGATGCAGGCGCGCACACACACACACACACAGGATCTTGTGCACAGGCGGGCTGAGAGGCCAACGGACATATCATGACTCTTATATAAGCTTCCCACCCCCAGAGGTATTTATATCCCTCGTTTGTTATCTATAATAAGACATCTCTCTTTTTTCTCACTCCTTCACCAGACTCCCCGGTCCTGCTGCGGGAAAATCCTGATTAGTGTCCTGATGACTTGACAGAGAGCGATCGAGATAGAGATACAGAGACAGAGAGGGAGGAGGAGAGAGGTGGAGGGACAAAAAAGTGAAGAAATGGGTTTTTCTGTGTGTGTCTGCATGTGATGTGTCTGAATTATTGACAACACTCCACAGCAGGCTGATTTGACAGTCGACTGATTTGAAGCCCTCAGTGTTTTTCTCTTGAGAAGTGTGTGTGAGTGTGAGTGAGTCTGAGATAAGGCCAGCGGTCAGATCTGGTGTGTGTCAACATCACCTGAGTCCCTAGTTAGTAACACGGCCTAAATAGACTTCTGTCAGACATGGCACCCCCTGCTGTGATGCTCAGTAACTTATCAATCTGTCTGAGGGGAAAAAAACAGCAGGAAAGGAGGAGATGTAGGGATTTATCACAGGAACTATGAGCAGAAGGTGGAGGGGTCATGTGTAAAAAAAAGAAAATAAAGACAGAAGAAGAAAGAGACTGTAACACTGATTCTTACTTGTTCTGGTAACTTGCTGTGAAAAAGAGAAGGCTGGGCAATGTTTGAGGAAGCCAAGGGGTGAATATGTCTGGAAATAAGGAAAACATGGAAAGACTGGAGTAGCTGGTGGGATAGAAAGAGGCAGCAGAAGACAGAGGGGGAGGGAGAAGCGAAGGAGTAAGTAGAGAGGTGAAGGAGAAAGGAGAGACTGAGGTATTGCCTATGACCTGGGACGGATGCAGCCGTGGTAAGTCAGTGAAAGACAACCCAAATCACATACCCAATGAGATTTTGCTGTGTAAGAGTAAGTGTATAGCTTGCCCACCCCCATCCTCCTCTTCTTGTGTACCCCCACCCCCTTCTGTTGCCGATCTGTGCAGCCAAGCTCAAGTCTTCTACAATACCCTAATGAGAAAAAGCTGGTAGGAAAATCCTGGACTGAGTCCTACATAAACTTACAGCCATCTCACGGAACAGCCCAAAGAGAGGGGGGCCGAGGAAGAAAAAAACACATTGAAAGAAAGCAAAAAATGAAACCAATCTAGAGAGGTCATCTCATCATTCATGCTGTATACTATATACTGTGTGGGGTGTATGTATCCATATGTCATCTTTACAGTCACACATTAACTGGAAACACTTCTGTTGTTTCCAGAACTAAATATGAGATCTGGGAATTCTTTTCTAACGTGTTAGCATTGTGTTCCGAGTGTTCCATCAAAGCAGACAATTAGCATTATCCAAAGCTTCAAGACTGATCTATTAGATATTAAAATATCTTCAATTGTTTTACTTTATGGTCTGCATATTTATATATGTGAGAATAGTACTGCTTCAATGATTTTTCACCTCATATGTAAGATTAAATGAAATGCGTTGAGACCCTCTTGTTCTAAAGCCAACAAACCAACTAATTACTCACTCAACCCTCCAGGCAACCAGTCAATCATCCAATCAACTACCCAACCAGGCAACGCACCAATCTACCGCCTAGTCAAGCAACCGACTAACTAACCATCGCGCCAGTTCAACACTCAACAATCCCACCAGTCAAGTAGCCGATTGTCTAAATACCCAACAGTCAACACACCAATCTACCAACCAATTGGCCCACCACTCCACCAGCCAATCAAAACAAATACCCAACCAGTCAGCCCATAAAAATCTACCACTAGTGAAACACTGACCCATCCTATTAATCAAACAAGCAAATGAACTAGTTAACCACCCCCTCAACCAGTTAAAAACAATGAACCAATAAAAGACCCAACCAGATAAACCACCAATCTAACAACCAGACAACCAACATGCTAACCACCCAACTAGTCAAACACCCAACCATCTCCCTGGTAACCAGCCACCTAACTAAAGAGCCAACCATTAAACCATCGAACTAATCAACCGCACCAATCATCTAACCAGACCGCTGTTCATGATAATTAACTGCAGACGATAGTGACAGAATTGTTTTGTTTTTTCATGCATCTTAATCATGTCAATCCGTTTTCTGAAGCAGCAGTAATTAACTGCCGGGTTTTATCTGCACTAATTGTTCTCCCTGAACAAATAACTGATTGAAAATCAGTGACAAATTTGCTGTCTGGAGACAAACACACACACGCACACGTGACTGCATCTGAAACCATAGACAACATGAGAGGGCAGAAACTGTCGCTGGAGGTGAGAACAAAGATTATGAGCGGGTGAGGCGCACACACACACCGTGAAGTGATTTTTACAGGGCCGCAGACAAGTACTTGAAAACAGCACATCTGTAAAAGTCTACCCACCATCCCTGCCTCTGCATTTCACGACGTCCTGTTATCAGATGCCTCCTCTATTCCTCTTTTCCTCTCATTCTCCCTCTGTTTCCTCTGTTGGAGAGCTAGCATGTGGTTTTTACAGGATTCACATTAATTTGTTAACTAGGCCACCGGAGTCATGGGGGTGAAAGAGCGCAACACAGTCTGACAAGAGAAATTAAGCAAAGAAATCAAATACGAGTGTGCAAAAGTTGGCTGCTGATGCCTCACCCTCAATCAGAGTCACACATACAAAAGACACACAGGAGACCAATTTCTCACACACACATACAGACTCATCAGTGTTTGTATATAAATCAGTTAAGACAGATGTAGAAACATCCCAATTATATTCATACATTCATGCACAGGAACAGACACATGCTGACGCACACACACAGCCAAACACAGACACACACACACATAGAGACAGACAGTGAGAGTGCTTCCTGCTGCTGTCTGGCAGTCTGCAGTGGAGTTTGCGGTTTGCCCCTGAATCACTGTGGTCAGAGTCTCACCGGGTGTGTATCAGGTTAGCCAGTCCCCCCCTGCCAACACACACACACACACAGACACACACAGGCACACACGGGCAGCTGCCAAGCCCAGCCCACAAACACTGCTGTTAGTAACCGGGTTAACTCAGAGAAACCAGGTTACGCAAGTAATCAGAGATCGCATAATAAGTTTTACCAGAGAACAGCCATAAACCACTGCTTCAGTCGACAGAGGTCTGTGAGTCAGAAGACGTGGCACTCGGATTCAGTCTATTCCCAGCATTTAGATTAGGCTGCTAAGGCTTTTCACTGGTCAGACAGGCAGATACCTCAGAAATACACTAGAGGATCTTCTATTCATTATATGATTTTAAGTTACTTTTTAATAATGTCTTTCCTTGGATTTTACATCTGTGGTACTCTTCTGGAGTGAATATTAAAGCAGCAATATGTCAAGAACAAATATGGGATGGGTGGAATTACCTGTAGCCTACTACAATATCTGAAATGCTAAACCTATTGTAATGTACATTCCCACAGATCTAGTTCCATCAGCGAAAGCACAGAGTGAGTTTATGCTCACCGCTGCTCTCAGTTTCTCTTTTTAACACAAACACTAATCTTATTCTCACGAATTGAGTCTAATCATTCCACTTTGCCATACTCACAATCAATATCAAGCTATGTCAGTAAAAGTCAACAATTGGACCTGCAGTTTTTTCACATGATAAAATCTGCCAGTGAAGAGAAGGCTGATGAGGAAATTCTGCATGGAGCATTGAGTTTCATTTAATGCACAAGACACAACACAACAATTAAACATGGAGGGAGTTTTGAGTGTGCATAGAGAAATTAGAGAATAAAGGCCTGTTTCTAATATAAGGCCTGGTTCCCCAGTGAGTGTGCCAAGGAGGTAAGTTAAATCCTCAGTCACTACTTTGTTTCACACAAAGAGGACTGCATTAGGTATGAAGTCACCATTAAAGCATCATTTTAATGGCTGACAAAACGTTTTCACCCAAAGCTTCAGGTCTAACATACAGAACATACATATACAGCATTCATTTTCATTTCTACAGTACTGTATTTCTACTGTATTATGTGACATAGTGTATGCAAGTGCAATGAAAAAGCCAGAATTGGTTGCTTTTGGGGGGAATCCATTCTCTCTTCTGTGGACACACAAGGCAAACAGCCTCTCATTTCTGTTTTCTTCAGTTTGGTGTTGAGGCTCAAAATCAATACATCAATGGCAAAAACTGAATGGAGTAGTGACATATAGAAACACTGAAGTGTTCCAAACAAACTTCAATTCATCATGGGGTGTATTCCGAACCAATACACTTAAAGGTTTGATTTCTATTATGCATGTGAGATTTCCATGAGGGGGGATCCATTCACAGCAGCGACAGCAGCAGCAGAAATTTGAAACAAAATTCGAAATGCACCAGTGGTTCAGAATAGCATTCAGAATGTTTTAGCTGCACTGAATGACGCTGTTGCTTTAGCAACATGTAATAACGCGTCACTTTCTGTGCACCGAAGGATAGTGCTGTACCAAATAGTTCCAAGCTTCATAAGGGTGACATTCAAATCCTGAAACAGCATTCGACTGATCATGAGACTATGAGGTTTACTGCAACTTCAGCAGTTGTTTACTGCAACTTCACCTGTCTGTAGCACAGTGGTCTTCAGTGTCAATGGGCTATTACTCATGATGTGGAACCTATCACACAGTGCTGTGGGTGGGACACTGAGCGAGACTGCAGAGTGATGACTACAGACAGAGAAAGGCAGCTGTATCAGAACTGAAATACATACATAGAAATATATGTACATGTACTTAAATGTATTTAGGTTGACAAAACTGAGGAGTTCTACTCGTTAAAGAAAGTTGGTTAAATTAAAGAAATGACTTATTTAGTCCAATGAATTACTTTATACAAATCAAGGATATTTTGAGTTTTAGGTTTCATGCAATAACACTAACAGAGGCTTCAAATGTACACGTTGACATTCAGTACAGCCCTACCAAAGGAAGGGTTTTTCCCACGATAAATCATGAAAATCAAGAAAATAAACGCTTTAATGAGCTGACTATAGGTTGAAACTATAATGCTGTAGCAATCAGTGATAGAAACTAGAAAAATGAGTAGCAGGCTGAGTACAAAGAAGGGTTTTCTCTGTGCTCAGTCTGTTTGCAGTTTAACAGCTTAAACAAAGCTTCTCATTAAGAGCAGACCTCGTACTGAGTCGTCTCCTCACACCTCTGAGCTCTGCCTCAGCCTCGCTCCCTTTCTCCGTCTCGCTCTCTCTCTCTCCTGCCACCTCTTCCTGATTGTCACTCCTGTTATTCATCAATAATTGGCACTTTCAACGTGGCAGTGGCTGAATCACTGAATTTCAGTTTCAATTTCAGAATAGCACTTTGTCATTGCCAGTAAACTGATCTATCACTGTTGTCAGTGAATCAGTGTTTGGACTGGGTTCAATACATTATGCTAAAAGAACCTTCACTTTCTTCAAACAACCTTGGTACCTATGAGTGTGTGTTGAGTGTGTGTACAGCAGATGTTAGTTGGGTTTTAAGACACAAGCACACACAGTAGGGCTGCACAATATGGACACGAAAACATCATTGCAATTATTGTGGTAAATATTGTAAATGATATTTGGATGGGAATATGATAAACACTCAGTCATTTCCTTCTGCAGCAGCCAAGAGCAAAGGCTCAGTGACTAACAGCGACAAATCCCCACCAACTAACATTAAATTCTGAATGTAACAAAGATTTCCAAGCACAATAACAAAGCCCTACGCCCACACACACGCCTACATGAATACCAGCTACAGGCAGTGCTCAGTGTTTTTTGACCATAGCTGTGTTCTTGTTGGAGAGTTTAGTGAGCTCACAGAAAAGTGTCATTGGATACATATATTGTTGTCGCCATGTTCCCTCTTTACCTTTCAACTTCTTAAAGATTTCCTACGTTTACCAGAAAGCCTTTAGCTACTCCCTAAAGAATGCGCTTGAGCATTTTGGCTATGGGTTTATCATGTCGGTGCAGTAAAGTAGGAGGTTTTTCCAAGTTGAGGAAAGCAATTCACAACAGTTTGGATTGCATTCTGGTCCACTGAGTCTATAGAAAGCAGTACCTCAGTCTCTGCTTCTTCTAAGATGAATTTGTACCAATATGTTGTATGATTGGTGCAACATGTCAGTGTAAAGAAATAGCCTTATTATTTGACTGTACTGATAGGACATTGATGTTTACCATTAATGTTTCAGATGTTTAGAAAATTTTACTTAAAGCTGTACCAGTCAGTATTTTTATATTAACAATGAACTATGTGAAATGCGAAAGGGGTAGCACAATGTGGCAAACCCATAGAGAATTAGCATCAACCTCTGCAGTTTCTCTCAGTGCTTTAGCACCTTTCAGCTAATTGTTTTGGTTTTTCTGGCCCACCAACAGCACCAGGCAGCTGTTTTGAGCAAAAAATAATAAACTGACTGTGCACTTGATGCCCAGCGCCAAACAACCTATGAACAAAGTTAAGGACGAGATGGTGAAAATAGCTGTGCATCTACAGTAGCTGCCAAAGGAACAAATATGTCCATCTGCAGCTGGTGGAGACCAAAACAGAGCTAACAGAAAGTGAATATGACACATAGCAATTGAATGATTATAATGGTCAGCATGCATGAACACTGCCAGTTGACCCATCCATTGTGTTTTACATAAAAACACAACTCAGACTTTTCAAAATCTAAGCTAGGCATATGTTAAATTCATCAGTTAAATTTTAATATGATTCTGTGTGCAGCTCATAAATATACGCACACCAACACAGATACACATCCCTTGCAGCAAGCACTTTACATGCAAAATACATGCAAGTCACATCACATGCTCAGTGAGACACATGAATCACAGACTAAAGTCCCCCCACACACACTCTGACACACCAAAAAGGTCTTGCATGGGCAAGTAAATAAATACTTCATCACACATAATCTTTCAGTGCATAAGCAGCGTTCATGTCGGACCCCAAGTGGGTTAGAGAGAACATACAGATTCAGTTCATATAAAGAATATGGAAAATGCACATCCACACACATACACACACATACACACACACACACACACAGTATGTGCATCTTGTAAAATGTAGACATGATGACACACACCTATGATAGAAGCTCAGATAGAATTCAAAATGAGGATCAAACTCTCAAACTGCGAGAAGCTGAAAACGTCTGAAATTCTCTAAGGAACTTGGAGGGGGTGGGTAGGCTGGGGGAGCAGGGGGAGAAAATATGAAAGTAAAGTTGATGGTGGGTACAGGCCTACTTTTTCACCTCTTCAAAAATGCTCTCTGAAATCCCACTCGGTTCTCCAACTGAGTTTTTATTTTATTTTCTCCCTTTTCCCCCCATGCTTTTTCTTTTTCTTCTTCTTCTACTGGTTTTGGAGGCCGTCAGAGATGGCACACACACACACACACACACACACACACACACACACACACACACACACCCCTCCTCACTCTCCAGCCAACGTGAGGCTTTTAACTCCAGAGGAGGGGAAAAAAAAAAGCGAGGGGTCCGGGAAAAAAGAGAAGCACAAGAAGAGGAGGAGGAGGGGTGAGGGGAGAATAGACGGCGGGGTGGGCAAAGAGACATTTTCTGCTGATTAAGTAAGTGTTTGCTTCGGCTTCCATTATTTGACAGACACATCAGAGCAAGGAGCAACAAATGTGAGATCCTGCTTCGCTAAATTATAGAACAACAGAGTGAAACACAAGAAAAAAACAAATCAGTGCCATATTTCACCCAAATCCCTCCTCTCCCCTGAGCGCAAGTGGTTTGTTGGTCTTCCACTGAGGCTATTTCAACGTGATGACAAACACCTATTCTGGCCAGGTGTCCTCCCTCGCTGTTCGGGGCCATGTAATCCTCTGCTTAAATCAGTGTGAGCAAAGCATAGAGAACACTGGACGCGTTCCAACACTCCCCTCCTCCTCCTCCATCTTGGCACAGCATCCAACTCCCCACCAGAGAGGAGACACCTACGGGAGTCCTGTGAAAGTGTGTGTGTGTGTGTGTGTGCGTGTGTGTGTGTGTGCACTGCTTACACAACCTAACTCACTTTCTCTCTCTTTCACACACACACAGACATACACACACAAAAGCTCTCACTCTCTATCATACACAGATTCTGCAGGAATCATTAGCAAAACCAGCAGAGGGAATTTCACAGAGGCCCGGGCAAAACATCACTCAGAGCATACACCCCAGGGGTCTTCAATTAGACCCTAAATACCTCAGCGAGCATGCAGGGGTCCTAATTACTTCAGACTGCTGAAAATGGCCGCAGGCCGCCTAAGGCCGGGGGCTTACTGAGGATATGTCTGTTTAGAATAGATTCTGGCCCTGAGATCAGTCGGGTTTTCCTGTGTTGTTGGTCGACAGCATCACACAGAGGAGGCAGTCTCTGTGCATCACAGCCGAGGTAGAGCTGGCTGCTGGTGGTGTGCTGTGGATGTATTTATAGCAGGAGAAAGACTACTGCAGGATTAATTCTTTAACCAGAAAGCAAAGACAGAGAGACAGCAGCAGAGGAGGGCCGCAGATCAAGAGAGGAAGAGTTAAAAATATAACAAAAGATACATCTACTCTCTGGATGCAAAGCATCAGTATACACACAGAATCGCACACAGGAGCGTGCGCACACACATACGCAGGGGGCACAGAGACAGATCGATCTCAGGAACGTTAGAGTGCATTACAGAAGCAGTGACCTTTTCCTAAATCGGTACAGATAGATATTAAAGGGCAAACGAGAAGACAGAACGTCTAACAACAATTCCTACTGCTCTGGGGACGCCTATACACACATACACAGAGGAACATTCAAACATCATCAGCAATTACCCAGCAGTCATTTCAACACGTTCAAATACTCATTAAGTTTCAAAGTGGGGTCTGTAAAACTTTGTCGCACAGATCCAAAAAACACAGACCCAATTCCACTTGAAAAGAGTTTGTCGACAACAGGGGGGAAAAAAGTGATGCCAGGTAGGACTTCAACACGGCCAGGTGGCGAAAGCCAAATAAACATACAAAGACTCTGGAGAATGATCTGATTCCAAGGTAAACTACTACACTGCAGCACACCCACACATTTCACAGTGCGTCCATGCAACGAGCTGCGATTTCAGATGAGGACTTATTGTGCGGGCTAGGACACACTACGCACATAGCATATAAGCAAAAGGTTACATATTAGAGCACTGAGCCAACCAAATGTAATGCTTGCATCATGATCAGAGTTTACAAGAGGCTGTGAGTGGTGACAGTGGCTGGCTCATGACATCTCAGAGGATATTGGATAATTTACAGCAGATCCTGGGTCAGGTTTTGATGCATTAATAATGTATTAAAACCTTATTGGTAATGCATCATTAACGTGATGGAGCTGATTTGACAGGTTGTTACCACAGCTGAAACGATTAATCGACTGAGAGAAAATGAATCAGAGTTTTAAATAACTGATTAATCGCACAGCAGTCTTTTTAATCTCGAGTCAAACAATAACTAGTTCCAGCATCTCAGTTGTGGGCATTTTCTGCTTTTCATTTTCATCTGAAACTCAATCTCTTTTCGTTTAAGGCTACTGATTGGAGAAAATACGTCATCTTGGGCTTCACCGTTGTACAAAATGCTATTATACAAATATGTTATTATCATGCTGGTACACCTATCTACACTGCATATCCCCCACATCTGATATGTTGATGAATTCTTACTTAACTTCACCAACTTTAAGTCATGGGGGGGGGTAAAAATGTTTGAGAACCCCTGACTTGGATAATGGTATGAAGGACCGCCTGTGCTCCCTGAGGAGTCATATGAGACTCATGTTCCTCCGCTGCTAAAAAAGTCTATTTGTAAGACCTTTAAAGACTTGACATTTACAGACATGGAAATCAGCTGTGATCAGCTGGGAGACTGAAGAATAAAGAAGGGGAAGAAAGACGAAAGGAGGACAAGAGAAAAATGAAGGGAGGGAGTGTCAAAGAGTGGCAAGTGCGAGCAGCTTACTTCGCATCTCAATTAAAACATTGCCAAATGAGGAAGAAGAGGGGAGTTACGATGTGAAGCAACAGACAAGGCAGAAGGGGCGGATGGATGAGGGAGGAGGAGGCGTGGGATGGAGGCAGACAGGAGAGGAAGGAGCGGAGGTAATTCGAATGACATTAGTGTGCACACACAGGTGCACACACACATACACAGCACCTGAGAGACAAAAAACAAAGGCTGAAACCTCCAGTTCAGAGCAGTATCAGCCAAGGAAACATTGCTTCCCATAGCTCTCTCACATCCAGCGACCGACACCTCTCCCTCTCTCACAGACACACACACACACACACACACACGTATATTGCCTACAAAACAAGAGAGAAAGACGAACACTGAGAGACCGAGTCTCCATTGCCTCCTTGCTCTCCCCCTCCTGCTCTCCTCCTCTCTGGAGAGGTCAATCAGTGCAGGTCTGTACACTTATGAATCAATAATGCACTTTGGTGGCAGGGATGATTCAATAAAGCTCTGTGACTTGAACAGACTCTACCTCTCCGCTATTCACTCCAAAGGGAATGCGGCCGCTCAATAAACAGCCGCTCCAGGTGTATCAGCAAACTAATTATAACTGCAGCCTCTCTGTGCACGCACAGACGTGTGAGGTCAATAGATTTTCATTACTACTGTTCGTTATGAATAACGGATTTGAAGCTAACACCAGCTCAGAGGAATCAGAGCATGACGTGGAACAGTAAGACTGGAGAGCATGGGCTTGAAACGCACACACACACACACATACACACACACTAATATAGATCAAATCTGTGTGTCTACGCAGGCCATGAGCCTATGATTCCACGTCTTGTGGCCACTCAATAACCCTTGAGGTCAACTGGAAAAGCTGCAGAGCCAAGCAGGTGTTTCTTACCTGCCACAGGTGGAAGCGCGCGCATTTGCGCATGAGCGAACTCCTATCTCAAAAGTAAAAGGATATGGGTTGCAGACCATCTTGAGACACCAGCTCCGAGGCCGGGTGGTTTGTTTCAGGTAGAAGAAGACCACGGGGGCCAGGGTGGGGTAGGGCAGGCTCTCCTCGCCGCTCGCCGACGCGTCCTCCCCTGCTGTGGAAATCCCGTCAGGCGCCGGGGAGGCCGGCTCCACCACCACCTCGCCGCGCTCCCCGCCTCCTATCCCGACCCCGGACAGGTCGTTGAGTCGGATGAAAGTCCTCGGGAGAGAGGAACGACCCTCCGAGCCCCTGGCGTCGGAGACCCCAAAGAGATTTCCTCCATCCTCGGCCATCATTCACCTCCTGCAAGCAATAGGCGATCATAAACATATGATTAGGTAGAGTAAATATGGAAATGCTGAAGTATCTGCAGCAGCCAGAGCAGCGCGCGTTACTAAGATTGAAGAGAATAGGGTTTACGTGCATTGAAATCTGCTGGTTTTTATTTTGTAACGAAATCTTCCAACTTTCCATATATTGAAAAACATACAGCTGCACATACACGCAATTAAATCCACATATTGTTAGAACAGGCAACAGTGGGGTGCAGTGGTGCTGGACGGGTTATTTTTGGAAAATATGCGCACACCTCATCGAAAAATGATTGCATACTTCTTTTTTTTTTCTTTTTTTTCTTTTTTTTTTTGGTGGATGGAGGTACTTAGTATATGTTTGCTGCCACTGCCTGTTACATAGAATAGAGCTCCTTATGAGCCTCCAAAAATTCACGAGGGGCTCGCATTCCTTTTCATCAAAAACAATGCCCAATCTCTCATCAGCAACAATAGTCTGCGACTGCTCCAATTCATTTCCAAACTTCAGCTTCATCAATTTATCCGCAATACATTCATTCTGAAGTGATTTGCTGCAGTTATTTCTCTAAATGAGTGCAAGAGCATCTTTTCGGTCGATTTATTACCTGTAATGGACTTAGTAGATGTGCCCAAAGCGCGCTCAGTCATCGCATGATCGGTTTCTGTCGTGGCAGTAAAGTCCACACCAGCCTGAAGAAAAAATCCGGTTGGTCAGAAGGAGAGACGATGAGGGAAGAGATAAAGAAGAGAGGAGCAACGGGGGAGAAGAGAGAGGAGAGGGTCTTGTGGGTTTGGTGCGTCTGGCGGACCGTATAGTTTCCAGGTGGTGCGCTGCTGCGCGGGTCCGTCTCAACAGACGCGGTGCGCCCAGGCCCCGGTCTCCGGTGTCCAAGCTTCTCCAGGGGCCTCACCAACACTTCATGACTATCCCCCGTTAGAAATTAAAAAAGGAACCGTGAGATGTGTCTACTTTAGCAGCGGTCAGCCTCAGGTAAAATATTAACGCCGCGCACAAACTTCTTGATGGTTCACCTCCTCCTCCAGAGCTGATGGACAAACCCTCCCCCAAAAAAGGAGAAATAACGACAATTAGAAATCTATTCGACTCCCTGCGTTTTCCTCCGCTGTTTCCACCCCTTCAAATTAAGAATCCAGTACTTTTCGTTGCATCCACAGGCGGTTTTAAGCGCGTATCCCGCATCAGTGTTTTAAAGATCCATGGAGATGCTGCTGCACATCCAGTCGCTGAACAGAAACAGGCGCCAAAGAGACAACCTCTGATATTTTCTAAATACCACAAACACCATCCCTCTGCATTGTTGCACTCATGAACGACCGGGCGCTCCAGCTCTCCCTCTTGTCTCCTCCAGACTGTATTCGGTCGGTTCCGTCCATCAGCAAAGCTCACACAGCTGGATGGGGGATCCTAACTTCTCACTGCCCGCCCAACGAGCGCCCGCTCTGCGCCAATCACAGCGCGGCCAGAGTTGAAGCTCCCTCCTCACTGGCTGAGCGAGATGTCTATCGAAGCTGTGCAACGGGGAGGAGGGGGTGAAACAGCTGGAATCTTATTGTCAGCTGTCAGCCAATGAGAGGCAAGGGAGCGACGGTATCCAGCAGCATTGCTGTGTGATTGGTGCAGAGCTTTATTATGGGGAATTTTGAGGGGAAAAGTTGCCAGACTAACCAATTAGCAAAGAATGAACAGTTAGTATTGGTTTTCAGTGATTACAGAAAGTCAACAAAAGTAAAAGAAAAAAAAGAATATCATCATTCTTATGCAATCAAAAAAAAAAATCAAATGCAATATTAATAATAATTAGATTAGTTTTTTTGTTTTTGTTTTTGTTTTTTTTGTTTTTTTTTTTCATCCCATTTAGGTTGCCAGATTTGGGGACCCCAGGCCCTGGAGGAGTGCTCTGGCATCTATGCTGGTGGCCACTAGGGGAAGACGTTTCCCCAGGCTTTTCTGCCTCTTTCTCACTCACACACACACTCACACACACACACACACACACTCACACACACACACACATACACACACTCAAGAATACCTACAGCTGGTTTAGAGAGTACAGCCCGAGGCAGAGCAGAGAGTTGTATTCTGTAGTTTTTGAGTGACATGGTGTCTCTGAATTACAATGCTGTCCCCTCTTCCACCTCTACCTTTTTCATATTTTATGGATTCTACATGCCTCGTGGACATGCACACATACACCACACACACAGACACACACAGACACACACACACACACACAGTCTGAGCACATTATTCACTATATCGTAGTGGCGTACTTTATCTTTATTGCAGTGTATGATCATTGATCTGCAAGCAGGAGCAAATCAATGAGGAGGACCAATTTCTTTTGCGCAGCATCTGTCGCAGCTTGCGCTTGTGTGCATTTGCAGATATTAATCACCTGGCCTGTTCACACATAGCTCATTCTGAGAGCATGAAGACCGAAAATTACACGTGCACACATGACCTGGAAAAACTCCTGCATGTACAAAAAGGAGGAGGAGACAAAGTGAGAGCATGACTCTTCATAGCCCCTGTCAGTGGACCTTGTTTGGGCTGAATACTTTATTGTGTACAATCTTAACAGAGGACCCATTAAAACATACTGATCCAGCAATGTTTGAGGAATGAGGCACTGTTCTGATTACAGTACATAAGAGATAAAGAACAACACAATTAAGACCAGGTTCTGGGTGAAGCACACCTAAAAGTGCAAATACAACATTCATTAAGCAATACAGTTATGCATCTATTATTCATAAAACGGAATAAAACAGCAGCAATTTGGCAACATTGAGTGCCCATGAACACTTCCCAAGGCATGCTTTTATGAGTGGTTGATGAATGATGTTTGTTAGTGCTGGCCAGTTTGAGCTAAGACCCCAATTTATCAGGGTGAGTGATCTTAGCTCTCCGGGGAAAACCTTCTCTCATGGCTACTCTGCAGGTCTCCTGACCAGCAGCACTGTTTGCACAGACACGCTGCTCATACATTACTGCTCACCTTCAGCTGACTGCGATGACAGACCTGACTGACAGAAACAGTCTGATACAGAGGAGGTTACTGAATGAGTGAATAGTCTCTCCTCAGTCAACAGGAGGCTCCATTCCATACCTACAGTATCACAAAGACTTTTGATCCACAGAGAAATACGCGTGCCTGAGGGAGGAAGGGACATAATAAATGACATAGAAGAAACAAATGATTGTACATTACTGAAGATAGCCTGCAAGGTAATGTAATGTAGGTACGTTGACTTTGTCCCATTTTTATAAGCCACATGAGAGACTCGAGGAATCCAGTGTCATTTTGCTGATTTGTCAATTAGTCATTCCTCCACTTTGGTCAAGACTAAAATGTCTCAACAGCTTCTCCATGGATTGCATTTACCTTTTTCATCTGGCAGAGACTTTTGTCCAAAGCAATGTATAAATGAGGCACAATTCAAGTCACACTATTTTTTACAGACATTCATTGTCCCTAGTCGATGAATCCTACTGACTTTCATGATCCCTTGAAGATTTGTCTCTAGCATATTTGAGATATTTGTTTTTTACTGTAATGTCTCAAAAGCTATTGGATGGAACAGCCAAACAACCAAAGTTTGAAAAGACATTCATGGTTCGCAGAGGATGAATCCTAATAATCTTTCATTCTACCTTGTATGAGAGACTGGAGATTGAGATAAATTGGAGATCAGTGCAGGCTAGCTACAGCTAATGTCTGCACAGTTAGTGCATGCACACTGTTTGGGGCGAATAAACACAAACTGTAAAACACAGGGCCTGTCCTGCAAATAATATAACATTAAAATGCATTTCACATTCAATCTGACTATACAATAAGGAGGTAATGTCAGACAGTCTGGTAATCTATCTAACACTTTGCTCCCCACTAAGATAACTCACCAACTCCTGTCCAGATTGCCATAAAATGTGATCATTTGCTGTTTCCTGAGGATGATCCCTAATGGTTTTGACGTTTTGTTTTCCCAACAACGGTTCAAAATTACTCCTTGATCAATACTTTGATCCCTGAAAAAGTATCTCAAAAACTAATCGCTGGGCATCCCTGAAATGCCAAATGTTCATGATCCCCAGAGTGTGCATTTTTCTTTTCTTTCTTTGTGGTGGACCTCTGACTCTGGCACCAACATAAGCTAAATATGTCGACATGTATACTAGAAATAATTGAATCTACTTCGCAGATTCCACTGAAATCACAGTAAGTGTTATGCCCTCAGAGGACGAACCCTTTCATTTCGGACACTTCATCTTTAGTTCCACCTTCAAGCTGAATGGCCACTTTACACACAAGATTCCTTATAATCCAGACATTGCCATGAAATATCATGACCATATTTATCCATATAGGGGTAAATTCTTTGGATACTAAAACCACTCTCATGCCATGCTCAGGACAAACTGAACAGTTTTAAAACGATCAGTATGTTATTTTTAGCCATGCTTGTTGCATGGCTTTAGGGATGGCAACTCCAGTCAGTCTGTGCACCACTTTGGTCCAGACTAAAATATCTTAATAATATTGGATGGGTCGCCATGACATGTGGTCCAGACTATCATGATCCTAATGGGATGAATACTACTAACTTTGAGCATCATCTTCAGGAAAGATCAAAACTCAAATCAAACATTCATATCGCAAACTTGATGTGACATTGAAGCTTTCACAAATGTTTCCTCAGTGTCACTGATCCTTGATCATATTATGTTTTGCAGGCAGCAGGGTCACCCTATCTTGGGAAAACGACAAGCATTCTTGTCAGCAAATCACACTGAATCCCAACCAGAAACCACTGACCTCTGAACTCCCCTGAGACGAGCAGAGGGAAAGCCTTTGTCTACAGGAATAAATGCTTATACATTACCATTTTTATGTAAACACATATTGATTGGTGTTTGAATTATCTAATGCCTGATAATCACTGATTATCATACAATGATGAGGTGTGTGTGTGTGTGTGTGTGTGTGTGTGTGTGTGTGTGTGTGTGTGTGTGATTGTTGTCTGTCCATGTTATTGAACTCTCATTAGTCAACCTTCCTGCAGACTCTTGGAGTGAGGATTGTCTAGAAGAAGTACAGTGCTGTGAAAAAGTATTTGCCCCCTTCTAGATTTCGTATTTTTTTTCCATATTTGTCACACTTAAATGTGTCAGATCATCACACAAATTTTAATATTAGACAAACATAACCCGAGTAAATACAAAATGCAGTTTTTAAATAATGACTTTATTTATTAAGGGAAAAAAGCTATCCAAACCTATATGACCCTATGTGAAAAAGTAATTGCCCCCTGAACCTAACAACTGGTTGTGCCACCCGCAACAGTAATAACTGCAATCAAGCGTTTGCGATAACTGGCAATGAGTCTTTCGCATCGCTGTGGAGGAATTTTGGCCCATTCTTCTTCATAGAATTGTTTTAACTCTGCCACATTGGAGGATTTTCGGGCATGAACTGCCAGTTTAAGGTCACACCACAGCATTTCAATTGGATTTAAGTCCGGACTTTGACTCGACCACTCAGCCCTCTTAAGCCATTCAGAGGTGGACTTGCTGGTGTGTTTCGGGTCGTTGTCCTGTTGCATAACCCAAGTGCGCTTGAGCTTGAGGTCACTAACTGATAGCCGAACGTTCTCCTTCAAGATTTTCTGGTAGACAGCAGAATTCATGGTTCCATCAATCACAGCAAGTCGTCCAGGTCCTGAAGCAGCAAAGCAGCCCCAGACCATCACACTACCACCACCATGTTTGACTGTTGGTATGATGTTCTTTTTATCAAATGCTGTGTTCTTTTTAAGCCAGATGTAACGGGACGCACACCTTCCAAAAATTTCAACTTTTGTCTAGTCAGTCCACAGAATATTTTTCCAAAAGTCTTGGGGATCATCAAGATGTTTCTTGGCAAATATGAGACGAGCCTTTGTGTTCTTTTTGGTCAGTAGTGGTTTTTGCCTTGGAACTCTCCCATGGATGCCATTTTTGCCCAGTCTCTTTCTTATTGTTGAATCATGAACACTGACCTTAACAGAGGCAAGTGAGGCCTGCAGTTCTTTAGATGTTGTTCTGGGTCCTTTTGTGACCTCCTGGATGAGTCGTCGTTGCGCTCTCGGAGTAATTTTGGTAGGCAGACCACCCCTGGGAAGGTTCACCACTTTTCCCAGTTTTCTCCATTTGTGGATAATGGTTCTGACCGTGGTTCACTGGAGTCCTAAAGCCTTAGAAATGACTTTGTAACCCTTTCCAGATTGATAGATTTCAATTACTTTGTTTCTCATTTGTTCTTGAATTTCTTAAGATTGCAGCATGATGTGTTTCTGTTCATGATCTCGCATCCTACTTCACTTTCTTAGACAGGTTTTATTTAAGTGATTTCTTAATTGAACAGGTCTGGCAGTAATCAGGCCTGGGTGTGGTCAGTGAAACTGAACTCAGCTTTCCAAAAAATGTGGTTAATCACAGTTGACTGATGATTTTTGATGATTTAACAAGGGGGCAATTACTTTTTCACATAGGGTCATATAGGATTGGATAGCTTTTTTCCCTTAATAAGTAAAATCATTATCTAAAAACTGCATTTTGTATTTACTCAGGTTATGTTTGTCTAATATTAAAATTTGTGTGATGGCCTGAAACATTTAAGTGTGACAAATATGCAAAATAGTAAGAAATTAGGAAGGGGGCAAATACTTTTTCACAGCACTGTAATATATTGTTCTTACAGAAAAGCCTTTGAACTGCCGCCCAATCACTTAACACCTTACTATACCTCTGCTGCATACACTGCCCAGCACCCAAATAACATGTCTTTTCTCTTCATCCCAGTCATTAAAAACAAATGATTACTATTGTTACTGTCATGAACACAAACAGCAGCAATAAGCCAGTGATTCATGGGAGGTCACTATCCATTAAAAAGCAATCTGATGCAGACCCACACTTTCTTTTAGTGATGCAGTGAAGTTGATGCAAGGGTTGTGTAGGCTTTAATATCAGACAAACAATAGTCCTCTGTCATATTAACTATTGCAACATGCCTGCTTGATTTGAATTTGGGAATGGTGAGATCAATATCAGTTTTGGAGAATCAATGGCATGAAAATCAGAATTGTTAGTTTAAATCCCCAAAGGTGCTACAGCACAGTTGAGAAATGCTCCAAAAACACCTGTTTGGATCATTCCACAGGTTAACAGGTTCATTGGTGGTCACATGACTGGATAAAGGATATTACTACATCGGCTCAGGAACATTTTTCCAAACTGTTGTCAGTAAATACAGTTTGTTTGCGAATGACTGCATTCTGTTTTAATTTATGTTTTACACAGCATCCCAATGTTTTGGGAATTGGGGTTGTACATAGTACATGAGAACAGAGGGCAAACACAACATTTTGCATGCTGTTTTTGTCATGAGTACTTTTTCCAAAGCAGGGGAAGATATCAACAAACCAAAATGGAAATGCAGTAAGGACAAAAACAGTGCAGTTTAACTGACAGCGTGTTGACATATGCAAAGCTGGCTCCTTTTAATCAATAAAATCAGCTGAGGTTGAATATGATCTCTGTGGTTGCAGTGAAATCCAGTAAGTTGTTTTTCACATGTGCTGTTTAACTTTGTGGTATTCATTCTCTGGACAAGCAGCCCATTCCTATATTAAGTGCCAGCAAACCTGCACTCATTTAGAGCTAGCGGTTGATAATATTTTGATTCAGAACATTAAAGGCTCTGAAAAGTCAACAGTTTTCTCAAAAATTATTTTCATGGCTAAATAAGTAACAATCAAAGTTAAGATTCGAGAGAAAAACATGCTTAGTTACTACCTATTGAGAGTTTAACAGCCTAAACAGGACTGTGTGGGTGTGGTTTAATTAGATTTTACTGACATTTCGGGCAACACAAGTAAACAACCCCACAGCTGGCATTACATTTTGATTTAAATATTGCCAAACTCTGATCGGAATTATTCTAAGGGTGTGCACGCTCTTGATTTCCGCTGGGCTCCTCCCATCCGGAATATGTGAAAAATGCAAAATAGAGAATGGGGGCTAGGTTGGGGTAAACTGTTGTACAGAGGCCTGGCAGCGTTGTATGTGTCTATGTGGGGGGTCGGGTAGAGGGGCACAGGGGATAAATTGATTCCTTGAACATAACTATTGCATTAGCCGCCGCCACTTTAAGATAGTATGCATGGCTACAACTGTCAGATGTTCGCCATGCGTCATATGAGGTGGACGACCAACACCTGACAAAATGCAAGTGATTTACACGCAATACTGCTTAACTGACAACAATACTGCTTAACACATACTCATCTTCTGGTGTTTTTAGCAGTTACCAACTTCAGCTACATTACCGCCGCCTTCTGGACTGGAGGAGAGCTGATCCCAGTTTGGATGTAGACAAAGAAAGACTGCAATATGAGTTGTGATCTGGCTGACAGAGACAGATGTATGTGGCTAAGTGGAAATGAAAGCGTCTTAACTTGTCCTGACAAGTGCAAATGGGGCCTTAGATAAATACGGTTTGGTAGCAAACAAATCTTGTGATCCGATACAGTCAAAGCAACCGGTACAGTATCATAGATGTAATGTAATGGCTGGCCTGTGGTTGGAGTGCCTCTCAATAACAAGTGATACACAACCAGTACACACAGCAAACAGACATTCACACGGCTGGATGAAGCCACTGAATGGGACAGGACTGGGCTGGGAACCAGACGCAAGGAGTGATTGCTTCTAGTCTCACTTTTCTATTTATCTGCTGAATGATAAATAGAAGAAAATGAGCATGTCAGTTTATTTTAGCCTACATGCAATCCAAAACTATACAGTAATACAATGCACTCCCTGTGACTCATGTGGTGTGTCCGTGTATGTGTGTGGGCGTGTTATGGGAGCCCGAAGAGGGTCAACAACAATATCTGTCATTTATAAACAAAAATCACTTCTAATTGAAAAATGTTAAACACAAGACTCCAGACTATACAAAGCTTGAAGCTTTTCCATTCCTGCTTGCCCACCTAAAAATCACACGTGATTTCAGTGATACTGATTCACATGTTGGTAACCTTGGTTACAGAGCAGAGCAGCTCAGAGAGGAACATTTTCAACACTTCATAAATTATATGCCTGTAATGACATGGAGGCAAGAAAAAAAGGAGGAAGCAGACTGGAGGGGCAAGAGGAAGATGAAGAATAGGATGAGACAAACTACAAGAAGAAGGAAAATAAAGAGGGAGAGAAGGAGGAAGAATGGAGAAACGAGGGTAACCAAAAAAGAGGATGGAAGGTATCCAAAGCAGAAGCAATGAGAAAGGAAGGGAAAACAAGAGTGGTAGGAGGAAAAGGCATCAAAAGAAAATCAGGGAAAGGAAGGAGAAAGAGGGTGTAGAAGAGGATGTGGTTGAAGGATGGAAAAGAAGTGAGAAGTAGATGGAGAAGGAGTGCAAACAGAAGGAGAACAAGTTTGAGAGGAAGAATAAGCAGCCAAACAAGAAGTGGTTCGGCAACGCTGTGCCATGATGACTAATAGATCGGTGCTGAGACAGGAAATCCACACTCTGCTTTTGTTTTCACTTTGATTCCCTCCCCCTTCCCCTCTCTGAGCCTAATTAAAGCTGCTTAAAGAAAAAAAAACAATATAAATTGATAACAAGAAGTTGCTATTGCAACATGACAAAACAGAGACAGAAGTCTGAAAAGGTTGAGGAGAGCGAGAGGGAGAAACAGAGGGGCCCTCAGCACTTCCCTCTTTGCCACTGCCTTTCATCTTTTTCCTCTTTGAGGGTCCTCCAGCACTGTCAGTGTCGGCTCCCACAGAGCTCTTTGCGCTCCCACTGGGGGTCTTCACAAGTCGACCCAGGACAAGCTGTTGTCCCTGAGGTGAGGTAGGGCTGTGCTAGGCCTCGATCTGGTGCATGTGCTACTAATACATAAGGGCACAGAAGGATTGACATTGACAGTCCCATACTGCATAAGTATGGAAAAAACTACCAGAGAGGGTAAATAAAAGACAAGAAGAACTGGACTGGGTGTGTGTGTTTATCTGTTCATGTTAGCTTTTTTGTGTGTGTCATGCCTATGCAAATTAAAAGTGTATGCATAAGGGGACGGAGGTAAGTTGTATCAAAATTAGTTTTTAAATGCACACCACTGGTCATAGATATTCAGTATCCTCGTTTTTATGAATATCACTGCATACATGAATAAACAGAATATTACTCTGGATATTATGCATAGAATATCCTACAAATGCAACATGCGCCTGGGTTATCCAGTTACAATATTTTGGATTCTTAAAATTACTCTATCATCATTATCAGTGAATAATATGCACCATTTACAGCACATGAACTGGGTCACAGAGTAAAATACAGTACTCGGCATGTATACACACTGATCAATGCATTAATTCAAACAGTACTTGTGCTCAGGATAGCAAGACTAAGAGTCTACAGCCTGCTAGAGACTCCGTGAGGCTGAACCTAGGCACAGTGGTGCTTTGAGCTAAATGCCAACACTGGCATCCAAACAGGCTCACAATGATAGTGTTAACATGCTGATGTTTAAAGTGCAATGTTTACTATGGTCACCATCTTAGTTTGGTGTGCTAGCATGCTAATATTTGCTAATTATCGCTAAATGCAAAGTTGAGCTAAGTCTGATGGGAATATTGTCAGCGTTGCAGGCATTTGGTCATATACAAAAGTATTGGAAAATTTAAATTTCAGTCAGGGGGACCAAGGGTTGGGGTTAGGGTCAGTGAGGGGGACATGGATGTCTGTACCAAATTTCATGGCAATGCATCCAATAGTAGAATGTATATTCAACTCAAAACTACAAATGTCAACCTCATGGTGGCGCTAGAGGAAAATTCAGAGGACGATCAGAATACATTGCCTGAGAATACTGAATATTTGTGCATGACTTGCATGACTGTGTAAATCCATCCAGCAGATACTGAGATCTGTAACTGGATTATATGTGAAATTTGCAAACCTGGAGGCTGCATGAGAAATCACAGTGCAAGTGTCAACCATTCAGACGGATGGTCACAGTCTGGCTATGTGGGTTAAAAGCTGGCTGTGCCTATTTACACAGGAAAAGGAAAAGCGATCACAGCAATGGATTGCTCCCACAGGGCGAACGTATTGACAGATAGACTAACCCTGGATACACATTTTTCATATATGATGACAATAAATGCTCACACACACACACGCACACACACACACACACACACACACACACACACACACACACACACACACACACACACAAAGCTAGGGAATTTACCTTATCCCTTGAATTCTATCTTTGAGAAGAACAAAAATTACTTATTTACACTTTTGTGTTCAAACTTTTATAACCTGACTACTTTCAACCACCGAGTTTGTTAGATTTGTCAAGACATCTGCCCGAAAAGAGTCCCTTTTGGATTCCGTCATTAGCACTAATAAGGTGGCCTGACATTGTGTGTATGTGTTATAAACCTCTGACCTCAAAAATGAGCTACAGCTGCTACCTGTCAATTGCATCTGACAAGAAAGTCTGTTCACCTGCCTATCGCAGTTTCACAAACATCCACACGCATTATCAGACACAAGTACAAACAAGGATGCACACAACACAGACAGAGGAATGCATCTAAGTACACTAGATGACAATACAGAACCTCAAGAACAGACCGCAGTGCAGACAAACCACTCACTTAGACACACAGAAGTTTAGAGCAAACAGAAAACACACACACTGTAATCATGTCAGTTTATTTTCCTAACTTCACCTCAGCCTCAGAAAAAGGCCAATTCCTCTTGATCATGAGAGGAAGGAAAACAAGACGAAGGTGTTTACGTCCTATATATGATTGAAAAGCCTCTTGGTGGCCTTCTCTGCAGCGTCAAACTTGACTCATGTTTCTAAATCACACGTCATGAATATGGTAGCAGGTGACCTTTTGAATGTATATATGTTACCAAGTGAAGATTAAATAAAAGACCGGGGACCTCACATTTGTCCTGAGACATTTCCCCAAACAAAATGAGGCAGTGAAAGGGAAATCAATATTTCCATTCACGTGATGGCACGGGTGGGTGTTTTGAATTTTTTGAATGATGGAAAAGTGTAGGGGTTAGGGAAGAGTGTGAGTGTGTGTGTGTGTGTGTGTGTGTGTGTGTGTGTGTGTGTGTGTGTGTGTGTGTGTGTGCGCGCGTGTGTGTGTGTGTGTGTGTGTGTCAGAGAAAGCAACATGGCATCCTTGTTGTCTGTGGACATGTAAACATTTCTAAGTGATTGAATTTCCATGTTTTGCCATCATAGTTCACCAGTTTTGTTACTGAAATGCCATTGTCCCCACATTCCCCTTCGCTTCCCACTTTAATTCAGTGGTTAAAAAAGAAAGGAAACCATGATGTCACATGAGTCTCTTACCTGCTGCCATCTGTTCACCTGTTCAGCCAGAACTTTTCCACTGTCACTCCCCTTGCCAGCCACACCCACCTGCCCACTCACCTGATCCTCATTCCCAATCAGCCCAGTATTTAAGATGCTCTCCATGCTTTCCATGCAAGACTCTCCAGCATTCACAATTGGACTGACTTGTTATTACTGAACCTGCCTGCCTTTGACTATGTCTGATCTCCTGTTCCCTGGTAAATACCTCTGTCTTCAGTCTCTGACTAAGAGTTTTGTCTGCCTGTGCTTGTTTGGTGCGTGCTTCACTAAACACTGAAAGAGACTCTGAAATTTGGTGTTTTGCACTTCCTGGATCTTTGCCTGCCTGTGACTCTTTGGTGCACCACACATTTCAAGAGACTCAGAGTCTAACAAAGGAGACTTTACATCCAAGCTGGACTTTGAGCTTGTTGGTACAAGATATATCCGTGTTCTGTTGGTACTGCATTTGGGTCCTAAACACCCCTGTTACAGTACAATCTGGCCAGTCATGGACCCAGCAAATTTGACCTCACCACGGGATGGCTTGAGAGGATTGAGGGCATACTCCAGCTGTGAGAGGCAGGAATTGAACCCAAACGCAGTACGGCCAACACACAGGAGATGTTCTTGTAACAGGAGACCAGGCCTGCAGTGTACTGTGCTGAGTTAGTTTGAAACCCAGATGGATTTAGTCTGTCAGCGCAGGTACTTGACCCGAAGCCAACGAAAGACTTGGATTGAAGCAGGCCAAACACTGTGAAACAGTTTAGCTCTTTTACCCTTGGTAGGTGAACTGATTTGTATGCCGACAGACCAGAGAGAGTTTGCAGGACTGCAGCAGGCAGATAGAGTCTGGGCGCAGGGAAACAGAGAACAGGGCAGGTCAGGAACAGGCGAGGTTGTAACCAGGGGATCAGTCCGAAGGTGAGTGCTGGAAAGTCTTGCATAACACAGAGAAACAATCTGGCAAAGAGTCAGGCAAACAGCAGAGCTTATATACTCACATAAACAGTGGTGAGACACAGGTGAGCAGCTCAGGTGAGGGGAGGAGCGCATGACTAGGAAGAGCAGGTGGCAGGTAAGGTGTGGAGTGGATGTGACACCAGCACCAACACCAACACGAGGCTCTGATGGCATCAGCAGCTGCTGTCCTGACCCAGCAGGTGGTTCCGGTGCCACCTCCAGTCCAGTCACTGCCAACCAACCCACCTCATGCTGTGTGCGATCCTTGGGTGGGAACTCCTCAACACTACGCTGGAGATTAGGAGACCTGCAATACTTTCCTGCCAGTTCCAGCCCCATCAATGGGCTAGCCACCAGCCTGCATGCTCCCTGCTGGCTCCAGCCCCTGAGTCAGCTAGCCACAGGCCTTCCAGCACCATGCCCTGAGTTAGCTAGCCACAGGCCTGCTTGCTTCTTGCTAACTCCAACCCCTGAGTTGACAGCTTTCTTACCCTCTGCCATGCCCCGTTCTCAAGTTGGCAAGCTACCTGCCCGAGTCCACCCTTGGGAAGTCCCAGGAGTCTCCGTTCTGGGGGACACGGCTGTCCTTCAAGACGACCCCCACAGGAAGGAAGCGGGTATGCAGACAATGTCATGCAATCCCACTGCCCAGCTCCTTGTCCTCACCACTGCCCACTTCAATGGAGGTCCCGCTATCCATCACCATGGTGGTCTGACAGACACTTGCTCCCAGTCCCCAGTCAATTACCTGGAATCCGTATTCAGCAGCCTGGCCGACACTTCCTGTGGTTCTCCTCCGTCGGCCCGACTGACACCAGCTCCTACTGCTCTGTCGGCAGCCCCCTGTCCTGATGCCCCATCACCAGCTTCCTGTCCTATTGTCATGCCGCCAGTCTCAAGAGGGGTTTCCACTTTGCCAACGGCCCCCAGAGTGATTCTTCACTGCTGGTCCCTAGATGGGCTTCACCTCCTGCCTTCAGAGGGATAAGCCTTTGTTGCTGTTTGTTTCATGTTTTGCAGTTCTTGGATCTTTGCCTGCCTGTGACTGTTTTGAAGTGTTTGGTGAACCAGAGACTCAGAGTTTTGAACAGTTCAACGTTGTGGCTGCTGTCTGGTTTAAATGAGTGTTGCTGCTTTGACATAGTTTCAGATAAATTCTTAAATTATTTTAAGTATTTCATGAGTAATTGTTATCCATGGTATTATGTTACATAATATGGTAAACTCTTACATGGCATTAGTAAATGTAAACATTACAGAGTGATTAGAATGACAAAGTGTGTGATAGAGGCGATTTTGCACAGATATGAAGACTGCTGTGCCTTGAGATGTTGGCTTGCCCTTTGGTGTGTCTCCGGCACAAAAGTTTGAAAACCACTGCACCAGAAGAATGGCAAAAACTTATTCCCATGACAGCATTTGGCACGTTAGTATAGCATTTCTTGTGTACAAGTGGAAATAAAAATAATAAATAACTTGCCATTTACTGGATGAAATACAGAAAAAAAAATTTCATGGTTTCCAGAAAATGTAACTTCATTATTTTGGTCATCCCCTGACCTTTCCCCTGGCACCACCATAAGATAGGCATTAGTGGTTTTGGGTGAAATGTCTTGAGAACTATTTAATGCTGTCATAGCCTGGCTCTTAAAGTGGGCCAAAGTTGAGAGACACAAATAACAAAGCAATTTATTTGGAACAAAGTATTGAAAATAAATACAAATAAATGCATGGGAGGAATCAGTAAAGTCAGCAGTGTAGGGAGTGAAAATGAGCTGCGTGGATGTTGTGCTGTAAAAATAAAGAATAGGAGACAAAAGCCGGTACTCTTGAAATTGCACTCTTACCCAAAATACATAAACTGTTACCACTCCCCTCCTCAACTCAGCAACCCCTAACACCTGGAGAAGAGCTTGGATGGACAGCTAGAAGAGGAAAGACCAGCAAGTCAGAAATTAAAAAAATGAAAATAAAACATTAGGAGCATGGGGCTCTAGACCAGGCAGCAGACCCTAAAAACTTTACATTGTGGGGCAATTCTGTGATGTGATCCGAATTCAGACTTAAGATCCTACGAGCGATTCCTTTTGTCATCATGCTAACTGAACTCTGGAGCTCATGCAACTCTGCCCATGGTCTGCTCAACACCGGGAGCTGCAGACATTGGGGCATGTGATTTAACACATCCAGGCTGTTCTGAAAGAGGTGATGACGTTACACACACACACACACACACACACGTTGTGTTTTTATTACTTGTGGGGACATTACATAGACTTACATTCATTTCCTGGAGCCTTACCCTAACCATAACCACTATCCCTAACCCTATACCTAACCTAACCTTACCTAAACCGTAACCCTATCCTCAGCCTTCACCCTAAAATTTAATGATTTACATTAAGGGGACCTGCATTTTGTCCCCATAAGGCAGGTGAGTCCCCACAATGTGATTGTGTAAACAGATTTTTGTCCCCACAATGTAATAAATACCTGGTGTCACACACACACACACACACACACACACACACACACACACACACACACAGGTGGAGGGACATCTGCCCAGACAAACAGCCAGACCATTTCCCAGAATGACACTTATACCTTAAATTGACAACACAGGGTGCACAGTCATCCTGACCTCAGCCTTCACCAAATCACACTGCAGCATAAATTTCTGCAATGGAACAGGGAACGCAGGGAACGCCTGCTGAGCCAAAGGGACAAGACGGGGACAAAATCACCTGTATCCCTCTTAAGTTAGAATGGTGATGCTGAAGCAAAAGAAAGTGCATCAGAGGAACCAGTATCCCTCAAAATCATACAGAACTCCCTATCAATGTCAGAGAGCCACCTGATACAAATGGAAGGTAATCTGAGAGCTTAGCCTGGCTATCTGCTTCCACAGGGGCCAGGCCATAGCCAGCACGGTAGATTTAACACACATTCCCATTACACTTGCTTTTAGCCTATATAGCAGGACATTCAGCTTTCCATTTCCCCTTTTCCTTGCACTACAGTAATTACAGCAACAGACTGTCCCCCTGACAGTCATCTGACTACTTTCCCAAATAAACCTTAACACCAGAAATCTCATAACATACTAGGCTGCAAGTGCAGCAGCCTTGGCAGCAGTTTTGACGTCACGCTCATTAATGTAGGTGGCAATATTGCTTGGCAGAGAATTGTTGCAAAACCATTAAATTGCACAAGTCATCAATGTTTTAACTTCCAAAGCAGTACACCACCAATTACAATGAGTTACCAGCTCTGTAAACTCCATGCATGTCTCCATACCTGACTTTTCGCATGTTCTGAACCTTGTCCTGTTAGCAGCCTTACTCAAAAAATAACTTTGGCTCACAGGAATAGAACAGTAAGCTTCCCAAACAATGTCCGTCAACACACTTTACAGCAACATTGCATGCTCTGAATCACAAATCAGATGTAGTTTCTACTCTTCCAGTTCAAGCATTTCAAGTTCTGTTTCATGCTTAACACCTCACTTGCTGTTGCTTTAGCTGTAACAACAGCAATTCATTTTGCAGGTCAAAAATTAAGCCAGGATTTAAACCAGCAACACCACAAACAAATATCTCACTATAACCTGGCGCTGACCTGACAGGATGTTGAGATTCCACAGCTTTATATGCATGGGGCACACCAGCCCATACTTTGGTTGGGCCACAGTTGTACTTTGTGATTAGTGCTTCTTCGCTAATGTTAGCTCATATATTACTATCTAATATAAACCTGCTAAACAGCATCATATTAGCATACTGACATTAGCGTTAAACTGCACATACGTACAGCCTTGCAGAGCTGCTTGCATGGCTGGTCACTCTTAGTCTTGTTGAGAATCCTCTAAGGACCATAATTATGCATATGAAAGTTCAATGACTATCTTTCTGACCAATGGACCAACTCTTTTCCTAAATGAAAATGATATATTAACATACTTTAATGAAATGTAGAGTAAATGTGGCCTTTTCACCCCAAAAGGAAACAAAAGGTGTCTCACAGAGTTCAGATGGGCGTCCAGAGTTCAAGTGGGTTTCCTTTCGTTCCTGCGTCTCAGGCTCTGGCAGTTTATTATGTAAATGAGGCTGCCTCATTCATCATGGGACTGTGATGAAGTTGGCCAGACAGGAATGTCATCTGGATGTAGATCAGAGGGATAGAGGGGAGTGGTACCAGGGGAACAGATGTAGTATCATAGGTGGGAGAGCATTTCCATAAGCCGCTGAAAACTCAGGCCTGGAACGCAAACACACACACACACACACACAAGCACACACGCACTCTAGGACTGATGCCATCAGATAGAAAGACTGAATTGAGGTATTCCTGGATGCCTCTGTGTGAGTGTGTGTGTGTGTGTGTGTGTTTTCTTTGGAAATGGGGAGGGTGTAACCTGCTCCTCAGTGGGTTTTCTGAGCAGGTCTCGACTGTCAGAGTGGTCACACTTCATTAACCTGAGAGGGAGGTAGTGAGAGAGGGAGACAGAGATGGGTGTGTGTGTGTGTGTGTGTGTGTGTGTGTGTGTGTGTGTGTGTGTGTGCGCATGTGTGTGTGTGTGTCAACAATTTGGCTGGCCTTCGGCTTTTTTTCAACAGTCTGGAGAGAGTTACGGCCACAATAGCGAGAAACCACGCAAGTGTTCGCTCTCTCCTGCAAAATGTCCAGAAGAAAAATGATCTGCAGCTTTTATCCATGTTCTTTGTGGTCACAGCACTGTTTAGAGTTTAGATGTCTCATCAAAAAGGAATTCTACTTCCACTTTATCAATCTTATTTTAAAGGGTGCCAGGAGTCTGTGAAGTAGCTTGCAGATGTGACATGCCTTCTGAGGTTTAAGCCTTGGTTGAGTCATTAAAAATAGAAGATACTATGTGGTGGGTTATGGATGAAATTAAGGGTTTGTGGAACTTGGTAGAACAGTGCGGTGAATTTAAAGGATAACTTCACTTAACTCCAACCTGATCCTTAAAAGTGGGGTTTGTATTTTATGGAGAATCCTGTTGTAACACCTGCTCCTCTAGAGAATGTTGTATTATGGGTTGCTTGTGACCTCAATGTTGCTCGGCTAGTGAGTTTCATCAAGTCCATTAATATTGCATCTGCTAGAGTTAGACACTGGAGTTTCTGGTATCTCTCGTTTTGCTGCCATGGAGGAAATAAATTCCTGCAGAGTGAACGAGTTGAAGGCGCCTGCTAATGTCTTTACTCCAAGACATAGACTTGGGACCGCATCATCTGTCAAGCTGCCAAGATAACAGCCGTCAATGATTTTTGTGATGAAGAGCTCAAATAGACAAAAACACAGTCTGAAAAGGCCAGTTTAAATAATTATGCCTCCATGAGCCAGACTAAGTGTGAGAGTATGTGATGGAGACACAATCTATACATACACATCTGACCTACATTCATCAGGTGCTGGGTGCTGTATATGCAAAGAGGCAATTTATGGGCAATACCAACTGTATAAGGTGATACAATGTCTCTCATATGTTGTGTCTTTTGTTGTGTATACAGCTTGTTCCGCTCTACCCAAGTGGCTGTGGCTGAGGCTGATCAAAATGCCTATTATGTTTTATAGAGAAATAGTGGTTGCCTCTATCCAAACTGCTCCATTCTCTATATGCAGACAAACTGGCAACCACACAGCAGCACACATTCTGCAATCTACAGTTAAGCTGATATTTTCAATAAAGCCTGAATTACTGCACCGTTTTGAATGAGAAACAAACCTCCAGCGAACCCAAAGGCAATGAAGTGAACATATCTGTGCAAGTTACAGTATGCATCTTCTCATTACAGAAGCCATCCCAGCTGAACAACATGACAGCCAGTCAATGGAAATGCAGCAGTAATCAAATCAATACACCGCGCGCTGCTTGCAGAATATCAAAGTTGTTATGTGTATGTATGAGCAGAAATTAACGCAGTAAATTACAGAGGGCTTCAGATTTAATGAGAAGCTGTATGTTTGCATTCTGTGCAACACAAGGCCACCGATCCCCTCAAACACAGATGAAAACTACGGAAATTGTTTGCACTCATATGGATCAAACTCATGAGGCTGCCGTTAGCATTGAGTGTACAGGATGCTCAATCATCAGCATCAACCATGATGGCGAGGATCACACAGTCAGTCAATATTTTCATTGCTAGGAGCCTCTCACTCTCTTTAATCTGTTTCCATGTGCTATTATAGTTTATCAACAGTATCCAGCCATTTCTGCACTTATTTATCTGTCCATATACTCTCCTGTTACAGATACCATTCATTTCCCTGCAACACCCTCCCTCTGGGCAGTTTCCTCCTTGGTAGACAAGAAATTTAAATGAGGCAATTTCGTTAATCTCTTCTTCTTCAGCCTCCATCCATCCACCCACCCACCCATCTTTTTCCTTTATCTTTACCAAGATTAATGCCTTGGACACACTACACGACTTTCAAAGTTGTCAGATTGCTGCACTGTTCACACTACACAATTTTCTGTCTTGTAAACAGGAATCTTGAAGTCGTTGTGGTTTGCACACAACAGGGCTAATCAGTGGACCCCTCCCCTCCCCAGCGTTGGTTATAGCTTGTTGCATGGTTCACCAAACCTTCCAGAACATGGCCAGATATTTACCCTAGCTGATGTAAATCAGGTGTCTGCAAGACATTGGTGAGCTTGTGCCTTTGAACCATTCGCACATTATGATCGAGTGCCGATTTGCAAGTGCTGAGCAAGTGCTGATTTGTCTCTGATCTGGGTGCTTTTGTTGACGATGTCCTAAAAATGTCAGTGAGTGGAACATCCGGGCTACAATCCTGCAGTGTGAACTCCCATAAGAGTCAGCCATGCTATCCAGGCACAGCTGTGCTTTGGGCCAAATCTAAATGTCAGCATGCTAACATGCTCACAATGGCATTGTTAAAATGCTGCCAGGTATCATGTTCACCATCTTAGGTTAGTGTCTTATCGTGCTAATATTTACTGATTAGCACTAAACACAAAGTAAAGCTCAGGCTGATTGGTATGGCATTAGGTTTGTTAGCATTTATAAATACTATATCTTAAAAAGTATAAGACAAATTGAAACTGTGACCTGATGATGGTGCCAGATGAACAGTCAGACATCACCAAAGCTACTACAATCCATTTCTAAGGGGACATGAATGTCTGTATGAAATTTCATAGCAGTCCCATCGATAGTAGACATTTGATTTGAAATCAGAAACGTCAACCTCACACTGGAGTTAGAGGAAAAACCATGGGATTATCAAATGTATTGGAAAAAACTGACCTGAAACTATGAGTGTGCAAAATGTTGTGCCAAACTATCTGTTATATCTTAAGATATTTTTCTAGATATGTGTAAAATCTGACGTGCTGGTGGTGCCACATGAAAAATCAGGGGTTCACCAAAGTCTGTAAGATTCATCCTCTGATGACCATGAACGGCTGTACAAGATTTCACAGCAATTCATCCAATCATTGCTGAGATACTTCAGTCTGGTACACAGACTGACTGGCTATCCCTCACGCCATGCTACCAACAGTGTTTCCAATGTGTCGGTTGTTCTTTGTCACACGGTTCACATTTTCTTAGTGTGCAATCATTTTGTTGCAACATCACTGCTCCTTCTCACCATATCTAAGCTTTAATCCTTCCTCTGATGAGTGGGTGTGAGGCTGTTTAAGGAATTTGGCCATGCAGAGTGTCTATATTGGTCTTTCACACAGCTACAGCAGGACTGAATCAAGAAGCGCCATATGCTAACAATAATGGTCTGTCTCGGCATCTGTCATACAAAATCTCTTAATATCGTTTCCATCAGAGACCTGGTTGCAATTTCACCAACAATGTAGGAAGAACTTTTGAAAGGAATGTCACTTTGAGGTGATTTGCTGCTGATAAGGAATCTAGTATGGGGATTGCATGCAAGGCTATGGTACATTAACTTCTCTACAATTAAAATTACTTCTGCAATCAAAAGTTTAAAAGGATGGCAGGCCATATGCGTGTGCAAAGTAACACTTGGTATATTTCTTTGCCATTTGTTTAGTTTTCTGTTGATTGTTCCTTTTAATAGTTTGTCTTTACTCCTTACTCAAGCAATATGTGCTTGTTACTTAGTTACCTTCTTATTTACCTTCTTAGGGCTTGGTCACACCAGCATTTGCTATGGCAAGTTTTCCATTTCAGTGGAATACAGAGTGATTCCATTAAGGCCAAATACAATTTGTGCTGTGCTTTCACATTGAGTTAAACCAAATTTGTCAATGGCATGAGTTCACCAAACCCTCTTCACAGTGCTGACATTTGAGGGAGCAGAGAGAACCAGAGACAAACACAGAGGTCATCATATTACTTCTGACTGGCACACCACTCAGTTTTGTTTAGCCTTGCCCTGCTGAATGAGACACAATGGCAATAGATCTTTTCCCTTTATATCGCTTTGACCAACCAGTTTCCACCACCACCTACTTTGGCAAAGACACAAATTAACTACACAGTCAACTTTGTGTTATGAACAGGCACATACAGGTTTACAGATACAGGTCTTATTTCAAGGTTTTACCCATTATTTTCATTGGTGAT
Source organism: Chaetodon trifasciatus (assembly GCA_037975065.1). Taxonomy (NCBI): domain Eukaryota; kingdom Metazoa; phylum Chordata; class Actinopteri; order Chaetodontiformes; family Chaetodontidae; genus Chaetodon; species Chaetodon trifasciatus. Next base: position 12,550,520 of record JBBMOE010000014.1, on the reverse strand, counting down.
ATTGACAATATACTCACCAGGTTCATTGTAAGGATCTCGGACAGAGGCAGCATTACTGAAACAACACTAAGACAAGAGCCAAAGTTATTTGGAGAAAATAGCAAAAGGGTAAAATAATTACCTGTGGTGTTCATGGACTACCTGGTTCAATGGCACAATGCTTAGAATAGTTGTGTGTGCACAGTTTTCCTGTGTAATCCTGAGATGTTTCAGGTCAAATAAAGTGTTTTAGATAACCTGGTTAAATATTGGCTTCTTTACAGCTTGTCTGATCACCAGTCGCATTGCAGGGTAATTAGCCATACATCTGACCACCAATCAGGATTTAGCAATACTGAAACAAAACGTGATGACAGTTTTGTTGTTGGCTGCTTATGTCAATCAAATCTGATCAATAAACTGAAGCAGATTCTATGAGTTTTTGAGTTATAAATGAATAGATAATTTTTAAAGATTTTTTTTTTTTTTTTTTTTTTTACTTTGCTGCATTTCAGATAGAATTTAATGATAGATAAATACTGCAGACTTGAAAAGGAGTTTTCAGGGACTTTAACAACTAATCTTCATCAAACAATGCCCAGCTTGTGTCTATGAAACCATAGACTGGACCCTCCAGAGCACTCTGACTCTGAGCCACGACACAGCAGAAGTGACCACCCTGACACTGTCCCACAGTGCACTTCACCTCAGTGCTGGAGCCATAACAACAGATGGCCGGAGCCTGGTGACATTTGACCATCACTATTCTCCTTCCATTTTTGATAAACTGTCAAATCCTGCAGTTTACATGTGTCCACAAATGTCATCAAATGTCGAGGAAATGTCAAGGGCCTGGACATGAAGACGGGTGTGGATACTTGGAGTGTGTGCGTGTGCGGGCAATCTGTGCATGTGTATAAAGCTACAATGCTGGCTGCATGAACACATGGACTGTTTTAAAAGGCTTTTTTTTTTTTTCTTTTGCTTTACTTTAGGACGCGTCCAACAGTTATATGAAATATAATATAAACAACATAAAGTTTCAGTGTAAGTTAAGTGAAATGACCCAGGCTGCAGTTCACTGCAGTTTGGTTCAGCAAATGGCGAACCAATAATGACCACGTAAGACATCAGTGATAACAGATTCAATCTTACTGACAGTGATTCCAACTAAATGAGCATCAGGATGCATATAATTAACCGGTTGTCTTGCGCAACTGCTCATATTTTTCTCACTAAGCATGATGCAAAACTGTGACACTGAGTAAGGAGGAAGAGGGAAAAGGAAGGAACCGGGGAGGAAAATGGGGAAATGTAGAGCTGGGCAGAGGGGAAGGAAGGATTTAATGAGCATCTCTTTCTCTCTGCTTTCATCTAACTAGGCTAACATGATGAACTAGTCGCCCAGTTCCCCCTCAGCCTCCATCGCTCTAGTTACCTCCCTATCCACCACACAAACCGGGTCTGGCAACATATGATGAATCTAAAGGAAGCGCAGGAGAGAGGGAGATGGAGCGTGTGTACACTCTGCTGCACTGATAAAATGCTGATTCCTGCTCTCATGTTTCTTCTTCACCCACTTTTTCTCTCTGTCTCTTTGTGTCCTTGCCCATCGGTAGCAATGAGTGGATACTAGCAACATCTGCTTTTACTGTCCTTCAAAAAAAGTGAATCAAAACTTGGATGACTCACAGATACTCGAAATGCCATTCCAGTCAAACCCTGCTCGGAATTTGTTCTTCATCCAGTAACAATAAAAAACAAAGATTGATGCACTTTTTTATGGCGAATGAGAAAAAATGAGATCAATTTCCTCTTTTGATAGTGTTTATTTTAAAATTTCATAACACATATTTAGTTCACTCATATTAAAAGCAGGTTGCAGTGAAGAATTTAACTTTCCTGCTATAAACTTTTTAACTTCGGTTTTCAGGTGGAGTAAACTCTTTCCATGGCTAAGCTCTAGTTAAAGTCACTCCAGCTGAATGACCTACAAGAATCCCAATACGACATGTATAGGTGGACTTCACAAAAGACCAGTGGCCAAGTTTATGAAAGTCAATTTCTGCTTAGAAACAAACAAAAAAATGTATGAAAAGTTAATAAATAAACATGATCATGGTAATTCAGTTAGTGTCATGAGATTGATACAACCTTCGTATCTGTTTGTTAAATATGAAGTGAGCAAGCATAACATATATTACTTTAGCATAAGGACTGGAAACAGCTAACCTGGCTCTGTCCAAAGGTTAAATAATGTTGCTACAAGTACATATAAAATCAATTAATACCACATATTTTGTTTAACTCATTCAAAACTGAAATGTAAAAATGACAAGACTCCAGGAAGTCAACTGTAAGTTCAAAAACTTGAAGCTAAAGTGTGCTTACACCTGTTTCCAGTCTTTAGGTTCATATTCAGCGTACTGATTTGAGATTGATATTGATCTTCTCATTGGACTAACTCTTGCTTTTAGATGTCTGTTTTTGTCATGCTAACGTTTCATTCATTGCTTCTGGCAGCAACGGGCTTCCATACAGCCCATGCTGCATGCTTTTAAAAAAACACACCTGTCTGAGAAACATTAGATTTCATGGTATAATTTATGGACTGGTGTAGCGGCTCTGAAATGGTTTTTCTCGCTCTCATGAGAGAAAAGGAATCTCTGCTCATATTGTTTAATAATATCTCTACTGGAGCAGTAGTTTATGTCCACTGGGCAGCTTTATGGTGCGGTGTAACAGCTGGAAAAAGGCAACACAACAACAGAAGGGCAGTGATAACATTCACACAAAGTGACTGCACAGGAGCAATAAAACAAGTTACAGCAGCTTCCACCTCAAAAGGAAGACAGCCAGTATTCGACACAGCACTAAAACCCTAATAATCTAAGATGCAGTGATAAAAATCCAGTGTTTTCTCTGGAAACCCACCTCATATTTTTCTCTGCCTGTATTACTCTGTATACTGACCTATTGACTCTTTCTTCCTTCATTTGCCCCGTTCTCCTCACTCCCTCTCATCTTCCTCCCTGTCTTCTCACATACATACTGTATTATTAGTTCTCTCCCTGGTGTCACCTGCACACAGCGCAGAGAGGGGAGGTGAACTGAGCTGCTATTAAGCAGCTATCATGAGCTGTCCCATTCAATATCAGTTCACGAGGGAGGCAAGGCAAAGGCGCACACACTCTCACACACACTCATTCAACAGACATTTTTGAAGGGGCTTTCTTCACCTTAAAAAGAATCATGATTTATGTATGTGTGTGTGTGTGTGTGTGTGTGTGTGTGTGTGTGTGTGAGTGTGTGTTTATGAGAGGCAAAGATAAAATGAAATAAGCTTCCAGCAACATTAAATTACATTTTGTAATTTTTACTTGTGCAAAAAGATCACGTGCTGCCCATGAAATGACAGGTGAAGGTGCAAAAGCCACGTCAAGATGGACGTCAGATTTTTATACTGAGCCAAACTAAATTAACATTTTTGAATAAAGACAAGGGGAAAAAAGGGCTGCCATTGTTAATTCTGCACAGCAGCAAATGTGTGACAAATGGAACTGGGCAGAATCATTTCAACAATGAAACTAGGAAATTGCAAAATACGTAACATATATTTAGGTGAAAAAAAAAAAAAAACGTCTACAGACATGCTGGCAGCTCTGTGAGGCTTTACTGAGTTCAAAGCTAACATCAGAATGCTAACATGCTCATCATGAGAGGGTTAACACTCTGATGTTAAGCAGATATGATGTTTACCATGTTAACTATATTAGTGTGTTAGTGTGCTAAAATTAGCTACTTAGCACTAAACAAAAAGTACAGCTGTAGCTGATGACAGTGCTAGATGAAAAGTACGGGATCACCAAAATCAACAGCTATCATCCTCTGGGGACCATGAATGTCCATCCAATAAGTCGCTGAGATGGTTAATCTGGACCAGAATAGTAGATCTTGACTGATACTGCCATTCCTCCAGCCACACTGTTTCTGTGATCAGAAAAGACTGCAGATGCTGAAAAATAAACGCTGGATGTTTAACTACTCTTCCTTTTAGAGTAATACTTCCTGTGCATGCAGAGGTTTCACTGCTGGAGAGCACAGCAACATCAAAATACATTTACTGGGAAGGCGTATGCACATAAAGTGTCCTTTCTATTTATACATCTTTCCATTAAATGTATTTTGAATGTGCAAGCAACAGAAAAAATCTAATTTCTGTACAGCGAGCCATAAGCACAGGGCTGAATACATACACACTATCTGTGTTTGAATTTCAATTCAGTATTTTCATGTAGACTGTGACGGTAACTCTATTACCTCTCCACCTCCACCCTGGACGTTAGTCGGCCCGACAGCATCTGGCTGGATGCACTCTGTTGCTCATGACTGCTTTTGACACGCTGCTGCAGCTGATATAGTCTGAGCCCTGATCCAGCACTGCTGCCCTCCCACTTCTGCCATGTCCATACAGTTTTGGTGAAAATGTCACACAGAGAGCAAGACAAGAAGGGGGACAGACAGATGAACACACTAACACACTGTTTTAATGCTGTGCTCTATGTATTATTATTTATTTAACCAGGAAGTCCCATTGAGATTCAAAATCTCTTTTACAAGAGAGACCTGGCCAAGGTAGCAGCCAGTCACAACATATTAAGATGCAGCAAATACGACATATTAAACAAACAAACAAATAGAATATTCTACAATAAAACAACAAGAACAACTATTAAAACATAGTGAACCTCTCAGGAAAAACAAGCACATGTCTCCGTCACCACATTCTTTATGATGCCCTTAAATTTATCAATTGATATGAGTGTTTCTAATCCAAGATCTTACATACAGTTTTCCCCAAATCAGTTAAAACCCGGGGTACATATGATATGATGATATATGATATGATCCAGTAAAGAGGAAATGTGTGGTTTCTAGCTATTTGTTGTTGTTTATGTTGTGTCTGTTTCCATCTGTCTGCCCCTCCCGCTGACTCCAGAAAAAGTGATGAGTGTGAATAGTTACATGTTTCTTCTCCTTCATCACCAGAGGGGTGGAATTACATTTATTCTTGTGACTGTAACAAACTTGTTTCTGTGTACTTGTAATTATTGTTTTTTTTTTAATCTTTAACTTTACCATTACTTTTTATCACTTCATTTCAAGTCACACTGGCATGAAAAAGTCCTGATAAACCGAGTGAGAAAGGAATGAAGAAATGAGCCAAACCAGCGGCTGCAGCAGAGAAGATGCTGCTGGTGTGTTTGTTTACCTGTCTGTCTGTGCAGCTGTCTGTCTGTCTGAAGCTGCAGGTGCGTCTGTCTCCATGTCCAGAGACACTCTGCACTCAGCTGACACTGTGGTAAACATGCATGCTGAATGTGTGCGTTCACTGGCCGAGTGTCGGGGGGGCTGTAGTCTCACCTGCACGGGGTCTAGCAGTTTGGGTACAACACACAATAATGCACTAAAAAAAGGATAACATCATTATGTGTCAAGGTTTACATTATTAAACCTCGGCATAGTTAAAGTAAGGTTCCATCTACTTTAAGCAGTCACTGATTTAATGCACCACCAGATGAGCACGCTGAGTGACACAAAACAAACACACCCGAGATGATGCATAACCAGCAGGTGCATGCTGGGTGTGGTGAAACGCTAAAATATCACAGTTCTGTCTGCAGAGCCTAATTCAGCTCAAGATTTTTGAAAGTGCAGTGGGACAGAGGCTGAGAGGACTGCCTACAGTGGGACAGACAGACCGCCGTAGACTGTTGAGGACATTGCGGTGGACATGCTCCCAGAGTGACATTCGGACAGGTGAGCGCATCCACTGTGTTGCCTAGCAATGTAGTGTGGTGTGTGTGCGCTATGTAGTGTGTAAGATCTGTACAGCTCTCTTTGCTTTAATACGTGTGTTTGTGGCTGCAGCTGCTGTGGAGTTTATTATGTTTACACATCAGTGTGTTGTCTGTTTTGGTGATGTTTTCCCAAGTGAAAAATACATATATATATCAAGTACATGTAAGGTGTATTTAAAATGCTCAAGAAGTATGTAAAAATACACTTGTATCCCAATGAAGATGTATTTGTAATCTATTAATGCTTGAAAAGATTAAAGTACACTGAAAGTATACCTTATTTTATATTAGAAATGTACTTTAAATAGAGGAATATGATGAGCAAATACATGATTAGTATACTTAATACAACTTCAGCTGAACCTTTGTACAACTTAAATACTATTCAAGTGTAAGAAGTATAAAATGAGTTGCTCCAATTTAGCACACTTAGAGTACACTATCTAATAGTTTGGATGCAAGTACACTTTATTATGCTTAGTATACTAATATCTAGTATATTTTAGTGGATTTTTTCACTCGAGTTATTGTGTTGTTACAGTGGCGGTCATTTGTTTCCATTGTATATTTCTAATTGATAATCAGTGGTATGCACAGGCTGCAAAATCTGTCCATAGAAATGGAAACGATTGCTGGGTTGGACATGAGGGCTTGGTGTCGTAACATTCTTCAACGAGTGTTGGGTCGACATTTAATGCAACTGCAGCCTGAAGCGGTTCTTTAATTCAACAGGAGCAACAGAGGTATATCATCAGATTACCCTCCACCACCGTTTACTCAGAACACATTTTAACTGGCTTACTATCTACTTTTATCCAAGTATTTTTACACAAGACTGCTGACTTAAAGGGGATGAAAAATAGTAATAATGAAGCAGTCTAAAGAAAATCAATACCTTTAAGGCATCAGCCAAGTCCTATCAAGCCTTTAAATCTTTATGGCTAATTAAGAAAGTGAGGAGACCATAATACTGATAATGAGCGAGATCAGCATCTGTTCTTTGCAGAAAGTTTGTCTGATGACCACCAAGCGTTGGGCGCTCCAGCGTTGCACCTGAGGCACAGTCACATGATGGCTTAACACTTCTGGAGTGACTCCTGTCTCGTGTCTTGATAAACTGTTTTCCTTGTAAAATCAGATTTAAAAATCAATCAGCACTATTTTTTTTGCTTGCTTTGATGCTACAGCTTGTTCTCTCTCAACCTGGCAAGATTTGCAAAGGTGGCTGGGCAAGAGGGGCGAAAGACAGACTTCGAGGATCATCCCATCAGGACGTCCTGAGCAACAGAGCACACTGTTAACATCAAACAAGGTGAGGGAAGACTCATTCTGACAAGGTAGACTTTCTGTTGTGGCTTCGTGAAGCATCCTGGAAGCAGAACAATCAGACACTTCGCAGGATGAAGTGAATGGATGAATTTCCGTGTCTGATGCTCATTTTCATTCCAGAAGCATCGCGTCTGTTGCCTCAGGTTGATGTTGTGTGGTCTCATCAAAGCTTAGAGCCAGTGCTGCTGTAAGAAAGAGGAGGTGACCATGTTGTCTTCGTACAGCTACAGCAGAGCAGCAGTATCATTCACAATGTGAATGTATGGTACATCAGGCCTTTGTATTCCAAGGACTTTGTCTGTGTGTGTGTGTGTGTGTGTGTGTGTGTGTGTGTGTATGTGTGTGTGTGTGTGTTTGTGTGTGGAATCACGAATGTTCCAGACTGGGTTGATGAGCAGATGTATTGATTTTCCTCTTCGAGTTTGGGCTTATCAGAAAGGCACTGGTGGTGGGATAACACACACACACGCACACACACACACACACACACACACACACACACACTCACACACACACACACTCACACAAAATTCACATTTGCAACTCATGCTTTTCAAATTAAATAGAAAAGTCCTCTCACAGAACTTGTTCTCCAGCGTATCTAAAGGTTTTGTAAATGAAGCTGATTAGAATGTTGTGAAATGTTTGGGAAGACAACGCAACAAGAGCAGAGAGAATTTTTCAAGATGTTCCCCCCTCTCTTCCTTTTAGTGTGTCACTGTTCTCGGCCCCCTGTGGCCTCATTATCACACAGGCAGACTGAAACAGAGCAGCCACATCTGATAGCAAGCACAATAGCACACACAACCTTAGATAGCCTGGCTTTACACAAACTTTCATCCAAAACACACGTTGCTGCACGCACACGCACATGCACACACACACACACACACACACAAATACACAAAGCGGCATGACTAAACAAAGCTTCAATCCAAACCCAGAACAAAATGATGAAATAAACACACACACACATGGTCTTGCACTTACCAAACTTAGTCCCACTCAAATAGTAAGATTACATCATACACACATATTACAACACTTTTCAATACAACACTAAGGACATAGCTTAGGTTCATACTCTACATCCAACACATACATGATGACATTGGTCAAACATGATATATTGTTTCAGTTTTAGTGAGATAATTTAACATCAAACCAGAGCTGGTGATTGTTGGTGACTTATGTATCAGTTCTATCACTTTTGAAAGAATGAATGAATGAATGAATGAAGTGTGTTTTATGATGAGTTAAGTCTGCATTTATGCTCGTCTTAGTTTGACGAAAGAGAGAAACTTGAATTCAGAAGGTGTACGGTTGTATTTTTGTTTTATAAGGTCAGCAGTTGTATGAAGACTGCCTTTCTTTATGTTTTGTGAGTCTTTTTTTATTAGACTAATTTCGCCTTTAAGTACAAAGTGGTATGGAATGGAATATTCTAAAGTACAAAAGTGCTGTAAAATAAAGTATAATGGCGTCTGTTAGCTTGGTTTTCCTCCTCTGCTTCGTTTATATACGCAAGAAGGCTGCACTGCTGAGAGCTCAGTCGGTGTGTATGCTCGCCAAAGAAACATCAGTTTGTCATGGTCAGACATGTTTTTCTGTTCTGGCGTTGTGCACCTGGAACACTTGGAGGTCAGAAGTTGGAACTTTCGACTGGTAAATTCCGGCCCCCAACTTTGACTGGAACACAGCGCTGGACCTTCTGAGGGAATTCAGCACCGCATCCAAACGACTTCAGCGATCTTCTCAACTTTACTCTTGCACCACAAGGTTTTGCGTCTCATCTTCTGCATGGAGCGGCACAAAAGCTGGTAGAGCCATTCATGGTTCTCAAATAGTGTCCCATGACAGTTTGGTCATGCCATGGTTTCTCCTTCCTCTGGGGGTTGACATGAGTGAGTGACACGTCTCAAAAGCTATAAGGTGTTTTGCTGTGACTTACTGTGGATGACATGGCACATAAACCCGTGTCTGCAGCGTGAATTGTAACCACCTTTTTCATCTAGAAGCATCTGGTCAAAATTTCTATTTGGCCTACAAAACCAGCAAGCCAACACGCTTAACGAAGCGTGCAACACATCAGCTTTACAGCATCGTCACTGTGAGCGTGTTGCCAGGGTGGTGGTAGTATTTATCTGAAAGCACTGCTGTGCGCCTCAGGACAGCATCACAGAGCCATTACCATGGCTGTAGAATGCCTTTTTAAGTACGTGTAAAATGAAACAATTTCTGACCTGGAGAAAACTTATCCACACCTTCATTTCAGCTTGATTATTTCAACTCTATATTCAGTGCTTGGTAAAAAAGTACTAAATCTCCTTCAATTGGACAAACACAGCTCCAGCCTGCAGGCTTTTAACACAGACTCTAAGATGAGAACACATTAGCCCTTTTTAGTATCCCTTTATCGGCTTCCCATAACTGCCAGAACAGCTTAAAATTGAAAATTCAATCAATCACATATGAGGCATTGTAAGTATTGACTCCAAGCTATATTTCTGACCTATCAGGACGTACAGGCACACACACATTGGTCAGCAGAAATGGCACTTCTTGCTCTTCCCTGATTTGCAAACAAAGGTCCACAAAGCCAAAACCAGCTAATAACATAGTTTTTAAACGTGGCTTTTAACAGACTTGTACAATCCTGGACAATATTCTATTATCTCATTTATCTGGTTTGACTTTATTGTACAATGTTATTAGTCTTTTAGGTCTTTTGTTCATGCGCTACATTGCTATGAAAAGCACTATACATATAAAGTTATTATCAATATCTTTGCTCATCTGTGGCACGTAGATTATAGCCTCATAATTAGCGGGCCAACAGGTTCGCCGGGGTCAACCACTAGTCTCAGCACTAATTAAGATTTCGCTTGTGCGGCTCATCAAAACAATTAGTGCAGAACGATAATGAGAGTGATGGAGCTCGGGGGGGGGGGGGGGGGGGATAAAAAATGGTGCATATACGTTTGTGTGAGCAGAGAGACGGAATAAATGAGAAGACAGCAGTTTTATCATGTCTACAGAGAGGTTTTTTTTGACAGTGGAGGTACTGAAAGCAAAGATAGAGGGTCCCAACCTGGCAGAAGATGATAGGGTGAGACACAGGGGGAGGGACGGGGAGATAAGAATGTGGAGGAATTTGGTGGAAACGCACAAAAAACAGCCCCCAAAGTGCCAAAAAGCATGACACAATCTGACAGGTTCAGAAAAGCGATGTCGGGACTCAACAGAGCTAAAGTGGAACAGAGTGATCCCTCTCCCTCTCCTCTCCCTGTCTGTCTCTGCGCCTCATATTCCTCCTACTGGCCCTGTTTACCTCTTTGGCAATTTCTTCTCCTTCCACAGAAGCAGCCATCTGCCAAAATGACTTCCCTCCTTCTTGAGGCAATAAGGCCCTCGCCAGGTCTGAAAGGAGGGGTTGGCAGACAAAAGTACAGAGGGGGAGAGAAAAGGAGGGAAAGCAAAAGTAAACAAGTGCAGATGGTGGAGGTGTCTTTGAGGTACGTTGGTGGATGAGATGGCGATTCGTTTAACCTCTCGGGCAAAGTAATGGATACGAGGCATCATGCTTGCTGCCTTTCTCCTCTCGCCTTTTCTTCTCCTCCGCTTCCTGAGCCCAGAGCAGGACCCTCCGAGACAAACTCCCTCATGTCAACATCAGCAGTCCATCTGTCTCCCTCTCTCTCTTTTCACACACACACACACACACACACACTCTCTCGCTACAACACACAGTCGCACAGTTTACATTACCTTCATCCAGCCTGCTGGGGGAAGAGGCGAGGAAAAGAATACACAACAGTGGGTTTTCTCTGATGAGTATGATGAATATTTATAGTACAAAAGAACAGACAGAGAGACTGCTGGGACACATTCACTGCGTTCCTGCTGGAGTTTTCCCATCTTGGACTGAGAGAAAGAACACATCGTAAAAATGTCACAAAAATATCCAACGTATCATGTCATTTATTCCTGAAGTCTAAAAGCTGAAAACAAAACAAGTAAAAAACATCTTAAATTAAGCAACTTTCTCAGTCGTGTTTGAGTGATCCCACTCGAGCATCCATTCTAAAAATGAACTCCACACTGCTTCTCAGGGAAATCTCTTTATTATTCAGGGTTGTGCGTATACATGCTGTGCGTCGTCGTCGTCGTCTAGACCTCAAGATAAGACAGTCTGTGCGGCTGTGGAGAGGAATCTTTATGTTGAATCCCACATAACAGACAAGTCAAGGAGGGTGAGAGCAGATGCTAAGTGAGCAGCTCGTCCACGGTGGCGTCACTACAAATGAAACTGAATGCACTCGTGATAAAGCTTACATTTACGTATATAAAAACCTGCAAACCAACCCGTTTTATACACTCAAACACGCACAGGCATGCAGGCCTCCACTGACAGATCCATGTGACATGAATGTGGGAGCTGGAACACAAGGCTGGAACAGGATAACACAGCAGACTGGGTCATCTGGGAGTTACACTCAGTCCAATTCACCCGAGCAGTCTCACGTCATAGTCTAGTAAAAGTCTACTCGTAGGCTAACGGTCAAGCCAGGACATTTTGTAAAAGTGCTGCAGATTTTCAGGAGGCTGCTACTGCTGCTGTGCATATGTTTCTGTATGAGGACATTTACACACCTGAATTTCAATATGGGTCTGCTGATCAACAGGCTGCTAAAAAAAACTTGAGCTGATATTGAGGTAATACTTTGCTGGTCTTGCTAATAAAAAAATAGGCTGGTGTTACAGGTCTGGAATGAAGGACAGAGGGGCCACTCACCTCATGGTACTGTAACTATTCCAATGTTTTCTATTGGCTTCTTAAGCATTGGCGTTTTTTTTATGGCAAAGCCACAATCACTAGCCAAAAACAGCAAAAATAAGCTAGGCCAGGGCTACAGATCAGTGCTTCTTGCTAAATATCAGTTCTTCAGTCGTCATTCTGCCTGTGCGCCTGCGGTCCCGTCCAGCAGCAGCCTCCGTAGCTCCTGGGAGTCAGTGACAGGAAGAGAACAGGTGAAGTCCTGGCAGACGTAGGCTGTGGCGACTCCATCCTGCCGGGACATGGAGGAGAGGACGGGCAGACGCTGGCACAGGAAGCTGTCTGCATCGTCATCAATGAGCATCAAGACCTGCCACAGAGGGAAGGAGGGGTAAAGGAGGGAGGACAAAACTTCTTATTGTGCTTATTTAAGGTTGAGAGTGTTGTCATTGTGGTTCATATTTAGCCACCAGTGTTTCCAGATTGTTCCACTGACGTTACACACAAGCACCCATCTCATTATTACATTAGCATTAGGGAAATTGGAAATGTTTCATGAGGGAATGATTAGATGATTAAACATGTTCTAAGAGAAAAAATAAAATAAAAGAGTAAAATTAAATGTAATATATTTCATCAACTGATTGCTGATGAGGGAAAAACCATTTTCTTGTCAGTTTCGGGGCTCCATACCACAAATCAGATTGTTACTGTACGGCCTCCTGACCAATCTGCATGCAGTCGGTTTGCAAAGCTGCTCTCAGTAGAAGGAGGACGCAATGCATTTATATTTTACTCCTAATAAGCTAAATGGGTTTGTGACTACCTCTGGAGACGGCTTGAGAGATTGGATTGTCAGTTTTATGTTTCTTTACTCTGTATGGCAGCAGTCCAGTCACTAAAGATGAGGTTAATATTCACGTCTTTAAAAGGTTTTGGATCAGAGCATCGCAGCAACGGACTGAGCCATTTTGATAGTGATTACTTCCTATTTTTCATTAATGTAACTATGCAGTATTATCAAGCCTCCTAAAACAACACTCAACATAATATTCACAGCATTGCTGCCTGTTCACACTCCAAACAAATCACTCATGTCTTTGTATCTGTTGGTGCTCTTGGACTGGCAGCCGAGCGGAGTTAAAGGGGGCTGCTCTGTCCGTCCCTGAGGAAGCTTCCTGTCAAACACATGTCATTTCCTTCTGGCCGGGCACCACCCCTGGTTCACAACGGAGCGAGAGATGACAAAATAAACGACGGGTGCTGACAGAAGTGATAAAAGGAGGGAGAGGGGGAGACAGAGAGCACATGAGGAGAGAGGACTATACATCTCATCTCAGGTGAAGTTCAGCCGGAGACGACTGACATGATGTGTATGATGGACTGAAGGTCAAACAGGAAGCGTCAAGGGTGCACAAACACTGACGACTGTTGGCTTGATGTATTATCAGAGCTGGACACAAAGCAGAAGTGTCCATCATTTCAATCCACCTTGCAGAATACACACTTTTAAAGCTTTATGTCACCTACTGCATTGAAACATCAAACAAATGATGATATAAAGACAAAAGACATGTTAAGGTCAGCTCATCTAGTCCAGCTGCACCAAACCAATCCCTATCAAACCATGTGCCCATGTGCCAGTAGCTAAAAGGGACGGGGGCATCGGGTACCCCTGACTGCATGTCCCTGCCTTCACCCTGGATCCTGCCTTGGCCATTAGACACCACTGTCCAGCAGAGCTGACACTCCTCCTCTGGCCCCTGTAGGACCACCAGCCATTCACCCACGCCATCAACTGTTTGCATCCTCTCCATCCCATCTAAAGGAGCCTCATGCTCTCGTTCACTGGCCATATCAATGCGCCTCAAGGGCTCTGCTCAGCCACTTAGATGCTCACTGGTGCCAGTAGCCATCTGCACTTCTAATGCCAAGTGGTCACGCTGCCCGGCTCCTGCCGTTGAAGACCATCTCCACAGAAGTGACGTCTGTCTGCCTCTATTACTAAATGTGCTGCCTGGTAGATAAAATTCCTCCTCGCGGGCTGATGATGTGATGCTGCTTTATCTTATCTTCTTCTCTACAGGGAAGCTGCAACACCTGTTAGACACAGCTCAGAGAATAAATAACCCTGAAACACAGGAAACTATGGATTCACACAGAGTGCTGTAGAGGGCTGGCTGGAAACATTTTGGGGGCATTAAAACACACACACACAGACACACTCACTCACAGGGGAAGACTGGCAAGGAGTGTGATGGAATGTGGTCATAATAGTGTGACTGTTGCTATGGAGACAGGAGGAGGACTTCCCCGCCAAGATGAACCTTTTCCTGTCTTGTCCTGACTGTTTGGCTTGTCAGCCTCATGCAGTCCCTCCCTGGGCCCAGACCACATCCAGCCACGCACCCTCGGCTCTAAGGTCACGCTGTAGTCTGTCTGTGTCACAACAACACTATCCACACACGCCCCTGAGGACTGGACGAGATGGGCGTGTGTGTGTGTGTGTGTGTGTGTGTGTGTGGAAGAGCGATGGAGGAAGAGAGCAAGTGATAGAGACAGGGAGACGGATTATGTGTGAATGTATATACAAGGCTTGTGAATGTGGTGTAGTGAATTCTAAGTGTGTGGTCTGTGCAAAACGTGTGTGCGCGTGTGTGTGCGTGTGTGCAGACAGCAACGTTGGCTACACATGAGAGCGCAGTCAAACTCCCACGGGGTTAATCCCTTCATACACTGGGCAACCCTGAAACAAACACACACCAAGACACACACACACATTAACACACATCTCCCATCCGTTAAATGTCCCTACACTGACAGCTCCCTCCCACTCCTCCTCTCTCACCCTGCCAAACCAGTCAAGCTCAGACACTTTAAAAGAACACAGCGTACCTGTGCTGACAGTAACACACAAACACACACACACACATCTTCAGAAGCCGTCCGAGTGTTGTCCCCCTCCGGTTTGCGGCCCAGCTGGAACGCACGCGACTCGTGGGCCGACCACGACCGGCGAGGTGGAGCCAAAGAAGCACAGCGAACACACCCAGCGCACAGTGTTTGAGAGCTGCTGTCACACACGAGGAAGAGTGACGGCGGCTGTGAATGGTGCCGAGTGCAGCCGTGCGTGAGGAGATTTACTTCCTCTTCCCGCTCACTCTATTTTGTCTCTCTCACGCGCGCACACACACACACACACAACACACACACACGAACGGACCTGCACAGTCATCATAACAACCTGGCATCTGGACCGCGGCCCCAGGACAGAAACAGACACACACATTCACACTCAAAATGTTGTGAGTGATGGAGGGAGGCGGCACAGCGAGGCCACATGCGACACACACACTGTCGGTCAGCCGCTGACACCAACTTCAACATGCGCTTCATTCGCTCAGCTGAATATTCGCCAGGCGAGAGAGGAAGAGGAGGAGGGGGAGGCGAGGGCGGCGGAGAAAAAACTGGGCTGGAGATTTTTTTTGCAAGATTTGACTGATCAGGTTGAAATCACATATCTGCCCGTCAGTATATAAAAACATAATAAATAGAAAGCCCTCCATGGAGAGTTGCCACATCTCTGTATGACAGATTTTAGAGCGAGGTGTCACTCGTGTCACACTGAAAGGTCAACACCAGAGATGCAGCGGTGCTTTCACGGGCAGCTGGCTGAGACACGGCCGTGCACGCTACGCTATTTTTCACCAGGTTCAGCAGGAAACATTCAATTAACTTTAACGTAGATCCCAAATGTGCTGACCTCCAAAATGTACATCTAATGGATGGAACAGAAGACTAAAAGGAAAAGTTTGCTTGAGTTTGTTTGCTCTGGTCTGAATCAGCTGATGAGTCGATCATCTTTGAGTGTTTTTGGTTCGCTGCAAGAACGGAAACACACAGGAAGAAGGTCCTGAATGAGGTCCACTGGCTTCATGGAACATATTACACTGCTGCAGTCTAGTTCCACCCAGCGAATTCAATACCTGATATGAAACATGCAGCACAAATCATGCAAAAATTATAATATCATCCATAATGATTGCATCGCCCACAATAACCTGATAGACCCAGAAATATTAAAAGGACTTGATGTGATGGAATCAACAGCATGGAAAAACCTCCCCATGTGGGCACGCTTATACATCGTCTCGTGGTAAATATAATGTTATTGCTCAACTCTGCTTCAAACACTAAATGCAAATGTGATGACAATGGTGATGAAAATAAAGCAGTAATTAGAATAGGACGGATCCAGCCGGCTCATTTACCCCCCTCGCACGTACAATCTTCCTCCCACAGAGTAACACATCTCTGCACACATGCTCTCACGCACACTGATACGCATGCATGGAATGACATATCACAAATGAATCATCTGCTTTCACTCCAACTCAACTCCCGTACAACTCATATCCTTTAATTCATCTTGTTACCAGGCTCAAATGAAGGTCAGAAAATACACGCACGCACACACACAGACACACGCTGACTTGTGCATCTTCCGACCTGAGCGAGCGCACGTGGGCGAGCCTGTTCCGGCGGTGTGTTCTGTGCTTTGACACGCCGAGCATCAGTTCTCAGCTGCTGACACTCTCCACAGGACTCTCTCCACTAAATCACCAGCGTCTGCAGTGAGATGTGAGGACGCCTTGGTGCCTCAGCAGAATTAACGGCCCCTCTCCTCAATCAGGCCCTGACACACCGCCGACATACTTCATCAGTTTATGTTGCATTTAAGATGAAAGGGGGCTCTCATTTGCTCAAGTCATAAAAGTCAGGTCGGGTTAAAAATGTTGAGGGTATCAAATGTGACATATGAGGGTTATTAAATGTCCCAGATGGTGCAGACTGGAAGTAAATGTCATGTCTTCGGGTGGCACAGTGGCCAAACAGTTTAATGATAGAAGAATGTTAGAAAGGAAATTGACATTTCAGGACAACATCATACCAGCAGCCAGAACCTCTGACTGCTGCTGTCTCATTGGAAAACCTTTGTTTCTTAAGATCCTGGCTCCTGCTTGAGGTGGTCATACTTTTACAGTCTGGGTCAAGCTGCTCAGAGGCCAATGAACAGTAACGACCCCTGAGAAGCACAAGAGTCGGAACGTGTGAGATTAAAGACGACTGGACTCCATGAGAGGTGTTTCATTAGCTCTCAGTCACACAGCAGGTCTGAATGGGAAATGAGATCAAAAATTCTGCTTTCTTCCCTGCATCATCGCAGGAAACTGTAAACTTAGGCAGCGTAGAGAAACAGAGTCTTATGTCATGTGTGAAACGACGACCAGCTGGACCATGAAGGCTGTTACATCACACTGAGGAGTCATCTGTGCACGAGCCCACGTGTTATTTCATGCTACAGTAATGAATGCGCACATCGACATATGCTGTCTTTTACTGACAGTCGAATGCGACCCAGGAAGTAAACTGTGGTGTTTGCATCCTGACAGATATACAGGCAGGCAGATCTACAGACAAAGGCAGCCCTCCAGTTTCACAGGGAGACACTGATTGGGGATTTAGCTCTGGTGCTGCAGTCAAAGACTAGTCGCCTACACTCTGGGATCAACTGTTGTTTCTCAACATGTCTGCAGCAGTGAAAACATCACTAATCCTGCATTAAGCGCTGATGTTTTGGAGGGTTTGCAGTATTTTTAAGAGGTTTGATTTTGTGGCAATTTGACTGAAAATTGAAAGCTGAAGTTGAAATACTGTTTTAGCATCTTCTCTAAAATGCTCTTAAGAGTTTCACTGCAAATCAATCACAAATAAATGATGAGTTGATCAGTAGGTTATCAATGCCTCAATCCTTTCAGGAGAGGCACCGTCTGTCATGGCAGACTGAGGAGAGCGATCTGGATCATCGCTTCCCATTGGCTCATCAGATACGGAGACTGAGCGGTAACCACAGCAGCAGCAGTATCAGCAGAGCCACTCCTGGCTTCTGTGATGAGGCAGATGATGAAGGACACCAAAACAGGATGTTTAAGTGTATGTGAGTATATGGCAGGTAGGACAGAGGCAGCAAGCAAGAACACAACACAGTCTGAAGTGTTTGGGCTGCGCTCACTCAACTGCATGTACACAACGTGTACGCAGTTCAGAGAAGATGCAGGATCTTCTTCAATGGACCGTCCTCCAGGATGTGGAAATGCCTAAATGCAAATTGAGTCTTGGCACTGTCAGCGAACAAAATGCTCTGAACCGCTTTCCTTAACTGCGACTGCCAGTGAGATTTTGGCTTCGATTCGAGTGTTTCCACTATTTATGGCCAGTTTTTAAAATGTTCTTTTTAAAAGTTACCATGAAGGCTTGAGACCAGTCTTATGTTTTTACAATGTTTTTCCAATCTCTACCCCAAATGGGGAACCTACACAGGGAAGATACAAACTGGAAAAGTCACATTTTGAAATAAATAAAGAAACTCAAGTCAACTTGGAAGACCGTGTGAAGCCCTGCTGCATCCCTGATTATATCAGAGGGAAACAGTCACAGCCTATACAGATAAAGAGTGACAGACTGAGGAAGACACATAAGCATCTGCAACTGTGTGTGTGTGTGTGTGTGTGTGTAAATGCATGTGCACAGGCATCTTATCGGTTCAGCATGGGTTTTATTTACCAAGCCGAGATGTGGATAAGCATGGAGCGTACAGCACGGCCGCAGCAGACGTCCAGACAAGATACAACCACGGGGAGAGGATTATATCTCCAGCAACACCGCTAAAGCTGTCCACTCTCTGCTGGAGCCTCACTGCACACACACCTCCCCCATAGCTTTATGGATGCACCACGGCACATGGTGGAATTACCAGATGGAAAGATGAGGGGGAAAAAAAATAAAATCACTCAATGGTGGGATATGTAAAATTTCAGATTAACAAGTCCAGGAAGAATGGAGTGAAATAAATGTTAAAGAGTCTCAGTGGAAGTGAATTTTAAAGCACGGTTGCGTGTGTAATTAGAGAGAGAAAGCAGGAGACAGGGGATGAGCGGCTATCTGAATGCATTACAGTCTGCCTGGGAAGCACTTTGCCACAACAGGAACCATCTGGGACCTTTCCCACAGCTGTCAATCAGCCTGGGTTCTGCTCCCTGACTGGTTATTGGACTTAGCAGGTCATTTGCAGAGAATCAATTCCTGGAACCCAATACTGCGCACGCACAAAAACACACATGTAGCCTCCGATGAGAGAACAGAGGGATTGTGATGGAGGGGAGGAAGGAATAGAGGGGTAACGAGGCAGCTGACTGAAGTGAGGGAGGTCAAAGGTCACAGAGGAGGAGTGTGAGATTTCCCGGCTCTAATCCGCCTCTGCACTGTGCTGCCACCAGCACTCGTTAGTTTCCGCTCTCTATCTCCTCTCGTCTCCTTCCTTCCCTCCCTCTGTTTGCCCTCCCCGTCACCCTGCTAACTCTCCCATGTGTCTCTGAGGTCTTGTTAGGGATTTGCAGTCATTTCCTGGTGCTTTGAAAAGGACCCGCTCTTAAAGTCCATACCCTCCCTGGCGTCACCTCTCCTATCTATCCTCTGTGCCGCTCTGTCCCGCTTTCTTCCTCCTCATGAGGAAACGTGAGCGGGAAAGACGCAGAAGGGCATGAAAACAGGAATAAATGGCTAACTTGTCTCCTTACACTTATCTTCTCCCAGGAATCCCTCCATGTTGTTTCTTAAATCCGACAAAATCCCTGTAATACCTCCTGCTCTCTCTGCCCCAAGCAACTTTGGCGAACACCAGTATCTTGAAGTCTTCCTAACACTTGCCACAGACACCTTCCCCTTTCCCCATCACATCCACTCAGCTTTCTCACTTTAGTGCACTCCAGTGATTGTCTGACTCTAATAACACAGACAAGAAGACTTAGATAGTTTTTTGGTGGGCAAAGCACAGTTGAGGCTGATTAATAAGCAGCATTGACATGAGGCATTCAGGCTAACAGCAATGGGAATTGCAGTTCTTGTAAAACATTCATCAGCTCATAAAAGACCACACACGTGAATCTGGAATCAGGAATTGATACTTTGAACCGCTGTCAACGCTCCTGCCAGGATGCTTTGTTGCTTTATTACCAGAACAACCTTGAGAACACAGAAAAGTGTATTCTGCTAATGTAAATCATTATGATTCATGCTGAACGCTTTCCATTTTGTGTTAATGTGTTCCATAAAACGCCAAAAGAGAAAAACAGAAGGAGAAAACCAAAAAGAAATGCTGGAGGGGTTGAGAGTAAAGTGTCATTTTTCGGGATTGGAATGAATTCTGTGGTTGTTAATAATTCAGACTGGAAAAGATCTACCACCATGCAGCTCAAATCAAGCTGCAGCTGCTGCATTAACATGAGCAAACTAGCAGTAGAAAATAATAATAATAATAATAATAATAATAATAATAATAATAATAATAATAATAATAATAATAATAATAATAATAAAGCTGTCCAAATCTTCTACATGCTACTTTTACATACTATGGGGGTAATCTGGTGCAGCAGAGCACTGCTAATCTCCACAATCAAGGCAGGTCCAAGTGTCAATCTTGGTCTTTAGCTCCCAGCACTCCTGCTGGGAGCTAAAGGTTACTGCACTGACAGGGATGTTCCTGGACAGAAAAAAAAACAAGTAACTGCAGAAGTCCTAATGTTCTAACTGGGGGGCCAAAGCAGAAAAAGGACCAGGATTTCAATGCTATGATCCAATATGGATGTTCACAACTACAAGTCAGCCCTTTAGCCATGGTGTCATTTCAGATTTACAGTACATGCTGTGCATTATTTCACACCTGAATGTGAGGGACACAGAGAGCTGACAAGGAGAAACACATACTCCTACCAGAAAGATCATGAACACACACATACACACACACACACACAGTGCAGAAGAATGAGGAGTGTGAGGGAGAGGAGGGAAAGTCTGACTGCTGGAGAGACTGCATCTCTAGCTGTGTTCCTCTCACAGTTTCACAGCCTCTACAATCAACAAACCTCGACCCGGCTCTAATCAAGCTATGTTTCTGTGTAATAGAAAAATTAAGCAGAATTTATCGCAGCAATTATAATCAAAAGTGATGTTTCAGTAAGACTGTTAGGGCCGTAATTGATTCCAGCGAGCAAAAAGCGCAGCAGAAGCTGTGAGTGCTGGGCCGAGCCGAGCAGCTCGGAGTCTTGTGGTGAATTTAAATAGTAAATAAATTAAATGAAGTGAAGAGCTCAGAACGTGTGTGTGTGTGTGTGTGTGTGTGTGTGTGTGTGTGTGTGTGTGTGTGTGTGTTTAGATTAGCATGAGTTGGGCTCTGAGCACCTCATTCAGCACAATTAGAGCACGCCGGCCTTGAACCGGGAAAACAGGCGAGGAGTAATTGGATTTAAATTAGACATGTTCTCTGCTCATAGCTACCTAATGTAACGTGGAGCACAATCCCCTCACTCACTCTTCCCTCTACCTCTCCTGTTTATCTCATTTAACATCCCTCCATCTCTTTCCACCCTTCGCACTTACACACAGCAATTCACCCTCTTCTTGACTCTATCGCACACTTTATCCTTTATCTGTCTCATTCTGATTCCCATTCTACACCAGCCTAATTACTTTTCTTCCAGTTCATCTTATCCATTACTGAATCTTGCTCTCAAGGTGTCTGTCAGTACCTTCTGATTACTACCAGGAATTAATTGCAAAGCATATTTCATAACTGAATTAATCTTTCCGAGGATAAAATGTCAGGAAATGGTGAAGAGTGCCAATCACAATCTCCAAGAGCCCTGGGTCACATCTTCAAATAGCTTGTTTTGCTCAACAGTCAAAACCCAAGGAGCAGGAGTCACAACAGTAACTAACTGCTACAGACTAAACTTCCTGCCAATCAATTAATCATTTAATTAAAGGAGAAGGGCCCTCGCAGAGCACAGCCCTCCACCGAGGCCAACAGTCTACTCAGTGTAGAACTCAGAAAACACGATGTTAAGCACCAAATACAACTACAGATCGATTATATGTTGAAACAACAGAAGAAAACAATAGTGTTGTTTTTGGCGGCCTGTTTTAATTTTAGTCTTAGTCTAGTCTTTGTGTCAAACTGTCATTTTAGTTTTTATTAGTTTTAGTCACGTTCATATTCTTTTTAGTCTAGTCAAGTTTCAGTCGACAAAAAGTCTGAGCATTTTAGTCTCATTTTAGTCAGAATTATCCGTGACTATTTTCGTCTAGTTTTAGTCAATGAAAATTGTATTTTAGTCTCTTTTTAGTAATGCAATTCTATTTAACCCAGTCAATATAGTATAAGTGCCTAGTAGTAAAGACGAAACCAAAATTTTCTTTCAGCCAATTCAAAAAAGGTCGTCTTATTATTATATTATTATATTATATCATACATCCATTCCAGACACAAAGACGCTCTGATTTGAATTCACAACATATTTATTTTACCAAGCAAAGCTGGCTGGCCGGCCATCGGTCCCATTCTCTGTGTCAGTTGTCTGTCGTTAACGCTAACCTACTGCAGCTGCATCTTCTAAATGGGAACTACTGCCGTGATGTCGCCTGCGAATGTGCAGTGCGACCTGATGCAGCCCCTGAAGTGACATACAAGAGACAGAAATACTGCAAAGTAATAATAACAACGCGACTAAACGAGACGAAATAACGTTAAAACATTTCGTCTCGTCTTGTTTTAGTCAACGAAAATGAAGAGACATTTTAGCAGAGTTTTTATTTTGTAAACCACATTTATTCTCGTTTTTATTCGTCAACAATATTGCATTACGTATTTAATTATAATTATCGTCACATGACCAGCTTTTATGTTGCGTCTCGTCTCGTTTTCGTCACGTGATAAAGGTTCGTTGACGACGATATTTAGTCATAATTTTTGTTGACAAAAGCAACACTAGAAAACAAGTGTGAACGTCTATTATAATACAGGAACTCTGATCACACATGTCACTGATATCGGTTTTACATTTCCATAGCCACACCTTTTTCTTCTCTCTCTCCTTTCTCGCCTCATCAGTAATGTCTGTGTACGTATTCAGAGCATGCACATGTGATTTGCATATGCATGTGTGTGTACCGGAGTGTGTTTATATGTTGCAGCTGTTGCTATTTGGGTACACGCTTGCCGAAATACTGCATCAGAAAGTGCGTGTGCCTGCTTGTGTTTGTGTGTGTGTGTGTGTGTCTCTTACAGCTGTTGTAGGCAGCAGTGCTATTCCTCTGGGTGGGCTGTGTCTCATCCCCAAGAATGAGTGTGTGTGTGTGTGTGTGTGTGTGTGTGTTGTCTTGTGCTTGTCTTGTGCTGCATCATCACATCTCAGCCGAGCCGAGATAGTTGCTTCTGCCACTAATGACCCGCTGTTTTCATAACATCTGGACACACACATGCACACACACTCTCTCCCCCTCCTCCGTCTCATTTACTCTTTTCCCATCCCTCCCTTCATCACGCCGCTCAATGAAGGCTCATTAGAACCAAATCTGGATCTGTTGTGTCACTCTGGCAGGCCGGTCCAGGAGTGCTTTTTTTGGTCTGGCATCTGCACGCACACACACACACACGCACACACATGTATACTGTATACACAGAGAGTTTCCTCTTTGCATTCAGTGTCTAAGAAAACTCAACTGAAGTCTGCTTTATTTCCATGCCACATATTTCTAGTTTTAGCCTAAGCGTCTATCTCTTTCTCATTTAGTATCTTATTGGTCCCAGTGGTAAAGACCAGTGTGTTTCTCTGGTCACCATCATCTCTTCTCTCATCCTTCAGTGAGAACTTTAAAACTCCATTCCTCTTGTTTCGCCAGCTCCACCATTAATTCATAATTCATGAGCAGATGCAGGCCCTCAGTCAGGCTGAAGCATTACCAGTTTGAAATCGATGCATAACATAGATAATTGCATGATGTTAATTGGACTGAATACACAAATGACCCGCAAATACTACAAATACAAGGGATCAGAAATCCAACTGAAAAATAAACCTGTCACAACATCCTTTCCAACCCACTTCTGATATTCAGATTTTCTTATAGACCGCTACAATGGTCCCCCACCAGAGAACCCCACGTGATTAACCTGATGGTAATAAGGCCCAGCATGTGACTGGTCCTGGATCGGTGTGATAGTACATAACATACATCCCCTTTAATAATAGATCTACCCTAATAATGGTTCTATCTGATCTCTGTCTCTCTGCAGGGATCTGTCATGGCCTGATGTTACTGCAGCCACCGCCTGATCCTGCTCATCTATATTTCAATAGGGCACTGTTGAGAGTGTGTGTGTGTGTGTGTGTGTGTGTGTGTGTGTGTGTGTATGTCACTGGACAATCACCGCTTTAATTTACTGATCTAATTTTGATTACGGCCTGGTCCAATAAACAGAACTCAGCGAGCAGTCTTACACAGTCAGAATAGTTTTAGCCACTTGAACAGCATGTAAAGCTTCATGAACAGTTCTGCAAAAACCAGTGACAAGAGAAGCAAAACATCACACACTGATGGATGCAGTTTACTCTGGACGGCGCTCGTCCTCATCCATCTCTTCATGTATGAAATGTTGACGAAGGTCAGAAAAAGTCCAAATCTGATTCCACTGGGCATGTTTTGCTGTTGTGCTGCAGACTGAACTGGGAATAGTTCAATATTTTCAGAAATATTCTAGTTCACTTTTCTGTTCAGAGTTAGATGAGATGAGCGATAGCACGTCTGTATGGTACATGAAGCGGTAACCAGCAGATGGTTAGCTTAGCTTAGCACAGAGGTTGGATACAGGGTGAAACAGATAGCCTGGCTCTGTCTAAAGGTTTAAAAAAAAATCTGCCTTAAGCTAAAGCTCATTTAACCTGTCACATCCCATTTGTTTAATCTGAATCTTAAGAGCCAAAACGTAAGAAACTTTCAGGAGTCATGCTTTCAGCTCAACTTAGCATGAGCACTATCTTCATTTTTACCAGACATAAATGGGATAATTTTTTCATCTAATTCTCAGCAACAAAGCTAAATAAGCTAATTTCCTGAAATGTGGACTTATTCCTTTAAACTACAACCTCTTGATGAGAACCCAAACCTCTGAGAAATGTGGCCATGGGAAACATAAATATGACAGCCTTGGCTACCCATGCTGAAGTTTAAGACTGACTCAGACTGACAGCTGTCCAATTCATAACAAACAGGCTGTGTGAGGCTGGCAGGAAAGCTCACACACTAACACACACTAAGAAATTCTTCAACTGCAGAGCTAAGATTTGGAGCCACTAGGCATTGAGACGTTAGGAAAGGGCTTTAAGGTCGGCTAATGCCTGGAAAGAGATATCTGGGAAGTTAATACACTGTGGAGAGGAGGGGAGAGGAGAGGAGCTCAGGCTGACCTTTAAAGAACCACACTTAAACCAGCCAACACCCCGGGCTCTGTTGTAGGTTTGTCTCACTCTGCATCTGCGCATGCGTACGTACGTGTGAGCGTTCATGTTTCAAAGGTTACTGGAAATCTGCGGCCGCTGTCAAGGTACCGATGCTCGAGTAAATTAATGCATGTCTTCGTGCCTCAACTTGAATTTTGCTCTTCAGGTTGCTTTAGGGACTGCTGACACGTACGCTCGTCAGAGACGATGCATCATCCTTTCACACACACTTACCTTATGTGGTAGGAAGAGGGAGTTGACTGTTGCTAGAAGACTTGTGGTGTCTGGGGCATCCTTCTGGCCACAGATCACGATCTAAAAGAAATAAATAAAAAGTGGTGAAAATGTGAAAGAAAGGGAAGAAGGGAGAGGACAGAAATAACGAGATGAAAGAATATGAATAGAGTGAAATAAGAGGGGAAAGGTGACACATCAGAGGAGGGGAGAGGGGGAGGAAGTGAAAGAGGTCAGTGCTGTGTTTGTAGCAGTAACAAGGGAGGCAGGTGTTTTCTCTGGGACTGCCTCGCCCCTGAGCTTGTTACCCTCGCCCCGCAGCCTCGATCCATCCTCCGCAGGTCACACGAGACGATAGGGGACTAACGATCCCCTCCTCGCTCTGGTTCTGCTGTCTCTGTTCCTCTGATTGCACAGCACACGCCTTCAGCTGAAAGTTTTCTGAGGGTGGCCGAGAAACTTTGGGGAAACTCCTGCTGTGCTACTATGTTGGTTTCGGTGGTTTCAGGCTAACTGAGAGTGTTAATATTTCAAAATTGATTTATGTAACTGAGCCTCTGCAGTCTACTCAGTGGTTAGATTGAGCTGGCTGTGATTTGTCAGTCTATAGTATGTTCAGCTGATATTCTGTGATCCAATCCCAACAGTATTAACCCAGCTCGTTATAGGCATTATTGTGCACTTGACACTGAAACAGGAAGCTGCTCCTGTTTAAATCTGCACAGATTTTGATGCTAAGCTTCCAGTTTCTTTTACCAATGACTGGTCATTTCTTTTATTCTTCTTAAACTGTTGCTCAGAGGCATCTGTGTCTCTCTGCCCTTCAATCATCAGTCTGTCTGAGCCACTGTACAGCGATTTGTTCTCCATGTGTACAACATGAATTCTTCTGCAAACAAGACCATTCAGAAGCTTTTCTGGCAGATAATTCCAAACTTCTGAACCATGGTGTATAATTTATAGCCTTCACATGATGCTTGATCCTAACAGCAAGTGTAACGTGAATTTTTATTTGTTCATCATGATTAGGAGTGTACCACTTGAATACTGGAATAGTGCCCGTCGTAAGTTCGTAAGTAGTGTTACACACAGGTTAGGTCTTTCTTTCCTTTCTATTTTTTTTTTTTTGTTTGGAGCTGGTTGTGTTCACATGTGACGCGCAGCTGTTACCATGGTTATGGTGACATCACCTCTGGTCAAGTCGGTTGGCGCAAACTGGTGACTGCTTATCTGACACACCTGGAAGACGCTGTGGGAGAGACTGAATCGCCACACACCCAACGGACGTCAGCGCTCGGCACACGCCTGGTGTCCGCGGAACATCTTCCACTGTCAAGACGGTCGTTTAGCTTTTAAGTTTAGAAGTGCCATGGACACCTCACCAACTGCTTCCAGGGATCCATATCTCTCTCTCTCACCCTAAACTCCTGACTTTGTCAGCATGACGGGGCTGGTCCGCTCAGGGGAGCGCAGGCTGTTTGAAAAACCAAGAGAGGACGCTGTCGTGAAGGCCGAGCAGCTTGAGCCGCCATCAGACCGGAAGGCATAGCTGCGCCCCTCACTCACCTCTGTGTACCAGCCAGCTCTATGTTTGCTTTGCTTTTCCTTTTTCTTTACGTTGTGATGTGACAGCTTTTATAACTTGCTGTTGTCGCACCATAACAGTAGTGTTACACCAGCATCTGGCTGATTTCTTTTCTCAGTCTCAGTATTTCAAACCTGCAGTATGTTAGATCTGCTATGAATCATACAGGAGTATAGGAAGCAAAATATCTAACATTCAAATCAAACATTTACTTACTGAAGAGATATAATGGTTCACTGTTAAAAGAACATAGTCCTCTGGAGCACTGTGGCCTGCCGTAGCCCTTCAGTGCATGCTCATTGATAATAACAGTGAGTCAGCAAAGCCAATATGGTGATGTTCATTGTTTCACCGGCCTCTTGCTCAGCTTTTGTTCAGCTGCTGTGTATTCTGTGGTTCAGTTCTTGCTGGTGAATGTGATGTCGCTTGTGCTCGCACGATTTGTCAGGCAAGGCGAAACACTTACTTCAGTGGGCGGACATGAAAACGATTTCAGGCTAACAGCCAAATAAACACACCCACTCCCCAAGCAAAGCAAGCCTTGAGGGCTCACCACAGAAAGCCAGGGCTTAAGAATAACAGTCAAACTAATTTGGACCACTGGTTAAAACCTTTTGTTTGATTTCTATGTCCCTCTGAAGAAGATGAAAAGTAAAGTAGGAGATGGATAACCTGTTTAAGCGTGTAGTGCTGGGCCATAAGAGCCCGCACCATTTCAGGCAGTGCTATGGGGACTCTGGTCAGACGGTCAGAGAAGGCTGTCAGCAGCTTCTGGGACCTCTGGAGCCACTCCTGTCTTCCAGTGTAGTGAGACAGACGCAGGAGATTAGATGCCGACACTGAGTTAGCACTGGGCTCTGCTCCGTCCTGGTCTGAGAGACACACACAGAAAGACACACAACAGTTTTACAATGCAGAAAGAGTGTAAGTCTTAGACTGGCAGCACACAAACTCGACTGAATATATCTTTACAAAGAGGCAACTCATTTCAAGTAGCAACTTAGCTACAGCTACACAAGGTAGTAGTCACATGTCAACCAGATGTATGTGTTTAATAGGATGGGCGCACAGCAGATACTGTGTCTCTACTCTTTAATGAGACAGAAATCAAATGTGATGCCTCTGGTCCAAAACATTCTGCCAACCATGGCAGAGTGTCTCATGTGTGGCGTGATGTGATGGGACTAACAGATGACCTCATGACTTAGCCCTGTTAAGTGATTGGTCCTTATCTCTTATCAGTGTCCAATGAGAACCTGGAGGTGATCTTCTCATAACCCATGACCTCGTAATGTGTCTGCTTCTCAGCAATGCTCGGACTCAAGAGAGTGTGAGTGTGTGTGAGGTTGTGTGTACGAGAGGGAGAGACTTTTGCTTTGAAGTCAAACTGCAAATTTAAGTCAAAAACTAAAAATACTACCGTAACCCCCCATCCACACACACACACACACACACACACACACACACACACTACTGTACAGTGTATATACAATATATTTTATGACAACCATGAATTTAAAATCACATACAGAGGCACATGAGCATCCACGCATGACTGAACTGCAGAAATAATTTGATTTTGTCCTGCAGTATGTTTCAGCTCTCCTCAGCCCCATGGCAAGGAAGCTTGACATACACACACACAACACACACACACACACCATAAACACACACAGAGGTTGAGCGAGCAAGTCTATCCACTCTCCACATTTCACATATCTCTCTTCCTAAAGAGCCCCATGGAAGGAGGTCATATACATACACAGCCGTGACAAAACTACCTCCAAACACACACACTCACACACACATGAAAAACAGACTAATGAAAGTCACGCAAAGCAATGACAGTCTAACCCAGGAACACATACACACAGAAACACTGCACAAATACACTGCAGAGCTCCAAAGTCTTCAATATTAAATTCAAAAATAATAAATAATCACATGAATAAACAATGGAAAACATATCAATATAACAATAATTTGTTAAATAATTTAAGTTTTAAAACTCAACTCACAAGATGTTATTTCATCCTTCTTATTTTTTTGTATCTTTGCCTACAATGACTTAAAAATGCCGTCCAATAAAGTTCAGTCAGCATGAAAACAAACGATGAATCAACATTTCATCATCTTAAGTTGAGCTTTAAGAACTTTTTCCACTCTATCACACATTGTTGGTTCATTCATATATTTTACACAATATATTCAATTGACTATTATTTCATAATGTCTATTTATTCATTTAATATTGAACTTTTTGAGCTGTATAAAACACCAGCTCCTTTAGCCACGGGAGCCAAAAAAATATTTGAACTCACACTTTGTGATACTGCATATCATTTTAACCCTACTGCTCCAAAGCAAACACACACAGGGGAGTGTGGCAGGGCTGTATGATGCAGAGTGGCAGGGTGGTGTGGTAATCTGTCTTACAGTGACAGGCCACGCTGCTGGGACAGGCGTCCACACTGCAGTGGCTGTAGCGTCACTAATGGGCTTCAACCCTACACGGAGCCGCCACCATAATGGCACAGTCAATCCTCTCAGATGAGAAACCTCTCACACGTCAGCTCCGATAAACACACACAGACGTAGGTGTGACAGCGTGGAGACGGGCACTCCCGCACACACACAGCTCGCACGCACACGGAACCATCATCTCTGATCTGTCAACAGATCTTAACAAGAATAACTATTAGCTTTTTGCCTGTTCGCCCGCCCATCTGTGGTACCCTGCTCCTGTCTGAACTATTTGCACCAGCGCTCTGTCACAGGCACATGAGTTTGTGTGTACTTTTTAGGTGAAAAAAAATATGGAACGGTGTCATCTGGAACATTAGAAGTGACAATCTTCCAGACAGAATTCTCAGTTTGGAGTTTGTTTGTTGTTTCTTACGCAGAGGTTAAATGGTAACACATGAGGAATAGCTTAGTGCCTTTTTCAAGCTTGCCACTCTGAAACTGACCAAATGAACAGTTTAATAAGTTTCAATCTCTGGAGACTGTGCACGCATAAATGAGTTTCTCGCCACAAAGAGAAAAACCAAAGCCAAGACTCAAAACCCAGGCAACCCACAATTTCCAAAAATAGACATATATGCTGTAATGGAAAGAAAAAAGTGTTAGATCCATGTGGAAAAAGGGGGAAAGACCAGCCTAATGGCAGCAAATAATGTATTATGAGAGAGATATTACACTGAGTAGAGATGACAAGAAAATAAGAATATACTATATAAGCTGTTAAAATAAATGGTTGCTAAACAAAAAGAAAAAGGCAACGACGAGAACCAGACTGGAAATTCTGGCCTGACAGATCAAAGGTGAAAGTCTGCATGTCGACAAGGCGTCAGCTTCTCTGAACTGCCAGCAGCCGTCAGCTGGAGGAGTGGACTGGCAGCTGAAGAGGAGCTGCCATGCACTTCAAGGTCAGACCCATTTATACTTCCATCCCATCAATCCCTTAGTCCAAAAGCACTCTGCTAGCCAGACATCATGAGGTAATGTAGCTTTGCAACATTTCATCTTCTACTTATTGAATAAAAGATGTAGTTATTTGTAAATTAGTTTGGTACAGCTCATTGTTTTGCTGATTTCAGCTGGTTACAGATATACAGAGAACCGTGGGTCTGTTAGCTGATCAGTAACAACGACTTGCCGTACTGAAATGAGGTAATGCCAAGGCATGTTGAAGCAATTCAGAAACAATCGCTCATAACATACATTGTTACATAGTTTGTCCACCAGAGAGAGCTGACAAGCTTATTTTCTGAACTGTCTGCCTCAGACATTCACTATGTCTGGTTCTAGTGTCCAACCAACAAGACTGAGAGTCTATCGCCGTGCTAGCGGCTCTGTGAGGCTGTGCTGAGCTGAATGCTAATGTGAGCATGCTAACATGCTCAAAATGACAATACTAACGTGTTGATGTTTAGCACATATAATTTATAAAGTGTTTGTGTGCTAAACTGGCTAATTGGAATGAAACACAAAGTACAGCTGGTATTTTGCAGGTATTTGGTCGTATTATTAGAATTCATCCTAAGGAGAACATGAATGTGTGTACCAAAATTAATAGAAATCCAGCCCATTTGTGAGACATTTAGTCTATCCACTATAAATGTCAACGTCACGGTGGCACTATGAATGACTCAAAATTTCATGGCAATCCATCCAATAGATGTTATGATATTTCAATCTGGACCAAAGCAGTGGACCAGTGACCAACAGTCCAATCAATACCGCCATCTAAAATTAAAAATGATGCTTTGGTAACAATCCATTGTTTCTGTTGATGATGAGAAACATTATGCCTGAAAGTCAAGGTCTGAGGAAAGCAAAGGACACAAAGAAGGAAAATGCAGCAACATATAAAAAAAGATCCAGGATGATGTTAAAATGCTGTTTCAATCGGTCAAAGGCAGATGGACTGAGACAGTGGTTCCCAACCTGGGGTCCGCGCCCCCCACTGGGGGACACAATTTTGTCAGTTGTGAGGTTACCAAAATTATATTTGTGCACATTAAATTTATAAAATCCCAATAACACACCCAATTGGATCATCAAAACTCTGTCTAATCCAAATTAAAACATATTTTTGGTCCACATTTAAATTCATTAAGCTATTTATTACCTCTGACCTTTTATTTTTGCAAATAAAAGTTTGTAATTAATCACATTATTCTTTTAGTGCGTGTATGCAGGTACGAGTTGGGGCTAGGGGGGCCTGGCTTGTCTTGGACACAGGCAAGGGAGGCTTCAAGGAAAAAAGGTTGGGAACCACTGGACTAAGAGAGAGTGGAGACAGCTTCGACAGGCATGATGATCAAAGTCGCTGAGGAATAAGAGAATCAGCCTTTGAGTGCTTTCGTGGCAGAGAAGTTCAAGTTGAGGGACAGCTGCACTTCACAGGAGGTGGACAGGGCAGGTATTTGTCTGCTCTCATCTTTCATTTGCGACCTATTCATCCATCGCCCGGGTCAACACTTTTGTATCCCACTACACCGAGTTGATTGATTCGTCTGGCATCATGACACGAAACAGCGGTTTCTCGGTTGAAAGAGTAATTGATCCAATGAGTGTGGTTGGGGCCACAAATGATTAGCCAATCAGTGGTATGAGGGGGACTCATGCTGTGCACCGGAACCGAGGAGGGGTAACAACAACAATGTAACAACAAAGCAGTTGATATTATTAGTATCAGGGCAAAAATGTGTTTGTTTCAAGATGGTGATATCTGCTCATATATCAGCGTATCCATCCCTCACCCTCTTTGAGTTGCAGCAGCACCGTGCTGTCGCTGGGGTCGCTGCAGAAGTAGCCTCCGCCCTGCTCATCCAAGAACAGCTCGTCCTGCCTGAGCTGCAGCTCCTCGGCCCACTGCAGCCACGGCGCGTGCAGCGTGGCCTCATACAGGTCCAGCAGGCCGCAAATGATGAAGGCGTAGTCGTCCAGGAAGCCAGAGATGGGTGGAAATCTGGAGAACGCGGTGGGAGAAGGGAGATGAAAAGTCAGAGAAGTGGGAAGATGAGGATGATTTTCATGAAGAATTTATTGAAAGATCAGTGTGAGAAGAGCAGAGATGTGTTACAGTTGGTGAACTAGTTCTTGCCTCCCTCCCCCCAACCCACCCCCATCTTTTACACAGCAACTGCATCCTGAGGAAGATCAAGCTATGATTTCTATCAAGACAGTGTAGAAACCCAGAAGGAATGGCTTGAAAGGTAGACCACAAAAAGCCAGAAGGAATTATTTGTGACAGTGCACAGCCACATTACGATACACATCGCAGGCTGAGCATAATCTCTCCCTGGAGCATTTTTTCTCCATGTGAAACGACTCATCTTCCTTCTCCGAGCTTCTCTTACTGTAGAAGGCATCAAGGGACATTTATACATGCACACAGTCTGTGAAGTTTCGAGTGAAGCAGGACTGTAATTAGACAAATCTGTTGACAGTTAGATGTTGCTGGAGCATCAGTGTGCCGCGTCTCTCTTCACCCA
Source organism: Chaetodon trifasciatus (assembly GCA_037975065.1). NCBI lineage: Eukaryota > Metazoa > Chordata > Actinopteri > Chaetodontiformes > Chaetodontidae > Chaetodon > Chaetodon trifasciatus. The sequence continues at coordinate 12,517,356 of JBBMOE010000014.1, read as the reverse complement.
TCCCTCCCTCTATTCTCTTCCAGGTAACTTCAAAAATGTTTATCTTTTCATTTAAACTTACTTTATTCCACTTTGAAATCCACTCTGCCCCTCAAGTTTTCTGTCTATGTCAATCTGCCTCAATTTCACAACCTGTTCTCTGTCACTGGTGTTTACACCCCAACAACAGGACTGCTCTGGCCTCCCCACCCCCCCACCCCACCTCCAGTTCCCACAATGGCACCCCGGCTGGGTAAGTGCAGGAGGACTGACGGTGACAGGAAGCCAGATAGTGCTGCATCAGGCCAGGCTGGTGGCTGGTGGTCAAGAGGCTGAAAACAGGAGGAGGCTTTAGAAGAGATGAAATGCATGAAAATGGGGGGGTGGCGGGGGTGGGGGTCAGGAGTGATATCTGCACCTATCTTTGCCAGACAGGCAGACAGAGGTTGACTCATAGGTTGAAAGGAAACAGCATCTTGCATAAAGGGGAAGAAAGTATTCGGAATTAGACATCATGACGAATGAAATTTAACCTGATAATAACAAGTTCAATAGACGAGCTTTGGGAGGAGCTCGTTATCAGAGGCGGTAAGTTAATCAGAACTGCATTCGCCAAATGAACCAATAAGTCTTCATTAAGTCTTTTCTCTTGTAAAACTGAAACATTTTGCTTGAAATCCCTTCCGATAAAGCATAAATGTCTCATTTGTGCTGCTCGTCCATGTAAGTTTCCGAGTGTAGCGTCTTTTCGCCTTGTTCTGGTGCGCCAATGTGTAATAGGCTCACTACTGCCCCCATGTGGTCGGAGAGTAGAAAACACCCACCACAACCACAGCCAGCGAGAGCCGCAGTTGTATCAAACTTGTTTTAATGAAATGTTATTTCTTATTACACAGGAGCAGAACTTTTCTTGTCTTGGTTATCACCAAGATCATCACAGCTCTTTGTGAATAGCTCCACCTCTCACACAGCGACATGTCATCTGGCTGAGGTGACTCCAGCCACGGGGATGACAAGACTTCAAGAGGGCGTCGCCGCCACACAAAAAGGTAGAAGCCTTTCAGACATACTCAACAGCCTTTTCATTCACACCTTCAACAGTGCGTGTTAAATGACTCATTTCCCTGAGAGTGAAGATAAAACGCCTTGTCAGTCTCCCGTATCATAGCACTCGGAGACAGTTTTATAATAATAGCTTCATAATGGTCCTCTCACACACGAGCTACTTCACTTGCCCCCGAATAAAGCTTAGAGGGAGAAACCTATTGGGGCGACAGGGGTCACATAAACACATCGACTCCCATTATTTTTACAACAGTAGCGACCTTTATGTTGGAGAATAATTTAATACTCTTGCTTGTGCTACAGAATGTACTGTTTAACTATTACACTGTGCCATTACATATGAAATAACACATAATAATGTCACGTAGGAAAATAATAGGAGAGGTGAGCAAGAGAGAGAAAGATGGGAAACGAAGAGAGAAACTATAAGACACCCAGAGAGATTTCCCTCTTTGTCTAATTACGTATCACGTCATCTAATTGTGGACCTTCCAACATGCTGTCAATACTCACAAGTGCACCAAATGTGGATTAAATCCATAGCTCAACGAATGCACGATTGCTCTTGAGTATTTGCCAATCACGACTGTGTGTTTGAAGTCTTTCTGGTTTGGAGCTGTAAACCATGATTTTGGCGAAGCCCCCTGGTTCCACTTATGGGAAATGTTAAAGCTACATCCTATAATAATATTCAGACAACAGTGTGCCTCCAACTTGGTGGCAACAGTTCGGAAAAGGACTCTTCCTGTTTCAACATGACTAAGTCAGGTCCATAAAGACACGGTTTTCCCTGTTTGTGGATGAACTGGAACACCAACATCAGTGGTTGACCTCACTAATGCTACTGTGGTTGAACGGGAGCAAATCCCTGCAGCCAGGTTCTAAAATCTTGTGGGAAGCATTCACAGAAGATTAGAGGCTGTTATAACACCAGGTTAATGCCAATGGTTTTGTGATAACATGGCATGCTCAGATTACCACATACTTGCTCAGGTGTTCCTATACTTTCCAGCAGAAACAATCGTTTCTGTGAAATAAATAGAAGAAATTGGTTGTTACTGACTGGACAAAACAACCTGCAGATACTTATTACCAAAGAATCTCCAGTGACAAGTAATCACTGGTAAATGCAGTACAGTTGGCATGTGAGCAAACATGTTGACAAATCAAGTAAGAGTGAGTCAACATCACCAGTGTCTCACTGGGACCTTGCCACTGCTTCACTGTTCATTCTCAGGACACTCTCTGGTCCACTCAATCATCCAATGTCAGGCAAGGGCCACAGAAATTCCACAGCATTAGCTCCTCAACACCTCCACAGCCTGTTAACCCAGCTATTCTCACCTACCTCACTGGCCCATGGCCCATATGTGCTTTACCCATGTACGGAAACTAAACCAGGTCTGAGAAAAGGGCTTTGATAAGCATTCTTAATGCTGACACTGTCCTGAATTGGACAATTATGAATGAGACAGAAGCCGTGGAACAAGGCCAGAGTGTTTATTGTGTATCTGTTCATGCCTGTGTTAAAAATCTTATCCATTTTATCACGCGTGTTGTGGGTCTCCTGGCATTTTTTTTTCTGCTGATTCGGTGGCATTTCACACTCGATCATTCATAGTAACTAGGGCACGGGGCTGGCCCGCAGAACGAGGACACCTGGAGCGGTATGTTTGTGCGAGTCTGTGTTGATGTTCTGAACATTCCCAGTGTAAACCACTATTCTCCCCCCCCACAGAGCCCCTCCTCTCACTGTGTCAGTCCAAAAGGTCTGACCGGGAAAAAACCCTTCAACCTCATATGTCATTCAACAGGCACCTATAATCCACTCTAAATATGGCCAATCTAGTTTCAAAAATGCAGTATGATAAAGGCTAGAGCAGCAATCCAATTACTGACCCGTGCATGTAAATGCAGTTTTGCAGTAACCAGGTTACTGCGATGCATGTGAACATGTTCTCTGATTTCCTGCCATAACCTGATTTATCCCAATAGCCTTGTTTCCTGTTGGCGTATAAACAGTCATCCCAGCACGGCACAACTTCCTCCTGACCCCGTACTGTAAGTAAAACACTCACTTCCAAAAATTGCAACATAATTTCTTCAGTCTTGGAGTTGAGTGAATATGAATGCATTCCTGTCTCAGTGCCAGAAAGGGACATTTTTCTAAGCATGACTCACCAGTTTCTGACTTTTAGTGGCACTATGGAGCAATGTTAGGATAAGTGGGTCCCTGCTTTGTCTTTCGCACATACAGACGTGCATGCACATTCCTGCCAGTCGTTTCTCATTATTCCACTGATGAACAAGCGGCAGTACAGCACCAGGAAAAAGTAGCAATGCGCTAGCAAACTTACAGCATGTGGATATGGATGAAACCATTCAGGTTGAAATTTTTGGTTGAAGTTAGCAGAATACACTTTGACACAGTGTGGTTATTGCCACCCATTACTGACACTGAGATTGCTTCAGAAAGGGATTTCATTGCAGTGAGTATGGAGAATAATGAATAGCCCTTTCAATGTACATATGGGCATGTAAGTACTGTGTTAAGGTATGCTTCAAAACAACAGAAGCATCATTTAGTTATGCTTAGTGGAATCTTATTTTGACATCTTGTGTCAGCTTCTTTAATATTTCATCATGAGAGTATTTGGACATTGACAGTATGTCAGGGTTTAGAAGCAGGAGGCCTGCCAGAGAAGCCAGGTTATCTGACACCAATCAAGACACTGAGTGACAACACCGTCCCAACATGGTCAAATCAGCTCTCTTTTGCTTTGTCTCTAACACAAGGATAAACCTGGACAAGCTTTATCCAACAATGAAAGACTGAAGGTCCCAAGATCACTAGCAGGCATTACTGTCGTTTGGTCAGCTTTCGATGGCAGAATGTCCCATTTCCTGTTAGTGATGTCAAAACTAAAAATAAGGTGTGAGGACCTCAATTAGAGCCTCACTTGCAGTAGTGAGTAGTCATGGATATTTTACTGCAATTCTAGTGAAATACCACTATGTCGCCACTACAATTCACCAGAAATTCTAACCTCTCCATAATGTATACATACAAGTGACATTTGTGCAGTTTCATTCTCACAACTTATCTTTTCTAGACACAGTTCAGACACACTGTCATGATAGAAAACTAATGACGTGGGCCATGACATGGGCGCACTTAAGAAGCCCTGTCTAAAAGGCCCTGCAAACCTATTCTTTATATTTATTTAGAGATTAACACTCAAAACTCCTGAGGACTGCTTGTGGTGTGCTGATCAGGTTTGCTTGACAACCACACAACTGACAATTCAAATGTGATGCGACATCACATCCTGTGCGCCATCACATCTTTGCAAATGGCTGCAGCTGAGTTCGAATCACTCAGAAGAGCACAGAAAAAACACAAACACAGGAATCTGTGAAGTGCAATTACCAACACTCCCTTTCACAGAAAGTGCTGTGCTCTCATAGGATCATCATTCACATAACAACAAGCTGTTTGAGAAAACAGGCATTCAGGACCTTTAAATCTCAACTGCCACAATATCAACACCCGCTTCTTACATCTGATGCACCTCCATCTCGTCTCCACGGTAACAGGATCGGAGGACGATCTGCTGCTGAGCATCCCACAGGTGCTCCTTTAGGAAGTTGCCAGCCTGCACCGCCCTCTCCAGCAGGGCCTTGTCCCCCAGTACAGCTCCAACACGAGCGTAGGCAGAGAGCATCAGACCTGAATGGAGCAAAGAAAAGGTGACGGTGGGATGATTAGGTATAAAATACTCAGTCACTCATTCTAAAGCAGCATGTCCTCTCTGCGGTACCAAAGCGTAGCTGCACCACAGTCCCAGCTTGGTTATTTTTCACACTCTTTGAAGTCTCCTTGTTCCCTCTCATTCCTCCTCTCTTGCCTCTCTCTTCCCTCTTTCCCTCCACTCCTCTTTCATGTAGTGTATCAAAGCCTAGCGAGTGCACAGCCCGGTCTTCAAAGTGTTGCAGTGGGGGACAGGTGATTAATGGAGAGGTTTCTTCATTAGGGAAGAGAAGGGGAGTCTTGCGTTTAATTGCAAAGTTCTCAGGATCTCAGAGCCTCATTACCTCACTAACACACCCTGTCTTGAGATGTTGGCCCGAGGAGCAAATGTTTGGTTCCATGAGTGTGTTTGTGTCTGTGTGGTGGGCTTTTTTGTTCTTGTAATTAATCACATCCGAGACAGTGTGCTCAACAAACAATGTTCGGGGGTGTCCAAATTGGCATCACACTAATGGGAAGTGACAGCTAGTGTCTGTATTATAATCTAGACATTCTCATACTGCTAATGATAAATGTATGAATATTTGTATGTCTAAATCTGACCATCAACTTAAGTAATGAGTATGATGAGTAATGAGATGAGGTTAACATGACAGCTCTATTGCTGTAGCATTAACATGTGCGTAAACTTGTCTAGACTTCACCATTCCAGGAGGCCAACATCTTGGTGTCCAGGTGCGGGCGCGGCCGACTCTTCCTCACTTCTGCCATTTTGGCTCTGGCAGAGGCCAGGAGCTCGTTGACCTTCTCAACACTGATGCCAAAGTGAGCAGCCGTTAACTCCACTGAATAACGCACGATCAGCACATTCTGGCCCTGCAGCTCCCCGTGGGGGTCCTGGCAACACACAGCACAGGGGATAAGAGGGTGTTCACAGAAACTCCCACTGACTGCAACAGATGTCATGTTAATGCTGTAATGGAGCAGGTTTAACACCTTAAATTGTTGTCAGAATAAAATAAAACAAGTGATTAAAGTGTGATTATTTTCAGGACTTTCTGACTGATTATTCCACATGAGCATCATATTTGAATCCACTTTGCAATCCACGCAAGTGTAGCAGTGAGAAGTTAAAATTGAAACTCACCTGTTCTGGAGCAACATTGCCTTGCTCCTTCACCCCATAGTGGTGCATGAAGATGTCTGCCTGCGTGGCAGACCCAGTGGCACCCTCCACCACATCTGGCAGCAGTTCCCGAACTTCTGAGGCTGTCCAGACGCAGAACGCCCCTTCACGCTTCTCTGACCCCCCCGATGCTGGGACGGAGTCTGCGTCCTCTGCACTGTAGAAACCCCCTGACTGTTTCAGACAACAGACAGGGATGGAGGTGGAGGAAGGAGATGGAGAACTGCTATTTAATGGAAAGCAGATTTGAAATACATATCAGACTCATGACACATACTGTATGTAAGGAATATACAGGAGCCTTCAGATTTCACAGCACACGTTCTGTGCAGTCACATGGTACATTTGATACCTGTGATATAAATGGCTTTATCTTTCGAATAAATAATACTAATAAACAATAAACAAAGCTGGGGAACAGAAAGTCTGAATGTAGAGACCCACTTTGTTATACAGGATACAGGAAGTTGGTGATAAAGTTAACCACTGACGGGAACATCTGACAGTAAAACACATTTAAGGAGGTGTCACAGTGGCCCAAGACGTTTGATGGAAAATGTACACATGAAGGCCTCTGAGCTGATGCTTTAATTGTGTATTCACTGGACAGAGGATGATTGCAAATCCAGAGATAAACACAGCAAAACGATGCTGCTTTGGTCGGAGACTGCAGGGCTCTGCTGCCTGAACTCTGCAGGGACATGGACTTCCCTCCCACTCTTTTTTTTTTTGTTGTACCACTAATCGACATATTAGGGTGATGCCATCGTGAATGATATGTTGGAAGTGTTCCCACAGACATAGCCGACTTCAGTTGAACGATATCAGCATTTAGTTTGACACTCATCACATTTTCCACTAAAATCAACTGTAATGCTCCCACACAGTGGTTCTTAATGTCATGGGAGGATCTGCCAGCTCATTTGTGTTTGGCATTCAGATGGCAGCAGCGCCACATGAGCTGGACTAACCAGGCTAACCGGGCTCAACGGACTAGCACGGTACAGATGATAAAGAACAACTGGTGAGCTGTCAAAACCTTGGAGTAAGACCAAGGAAATCGCATACCAAACTGTGCGTCCTGTACTGAATGGTTTGGAAGGAATACAACCCTGCACCAGTTCCACCAGTCTCCTTGTTTCATCTCCAACCAACAAAACAACACTTGTCTTAATTAACTTTACCAACGTACTTGTGTGCCACAGTTATGTTATTTACATGTAAATAGCATAACACTATTTCTAATGATGTTAAAATGTATGCTTAATCTGCATGGTGGCCTGAAGATGGTAAATCTTTCAAACTCAACTGAGAGGGGCAGCTCACATGACTGGCATTTGTGCTGAAATAACAAATTTCACAGAAATCAATAAACAGATTTAAAGAGTATGATGATACGCAATATCAAGATCATGCACGCCCTCTCAGTTCCTGTATAAACCCTGTGAACAGTATTTTATAGTCATGATGAGAACTTCAGGAGCCCATCTCCCTCAGGGAATATCTCAGCCATTGTAGAACAAAAGAAACATACCGTCTGTAGTAAATTACCTTTGTGGCATTAATTCATTAGTGCATAATTACATAATAAATCTTGGAGAATATAATGATTACGACGACTGTGGTTTTCATTGTGTGCCCTGTTCGCTGCAGTCGACTCATTAATCAAAAGGAAAAAAGGGTTGACCCTCAGAGGAGAGCAAGGGGTTTAAGAGGCGATTTGTCAACGGGGTCCCACCCCATGCCCTGGAGGATGTACCAACACACAGATACGCACAAGCGCACACACGGGCCGACACACACACTTATTATCTCCATTTAATGTTCTTGCTTTCACAAGCGTGACAAATCAAACTGCAGTTTATATTACTCTACTTTTAATTACTTTCCTTTGCCAACATGCATTCCCAAATGCTCCATTAATACAAATTTTAACATACATCTTAACCCAAACCTAGACCTCATCCGAACTTTCCTTTTTCCCTTTCCCTTAAAGCTAAAAAACACCCCTTACTTTAGAATATTTGCCACCCCGTTGGTGCCCCAGTGAGGACATCTGGTCCCCATAAAACCAGTAAAGCAAAAACATGTACACCTACACACACAGAAGTCCTAACAAGGCAGCAGATGATTCACCTTGTCACTCAGGTCTCTGGAGACATAGAGCAGTATGTCCTTAGCCACATCTGCAAAGAGCTTCTCACCTGATACCTGGAAAAATAGCAACACATAGCACACAGCAGCGTAAACTCATGATTCAACCATAACATAACCTTAAAGGTACCACCATGTGATTTATATGCATGGTATTAACTACAGAACTCGATGCAAATGCTGACGTAGTTGCTATATCCTCATTAAGCACAAGCACAGATGTGTGCATTGCCTGCATGCTGCACATCCTAATCATTTTTTTGTCCGTGTCTGTATCCACTCTGAAAAACAGGCCAGCCCAAGATACAGTCATGAGGAAGTTAAAAACGATGGCATTCACACTGCGGTTCGTATTGCTGCACCTTAATTCAACAGTGCAGTGCAGTGGAAGCAGGTTAGCAACAATCTGAATCTGATTTTGGCTGAATGGGTAATATGGAAAGAGACAGAAGGGTGGAGGCACGCTCTGTCACAAAAAAGAACACACAGACACACCTGTGAGGCAGTTATGTAGGCTACAGCAAGCTGAGCCTGGTCGTACAGCATCTTTTCAAAGTGGGGAACATGCCAGGAGGAATCTGTAGAGTAACGGTGAAAACCCTGCAGAAGAGAGACATGAGGACAGAAACAGTGTGTTCTTTTAGATGCTAACCTTGACAGCTGAAATTACTGAAATTATCTATATTTGAACAACCAATACCGCACGGCTGTAGCGACATAAACTCCCCTATCCTGCACTTTCCAGAGTGCAACATGATGTCCTCAAATGGCTTTTCAACTCAAACGTGTATGAACCTGCGCCACGTGGTCGTGGATGCCTCCGAGCGCCATCATGCGGAGTGTGTGCAGGGCCATCTGAAGAGCCTCGACCCCATCTGAGGTGGAGCGGTTCACACACCAGTACGACATGAGGAACATCAGATTCACTGTGGAGAAGCATAAACAGATAGGAAGTCAGATGAAGCTTTTCAAACATACATCCACCGTGGTTCTTGCTGAATGTACCTGGTGTGGGGAACTTGGGAGCGTCTCTAAAGCCACCATACTCATCCTCATAGGAATGCGCCAGCTGCTGGAAGCAGCGATTAGCAACATCTGGGGCCAGTGGAGGATTCTCTCCTGGGTTTGCAGTGACGGCCGTGCCTTTCTTCAGAGCTTCAAGGATCCTCTCACCGCTGGACTCCAAGGCAGGACGGTTGTTCTGCCACTGAGGATTAGAAGATTTGTCATATGTAGAGATGATTAAAATCTGAAAACCTGAATATGCAACACGTCAACTCAAAATCATGCATCATTAACATGCATGCACTTGATGACTTAGATTTTCCCCAAGGACATGAAATATGCATGAAATATACTGTTTAAATTGGTGAAATGCAGGAGGTAAAGGAAAAGCATAAAGCATAACATGCATAACTCAAAGACAGAAAAAAAAGTCCTGCTCCACCTGGTCTATGATTCTGGTGAGAACCGTTATGAGCCCAGGCCTTCTTCCATGGTCTCTGGGTGGGAAGTAGGTGCCTCCAATGAAAGGTCGAAGATCAGGGGTCAGCCACACACTCATGGGCCAACCTCCACCTCCACTTGTTGCCTGTTGGCGTTAGTAACCAAAAGTGATGAGAGAGAAAAACGATCAAAGAGGCTGTGTGAAAATACCCAAACGTTAGCACACACACCTGCACAAAGGTCATGTAGACCTTATCCACATCAGGTCTCTCTTCTCGGTCCAACTTAATGCAGACAAAGTTGTCACTCATGATTTTGCCAATTTCCTCATCTTCGAAAGATTCCCTCTCCATAACATGGCACCAATGGCATGTTGAGTATCCCACTGTCAGAGAAAGAGAGAGATACAGATTTCCAGTCCAAGCACATCAGGAAATTCAGAGTGATGTGGCCTAAGCGTGTTAATGCCAGGCGTGAGAGGGGATTCCAACCTGATAAGAAGATTGGTTTGTCTTCATTCTTTGCTTTGTCAAAAGCTTCTTGTCCCCATGGATACCTGAAACAAACATGACAGTTTATATACAACACTTTACCAGCTTTCAGTAAAGTGTGAAGTCAAGAGGCACTCACCAGTCCACAGGGTTGTGTGCATGTTGTAGCAGGTAGGGTGACCTCTCCTTGGCTAACCTGTTGGTGTGTCTGTGAGGGGTGGATGAGGACTCTTCACCCCCTGACGCCATGCTCATTAAGACAGACGAGCTGGACACACAAACATATTGACAATTTTAGTTAGTGTTTGTTGGAAATGATGCAGACGTCTTCAAAAGACAGAAATCTTATAAAGGTTTATTGTGTGTGCCTTTAGTTTGAACTGATATATAGCGCATGAAATTGAGAAAAAATAAAAATAATACTCACAAGCTGGTTTTTTGTGAATGACACTCACAGCCATATACATGAGTATTACTGCACTGCTCTGGTATTATCATTTTTCATCAACAGTCCCTATGCTAATTAGATATGGACCCCCTGATGGTTTTATCATTAAGCTTCATTAATGTTGAACACACCTGTCATTTAATGAAATACTGCTGCAAATGTGAACGCTGAAAAATGATGTGTGTGTCCACTGGTTCTGTGCACTACTATATCACTCGACAGATCTTTTGTATGACAAATTTTGGCAGGTCAAAACGGGGACATTATAGGTAGAATTAATGATGGAACAAAGGGCTGATTGCCATTAAAGTGTTCCAGCTGAAGGCCGATCAAGCATGTTTGGCTACTGACAGTTGGTGACAGTTGACTGGAATGCGCCCATCACTAATCAATGTTATTAATATGATATCAAGTCAAACTGTCTGCTGTCAAACAGGTACATCCTGGTGCTGTCATACACTAACTGTTAAGTTGACGACAATTGTCTGCCTGAAGTTGTTTCCGCATGCATACTACTAAAGCGAAATGCTGATACTGAAGAACCTTGTCAGCAGCTCCCTACAACAGCTGCGGTTGCCCTGTAGCTGTTAGCCAAAGTACAGTCATGTCGACCTCCATTTGAAAATTCCCCAATTTACAGTAACTTTGTGTATAGGTAAGGGTTCTTTCTCTCGGAAACATGACTGAAAACAGTTTTCGATATATTAGACATTTTCTTAAAATTCGGCCGAAATAACTACGAGATTTGGACACACATCTATTTGATTATTTACATGAAACGCAAGGGCACTTAGCTTGATTTTACCGTTAGCAGAGGTTGGTCTGGGAGTTACGAAAAAGGACAGTTAGATAAGATGACAAATTATTAAACATACATGCTGCTTAGTGCCTTACGTATCTACACCGAATGAAAAAAATAGACATTTGGATTTTCGCATAATGTCTTTAATCGCAGGGCATGTCTCGTGGCCATATTTATGTTTGGGACATTTTTATTTGCACAATTTTGTAATGAAGTTTCGCTTGAGTCCTTCATTCGTACAGAATCAAGTCCACACAGCACATTGACAACACTAACCAAAATTTGACGTGCCACCCTCAATTCTCTTGCTAAATTCACGCTGGGCACGTTCGCAGAAACTTCTCAAAGTGACGCACATGCAGCGTTAGCGTTAGCAGCCTATTAGCTATGGTGGCTTTACCTGTGATAGTAGGCCGGCTGGGGACGGTGCTGGAGCGGCGACTTGTCTGTTGGTGGGTGGGAAATTTGTCTGAAGCACCTAATGTTACCCCCTGAGTATCGGTGTTGACTGTCCGCTCCCAAAAAAGCTGCAGTTAAAAGACGTGCACGGTCTACGTGGCTATTCTTGGACGTCGACTGACGCCATGCTAGTCTCAACATCCTAATCCACCAAGTGTGTTGCTTAACGTTTGTTAGTTACTTAAGCAAGCTAACGTTAGCTACTTTGTTGATATACACCAGCCAAAACTTCATGAGGTGCACTACCATAAATGGACACACGATGGCGCACCAACAAATCAGGGAAAACTCCAAACAAATACAGTATGAGGGTTCCTCTTTTAATAAATCATTGGCTGTAAGGGAGCAAGACAGTTAATTTGTTGGAAGGTAAAAATTGTGAACAGGGAGTTATATATAAAAAAAAAAAATCAGAACAAAATGAAACGTGTTTCCCCACTTGTTTTTCCACTATGCTTTCACATGTTTCGAAATATTGAGCTTGACAACCATTGAGACGAAGTCATTGCGAGTCACCAAGTCTGAGGCGATAATGTTCACGGGTGTTTTGCCAGCTTGTTCTTTCACCCACTGCTGCAGCCTCGGCAGACTCCTCTGTATGACATTGACAAGGTTGTCACAAAGGCGAAGGATGTACTTGAGGATCCTCACATCCTCTGGCAGCGTCAGGTTCAAGCCACATACAAAGAAACCTGCAGGTCATAGGGGGCGAATTAAAGCTCAGCAATTGTGCCACAGAACAGAATATCATGCAGGGGATTATACATAAATATCTGCACTGTGTGACTTACGTGTTGTCACTGAATAAATGGTATTTGGTCAGTAGAGACATTTACAAGAGACATTATCAGCCCATGCCACCAAAGCAGAGCCCAAACCCCGTATTGACTTACTGTGAATAGACCCTGGTCTTTCCAAAGCCTGACGAAGTTTGGATTCAACTTTTGTGAGGTCCATGCTTTGTCCATAGAAATAAGTTATTTTACTCCATAACCCAGCCTGCTGAGCTGGTGGATAATCATATGAAACGATGACATTTTTGCCTTGGTTCCAGCACCTCTCCAGCGTAGGGATGTTCTGTTGTGACACATGGAAAGATTATTTTTCAGAAGTTGTCTAAGCTTAAGTTCTGTTTGTTTCAAAGCCATAAGAGCACACTTTAATACATTTGACTTATTGATCATAATGGGGGGGGGCATTTTTTACCCATTTTAGGAAGAGCTTGGCACCAAACAAGGTCTTGATGAAGTTGGTAAGATGGCTGTGGAGGCGACCTTCAATCTTTTTGTCAAACCCTTTGAAACTGGATAAATCCAGGATGAGGATCTCCCTGGGGTGCCTCATCGCCCAGTCATTTATGACCTTGAGAACAGTCTGAACACAATGGCAGAATAGCAGTTCTTAATACAGCTGGCATCAAATGAAGATATCTTCTTTATCTATTCTATTTTTCTTTGGTATGTGTTTTCATTTGGTTTTACTTAAAAAAAGACCTGCTTAGTGGATTATTTGGATTCTTTGTTCTCATAATAAAAAATCAATGCATGGTCGGATATCAAAAATAGTTTCTCTGTGGGCCTTCTGTATAGAGCGCATTAATTTTTACCATCTGTGTCTCAGTTGGTAATTTGGGCTATTTCTCGATCACAAAACACAAAATTACACACCAAAGTATCTCTACTGACTGTTCTAACTTTAGTATGTTCATGGCTGTAGCCAGGATTTTTTTTTACAAAATACTGAGGTTATGAGTTCATTCATTCATTCCTGATACCGCTGGTGACTAATGATCCACGAGATAGATTTCCTCTTAAATGTTGATTGATGTACAAATAATGAAAAGAAGCAGTGATCTTATGGTTATATATGATATTTGCATATTTACCTCCACATCAGTCCGTGTATACAGCCCATGATAAAAGTAAAGCCTTGTGGGGTTGGCGTCATCTGGCTTGCGAGCAATCCTCAGGTCAAAGTAGCGAACTCCTGCATCCAGTTGCTTTGTGATGGTGTCTTCCTGTATTACAAGCCAACACAAGTGTCAGACAAACACACCCTCTCTATTTCATTAATGTACAGGCACATTCAGTAGTGACTGTTTTTTTTGATCACCATTTACCTGAGTAACTGCCCATTTGCGCACTATTTTACGTACGCAGTAAATCCTGCTGAGTCTTTTCAGTCTATCAGGCTCTACTATAGAGGAGTTGATGTCCAAGTCATAACTCATTGAGTCATGGCTACCTAGGAATTACCAAAACACATGCACGTGTGCACACAAACACACACACACACACACACACACACACACACGCATTGAACAGATTGTCCTTCCAGGTGAATTGTAAAAACTTTGGTGATCTTGTCTTTACATTATAGCGTTTACCTTTACATCAGGTCAACATTTTTACTCGTCCAAAACTTTGGTTTGTGACTAAATACTTGCAAAATTGACATTCCCATCAGCCTCAGCTATACTTTGTGTTGTGTGCTGATTAGCAAGTGTTAGCATGCTAACACACTAAACTAAGACAGTAAACGTTATAGCCTCTTAAGATTAGCATGTTACTGTCGTGATTGTAGTTACACAATCTCAGCTTCATACCTGGTATGGCCAGGTGAAAGAGAGGAATGCTGTGAAGCTCAGGTGGTAGTTGCGACATCCAGTCACAGTAGCTTGTGACGTCTCTTCTCCTTCTGCCTTTTTCTGCAGACGCTGCCATCACAAACTCTGCATAAATCAACTCAAAGTCAATCCTCAATTTTTTACCTACTGCAGTAGAGTGCAGCTAATAATGGACAAATTTCCATAAAAAAGCATAGACATGAAGGTCAAAAGTTTAGAGGAACATCACTTACTCTGCTGGGGGGATTGCCAGCCTTCCTTTGGGTTCTTTCTTATGTCAGGTTTGACAGTGCAGGGGTGTACAAAGAACGGATACAGTCACGAGCATGAGCAAGCAACAGTCTTATGCTGTTCACTGAGAGGCTGCAGTTTTCAAGTCATGTTAATAGCACTGAGGTACAAGAGAAACAGGTATGTGCTGTAGTCATACAGGTTTTTGGAAGCCAGGAAGTCAGTTGTATGAGGAAACCTAAAAATAGAATCACTCATCTTTGATGAAGATGATATGAAGGTATAATGAAAGTTCCTCATTCCATCAGTGTGGGTCCAGTAAACACATTGAGAAAAGAAACTGCATGTGTTTGTGACTGTCAGTCAGACCAGGTTGTGGACCAAAAGCAAGACTTAGTCACTAAATCAATCCAGGTTTTGGTTAACTGACATTTTAGTCATTTCAGGCAAAAGGGTTTATTTTAATATTCTTAATATTCTTTTTTTTGAAATCCTTGTTACTTCAGTGTTGAACACTATGAGCTAAAATAATCAAATAACGATGATTATTAAAGTTCTTTCTATCACACACATCTATTTAGCTGACACTTTTATCCAAAATTACCTACAATAAGTGCATTCAACCATGTGACAACCCACTAATTGCAAGAGTCATGCAAGTACATCAGCTTCTTCAAATACAGTATAGTGAACTGCTTCAAGTGCTACATTTAGAAACAATAAGAGAAATAATTGACAAAGCTTTGAAAACAGACTGGTTGGGGTCAAGAAGGTTGTTCTGGTGGTGATATGCAGAGAGTTGAGCCAAGACAGAATGCTCAAGTGTTTCAGAGAGACATGGAAGAAGAGAGGCAGGTTTATAATAAAAGCACAATTGTACTTATGGCACCATGGGTTAACATGGAGAACCTTTGCTTGAATTGTTAATTATCTGTTGAAAGCAAACAGAAAGTGATAGAAATGTTAACACACAGAATCTCAGATCCACTTTACGAACACAAAACCCATCCAAGACATGTATCGCACAACCATTAGTGATAACTACATGTATGAAAGGGGAATGTAAAAGGAATAGTTGCAAGCCATTAAGGGTGTACACAATTTTCTTGCATTGAGGATTGTTTAATATTTCATCCTATGCAAACTCATTGAACCTTAAAGCAAAGCTATGTAAGTGTAACAACATAATCTAGGCTCAAAGGTGCCTTTACTTTAATAAGTGAGGAGGAGGTCAGAGAGAGGCGCATGCAGCATTTCCAGGAACAGCTACAGGAGTGGACAATGAGAATGCTGGCCCAACTTAAGACTGGGTTGGATGCTGCCCAGTCAACCTTTGTAGGACTCCCCTATACTGTATATTACCTCTTCTTATCATATGTCCGAAGCTCTACATTTAAGTCCACCTTTGACCTTGTTTATTTTGTTGCATATAGGCCATACACTTCCTGAAAAGACAAGAATGAACTTTGTCAGAGACTATGTAGATGTGACTTCTCTTACAAATGATAAATTGAACTCATAAGCAGTAAAATACACCCTTGCTCAATTCAATACTGAGAGGTATTGTAAGGCTCTTGGGCCATGTGAATCCAACTTTATTATCTAGCCTTGGCAAGACCCACCATATTCTGGGCTCTGCTGAAGATGGAATAGTACTGTCTGATGAAGACATGAACCTCTGTTGCCAAAGCCAGTACAGCAACCATAGTAATGAGACTGTGGGAGGATTTTGGAGAAGAATTTCAGATGGAGAGGAAGTATAGTGAGATGAGAAAATACAAAGTCTGGCAGGGAAACAAACACTGAGCTGACAGTTGTAGGCAGAGGCTTGGAGGGTGAATTTCTGTCCATGGATGTGGAAGGTGATGTCAGACATTTGGCAGTTGACAACACGCTGAGAACAGAGGTGGGATGAAGAAACTGAAAGGAAAATGGATGAAACATGATCAAAATTTGGTGCTCCTGTTAAATTTTTTACTTAGTCAAGTTGGAATTTAGTCAATGCACTTACGTCTCTTTGGCTGCTGGCCCCCATCCCACTGTCGATGTTGCTGATGTTGCTCTGATGTCCAACAATCAGAGGAGTGCCTCTGTCCACAATAGCCTGGCAACCACCATTGCAAGCCATAACCTTGACCATTGACAGTAACACTGAAAGGGGCAAACAGTACAGCGTGCATCAGACAGATGTCAAATACTTTTGCCTACAATATCACTTTGATGTGGATACTTTTTGGAGGACCATTGATGCTGTATCCATAGCTTTACCTGGCCACTGTGATCTGCCAGTGCAGCTCACTGGAGAACTGAATCCAGGTGATGGGACCAGAGCAGTTGTTGGTGTCAACACCAAAGGGATCACAAATTGTCTGATAGAGCGAGTTTCCAAGAGTCTACCTGTGTTCCTAACCCCAACCTTCCTTATCTCTAACCTTGACTGTTAAAGGTCTGTTTTCCTTTACAAGATACAAGCCTGATTTCAAAAACCTGGGACACTGTAAACATTATTAAAACAGAATGTGATAATTCAGAAATCCTTTTGACAGTATATTTAATGCTTTACTTCATCCACTTCATTTATTTTTGTAAATATATGCTTATTCTGCCAGCAACACATTTCAAACAAGTCAAGTCAAAGTTTATTATGGCCCAATATCAGAAAGCATGCCTCAAAGGGCTGTACATATAAAAACAGCAATGAGCAACATTAGTAAAACAAAATCCCTAAACCAAACAGTAAAATCTCAGTCATTTCTGAAGATCACAAATAACCAGTGCAAATTGTTGAAAATCTTTAAAATACTGCAGAATAAGAGAAATAACAAGGCAAAACTTTTAAATTACTAAACCTTACTCTAGCCATCTAACATCCGTCTGTTCATACTGTATGCTCATGGAGCGCACCCACAGGGAGGATCTCAGAGGAGTTTATTAAGTTTAGTTAGCAGGAAAAATCCGAAACAGAACAATTACAGGGATTTGTTAGAGTGTAACAGCTTCCTGGATGAGGCACTCTGACAGTGCCACCATGCCACACAACAAAGGGCCATCTCATTGTCTCAGCTCTGCTGTCAACACTGTCAGAAAGCGAATTTCAGTTGAGCATAATCAATCTCTTGTTCTTAAGGTCAATCATATTACGGAACCATTCAAACTGAAAAACTGCTATAGTAGCACAGCAGGTTTATCAAGTTGTATACTCACCTGTAGACTCCAGAACCTGAGTGCCTAAACAGGCATGTATCCTTTTCTAAAAAGGAGAAGACTAGCATTTTACAATTACACAATATGACAATGCACATTCAAATGATCAGTGAAGATGGAGAAAATAATTGTTGACCTCATGACAATGCCAATTATTCATTAATAGAAGGAACACAACGCATTTGGAAAAAGCTTGCATAATTGCAATATAGTTAAATATTTGTGTTTATGTTGATGGTGCCAACTAGTAAGTATAGTTCCCTTGGGCAAAATTAGATCCAAGATAAATTCACAGCTCTAGTCCACAGGAAACTGTTAACTATTAGAATTTCATCTCGCTTAATGCTTCAGTTCTATGCATTTGCTGCTTATTCTTACATTTTATTGTAAACTTTTGCTTTCGCGCACACACACACACACACACACACACACACACACACACACACGTATATATATATACATACTGCATGTGTGTGTTTTTTTGGGTGTGTTTATTATGTTAGGGTATGTTATGTATATTGTGCTATGACACACACAAACTACAACTGCATATTATCAAAATTTCAATGGGTTGTCCATGTACATTAAAGTCAAATATCTCACTTTATATTCCATTTTATTCTTTCATTTAATTTTAAACTGCCCTTTACTACAGTCACTCACCTTGTCATGTACAGTAAGTCTCAGCAAAAACATTGTTACGCTATAATGTTTTTGCTTTTTTATAACAGTCTAATGAATGAAGTATGAATTACTGTAATATTCCTATAGCTGTGTTATCATTCAGAATAATAAAACACATTTACTAAAATAAATAAAATGTGTGAAGAAAACTTACACCCACTTTAAGACCATTTGGTCCCTTGTCTTTATTCTGTAGAGTAAAACATCCACAGAGTCTTTTACAAAATGTATCAGCATATAACTGTATTTATAGACAAGCAATATTGTAAGGAACAATATTATATACAAAGAAGCAGACAAAAGTGAAACCATGACTATCCTAAAGCAACTGTGTGCAGTTTTTACAAATATTACATTTGTTACTCTCCTTTTCTTTCTTTTACTCAGAACAATGACCTGGTTTACCAAAGCCTGTCTGTCCTTATAGGTGGATGGTCAATAGGCTTTTTGGCTTAAATAATTACTAGGGTTAGAAAAATTACTTGCACATCTGTTATTTTGTTTTGCATGTGTGTGCATTCAAAAGGAGTTTATTTTGGAGCAAGGACATTATGCAAGACATTTATTTCGAATAAATTCATATGTTAATGAAGCACAGAAGGGACAGAAAAGTTTGTTTGATTGACTAATTCAAAATTGTATTCAAAAGCCTTCCAAAGGAAAACAACTGGCACATAAATGGCACTTGAAGAACAGTTTCAATACATAAAAGGTTGTTGATGGTAGGCGTGGAACTACGTTTGCTTCAATGAAGCAACAATTTAGTACTCAATACAAGAAGTCCAAGATATACTAACTTTCAGTAACTTCTATACATGGTCCAATTGGACAAAACATGAGATCTTACAACTGTAAGATAGTGGTATTAGTGACTTTCACGTGACTCTCCATGATTGATAGGGCCAACAGCTTTGAAACTCCACATCGCTTGTTTTTTTTTTTTTTAAGTGTCGATGGTCCGTCCGTCCGTCCGTCTTCTCCCGCTTCATCCGGGGCCGGGTCGCGGGGGGAGCAGCCTGAGCAGGGACGTCCAAACTTCCCTCTCCCTGGACACTTCCCCCAGCTCTTCCGGGGGGATCCCGAGGCGTTCCCAGGCCAGCCGCGCGACATAGTCGCGCCAGCGTGTCCTGGGTCTTCCCCGGGGCCTCCTCCCGGTGGGACATGCCTGGAACACCTCCCTTGGGAGGCGTCCAGGGGGCATCCTGTATAGATGCCCGAGCCACCTCAGCTGACTCCTCTCGATGTGGAGGAGCAGCGGCTCTACTCTGAGCTCCTCCCGGGTGACAGAGCTCCTCACCCTATCTCTAAGGGAGCGCCCTGCCACCCTGCGGAGGAAACTCATTTCAGCCGCTTGTATCCGGGACCTCGTTCTTTCGGTCATGACCCAAAGTTCATGACCATAGGTGAGGGTAGGAACGTAGATTGACCGGTAAATCGAGAGCTTCGCCTTTCGGCTCAGCTCCTTCTTCACCACGACAGACCGGTACAACGACCGCATTACTGCTGCCGCTGCACCGATCCGCCTGTCAATCTCACGCTCCATCCTTCCCTCACTCGTGAACAGGATCCCGAGATACTTAAACTCCTCCACTTGAGGCAGGAACTCTCCCCCAACCTGGAGGGAGCAAGCCACCTTTTTCCGGTCGAGAACCATGGCCTCGGACTTGGAGGTGCTGACTCTCATCCCAGCTGCTTCACACTCGGCTGCGAACCGCCCCAGTGCATGCTGAAGGTCCTGGCCCGATGGAGCCAACAAGACAACATCATCCGCAAAAAGCAGAGACGAAATCTGCCGGCTCCCGAACTGAACCCCCTCCGGCCCCTGGCTGCGCCTAGAAATTCTGTCCATAAAAATAATGAACAGAACCGGTGACAAAGGGCAGCCCTGCCGGAGTCCAACGTGCACCGGGAACAGGTCCGACTTACTGCCGGCAATGCGGACCAAGCTCCTGCTCCGGTTGTACAGGGACTGTACAGCCCTCAACAGAGAGCCTCCGACCCCATACTCCCGGAGCACCTCCCACAGAATGACTCGAGGGACACGGTCGAAAGCCTTCTCCAAGTCCACAAAACACATGTGGACTGGTTGGGCAAACTCCCATGAACCCTCAAGCACCCTGTGGAGGGTATAGAGCTGGTCCAGTGTTCCACGGCCGGGACGAAAACCGCATTGTTCCTCCTGAATCCGAGGTTCGACTATCGGCCGGATTCTCCTCTCCAGTACCCTGGAATAGACTTTCCCAGGGAGGCTGAGGAGTGTGATCCCCCGATAGTTGGAACACACCCTCCGGTCCCCCTTTTAAAAAGAGGGACCACCACCCCAGTCTGCCAGTCCAGAGGCACTGTCCCCGACTGCCACGCGATGTTGCAGAGGCGTGTCAACCAAGACAGTCCTACAACATCCAGAGACTTAAGGTACTCAGGGCGGATCTCATCCACCCCCGGTGCTCTGCCACCGAGGAGCTTGCAGACTGCCTCAGTGACTTCAGCCCCGGTGATGGATGCACCGACCCCCGGGTCCCCAGTCTCTGCTTCCTCTAGGGAAGACATGACAGTGGGATTGAGGAGATCCTCGAAGTATTCCTTCCACCGCCCGACAATATCCCCAGTTGAGGTCAACAGCTCCCCGCCCTCACTGTAAACAGTGTTGACAGCAAGCTGCTTCCCCTTCCTGAGGCGCCGAACGGTTTGCCAGAATTTCTTCGAGGCCGACCGGTAGTCCTCCTCCATGGCCTCCCCGAACTCCTCCCAGACCCGAGTTTTTGCTTCTACAACCGCCCGGGCTGCCGCACGCTTGGCCCGCCGATACCCGTCAGCTGCCTCAGGAGTCCCATGGGCCAACAAGGCCCGATAGGACTCCTTCTTCAGCTTGACAGCACCCCTTACTTCCGGTGTCCACCACCGGGTTCGAGGGTTGCCGCCACGACAGGCACCGGCGACTTTACGGCCGCAGCTACGGGCGGCTGCATCAACAATGGAGGTGGAGAACATGGTCCATTCGGACTCAATGTCTCCAACCTCCCTCGGAATCTGGTCGAAGCTCTCCCGGAGGCGGGAGTTGAAAGCCTCCCTGACAGCGGGTTCGGCCAGACGTTCCCAGCAGACCCTCACAGTACGTTTGGGTCTGCCAGGTCTGTCCCGCTTCCTCCCCTGCCAGCGGATCCAACTCACCACCAGGTGGTGATCAGTTGACAGCTCAGCCCCTCTCTTTACCCGAGTGTCCAAGACATACCGCCGAAGGTCAGATGATACGACTACAAAGTCGATCATTGACCTCCGGCCTAGGGTGTCCTGGTGCCACGTGCACTGATGGACACCCCTATGCTTGAACATGGTGTTCGTTATGGACAAACTGTGACTAGCACAGAAGTCCAATAACAGAACACCACTCGGGTTCAGATCGGGGAGGCCGTTCCTCCCAATCACACCCCTCCAGGTATCACTGTCGCTGCCCACGTGAGCGTTGAAGTCCCCCAGCAGAACAATGGAGTCCCCGGTTGGAGCACTTTCCAGTACCCCTCCCAGGGACTCCAAGAAGGCCGGGTACTCTACACTGCTGTTCGGCCCGTAAGCCGAAACAACAGTGAGAGACCTATCCCCGACCCGAAGGCGCAGGGAAACGACCCTCTCGCTCAGCGGGGAGAACTCCAACACATGGCGGCTGAGCTGGGGGGCTATAAGCAAGCCCACACCAGCTCGCCGCCTCTCACCGCGTGCAACTCCAGAGTAGAAGAGAGTCCAGCCTCTCTCAAGGAGTTGGGTTCCAGAGCCCAGACTGTGCGTAGAGGTGAGCCCGACTATCTCTAGCCGGTACCGCTCAACCTCACGCACTAGCTCAGGCTCTTTCCCCCCCAGCGAGGTGACATTCCATGTCCCCATAGCCAGGGTCGTCATCCAGGGTTTGGGTCGTCGGGGCCCCCGCCCACGACTGCCACCCATACCACAAGGCACCGGCCCCTTCTGAACCTTCCTGCGGGTGGTGGGCCTACGGGAAGGCGGGCCCACGTCGCTCGTTCGGGCTGCGCCCGGCCGGGTCCCGTGGGCAAAGACCCGGCCACCAGGCGCTCGCCTGCGAGCCCCAACCCCAGGCCTGGCTCCAGGGTGGGGCCCCGGTAACGCCGATCCGGGCGACGTACGCGTCCTTGATTGACCGTCTTTCATAGGGGCTTCTGAACCGCTCTTAGTCTGACCCGTCACCTGGTCTTGTAGACCAGTGTCGATGGTCTACAAGACCAAACTGAGATACCCCTTTTGGTATCTTCTTTGGCTATTTTTGACAAAATCCTTCAGAGCTACAGATGACATTATACAATATGACGAGCAAATTGATCCTCATGCACAAAATGAGAGGCCCTTTAATGCGACCTGAATAGCATCTGCTAGCAAACTGGATGAAGTCATCAAACCAGTATTACATTTTGCTATGCCACAGAAGCAATAATTAAAGTCTGACAGTTCAGTAGCAGAGATCCAGTCAGAGCCTTGGCACAGTTCCAGTGAGAACAGGATTTATTAATTAGGTTCACCTCACGTGTAAACATGTGGTTAGTCTTGCTCAGTCTCTGATCCTTCAGAGATCCAAGCCTTCCTCTTCACAGGGACTGTGTCACTGATATGTCTTCTTACCCCTTCTTCACTCCTGGGTCTGGTATTGGTGTTGAATACAAAATTTTTTCCTCCAATGCCACATGGAGCAACTCCACCTTGGGTCTGGAAGATCCTCTGAGTTGCATCAGCTGAATGAGAGCTCCCAGAATGCCAAGCTCTTCTCCTGGGCAACCTGTCAATTCCAGGAGA
The DNA here is from genome assembly GCA_037975065.1 of Chaetodon trifasciatus. Lineage (NCBI taxonomy): Eukaryota > Metazoa > Chordata > Actinopteri > Chaetodontiformes > Chaetodontidae > Chaetodon > Chaetodon trifasciatus. The sequence continues at coordinate 12,494,033 of JBBMOE010000014.1, read as the reverse complement.
ACCAGCAGGATACAAACCACAGATCCAAGATGCAAGTGTGGCTGCTTCAGAAGTATGGTTGCCACTAGATGCCTGAGGCTGGAGTGGTACTGATTCGGATTCAGAGTAGGTGCCATGCATGTGGGGAAAGGTGCAGGTGGATGCAGCAGAGTAGTGAAGTGTGGAGGGAGTGAAAGATAACGGTGATGGAAGGGAGACTCGTGGTTTGGGGTAGAGAAGACCTGTTTTCCTGTGTCTAAGATCTCCTTTGTCCCTTCCTTCTCCTTCCAGTTCCTTTGGCTTTGCTGATTCTCCAAATCTTTCTGCACTTTCGTCCTCATTACTGATCCACCTCTTCCTTCTTCTTGTCTGAGCCTCTTCCAGTTTCATTTCCAGGTTGTGAATATCCTCAGTAACCTGATTGACCTGATCAAAACGAGATAGCAATGTACTGACACAGGGCAGAAGGCGGTCCATGTATGGCTGGACATCGAACCCAGTCTCAGACACTGACGAGTCCTCAGACCTCATAGAGAGAGCTGAGGACAGGGGGCAGGGGGATGAAAATGAGGAGGACAGGGAAGGAGAGTGGGAAGAGTGGAGGGTGGAAGACAGGGTCGAGAGACGGGATTCCAGTGAGGACCTGGAAGGAGGGATACCTTCGAACTTCACACTGTGCCTGAACTAGAAAAGAAAAAAACATGTGTTATCACCAGCATGTATTGACTGTGGAAGATTGCCATTTACACAGCTCCTCTAATGAAATGCATCACAACTAATGAACTACCTACCTCTTTAGCTTTGGTCAGTCCCATCCACAGCTTTAGTCTCTTGATGAAGAACTCCACCATCTCATAGTCTTGAGTTTCAGTGTTTGGACAATACAGCTCAGCCTGCTCTGCCCTTCAGGACACAGTAATAGTTAGCGATGAAGCCTACTTAATGCAACATTTACCCTTAAAAACTCCTTCCAGTATTCTGCTAGGGGAAAATTTGAAGCGTTATAAGCAAACTCACTTTCAAATCAGGATATTCATTGGCAAATTATGATCAGGCATCTGATTTTTGCCATTCCTTTGAATACACTGAGCAGCATGTTGGCCTGTTCTACACTCAGCCTCCAAAATTTGGAGGCTCTGCCATTCCTAGTACCACAGCTCTGTGGTACTAGGAATGGCAATGTCAGTAGGCCCACCACTTGGGTCTACACTTAAATACGTCAACAACTATTTAATGGTTTTCCATGAAGCGTGGACAAATATTCATGGTGGCCAGAGGAAGGACCCTCATGACCTTTGCTTTCCCCTGACATTTCATCATAGTAGCAATGGGACAAAATTTCACTCATCAGTGAATGTCAACGTCTTCTGGACGGATTTTGTACAGACATTCATGGCTCCCAGAGGGTGTAGAATCTACTCTCTGTGATCCCCTGATGTTTCTTAGTACCACCATGAGGTTGACCTTAATGGTTTTGATTGACAGAAAAGGCCAGCACTGCACTCTGTGTATCTATAAACACTCCTTGGCAAACTGCCTGTGTATCTATCATGTCTTATTAACTATACAGTAAATGAAATTTGCACTGTACTAGGTCCCAAGACTATGTGGTCCTTGAGGATCACCATGTCAGTCCTGAGATGGAAAACTGGCTATGAAATACTACACACCACACAAATGGAAAAAAGCTTCAGAAACTCTCAAAATCTAAACAAGTTAATCTCTTTTAATCAATTTAAGTCTCTTTTGATTGAATTTTGTGTTGTGTTGGGTGTTTTATTTGAATTGATGTTATCTGTCATCTTTGGTGACCCCTTAACATGTCATTTAGTGCCAGGTTTATGGCCAAATACCTCCAAAACTAATGACCTTCCCATCAGCCTCAGCTTTGTGTTTAGTGCTCATTAGTAAATGTTAGCTGACATGACATGCTACTACTGACATCCTTAAGTAAGCTTGTGAACATAGTAGACATTATACCTACTAAACATCAGCATACTAGCATTGTCATTGTGAGCATGTCAGTACGCTGACTCAAACCATTGCTAAGTATAGCCTCACAGAGCCAATAGCATGAATGTAAACATTTAGTCTTCTTCTTCCTCACCTTTAGGACACATCAGAAATCATGAAAACCTCTTGAACATGCCTTAAAGGTCTACATAAAAAAGATTTTTAAAAGAAATATTGATTTGAAATTGGTGAACAAAAATGCAAGAGTTTACACCAATGGCACCTGGCAGCAGTTCAGACAGGCATGGAAGTCATTTCATAGTCACATGTCCCATACACAATCCAATCATGTGTGATCACGACCTATCTCTCACAATAGGCCACACCGCCAAACTAAAATGCATTTCCACTATGCATGTTATGCCGTTTGAAATATGCCACCAGTGCAAAATGTTCAAAACAAACTTCCAAGATTTGAGTACAATTAGGAACTTGTCAAGTTAAACAAGGATGGACACAGCAAGTTTTTGGGACTGGCATTTTTACCCACCTATTCACAGCGCTTTACTACCACTAACATTGTGTGCATACAATGTGTACCTGTATGCACGGATAAGAACAGCTCCACAGAGTCTGGCCAAGAGCCAAACACCTGCCCCCATCAGTAGCAGCCCATAGAGAGGGCCAAGAACTGGGTGGACCCTGCAGAGTCTTTGGAGAGCCATCCGGCCACGCAGGATGGACAGCATAGAAACAACAGTCTGACGTACTGACAGGAAACCTTCCACTGAATGAGAGAAGAGCTGCAACAAAGACAGGCATATCAAAAACATTCCTTATAGATGAATATTAGATTCAGCTGAACTTTTCTTCTCATACTGTGTTTCCAAGGTGAGCGCAGAGCAGCAGCAGCAACAGCAGTAGGACAGTCAGAGCCCACAGCTCCCCCCAGGCTCTCTGCAGCACTCTGCCTAACACCACCCACCTCCGCACAAACCTCAAGGTTCCCAGCAGCTGGAACACATAGCAATGCAAATAAAGTGACATTCAGTGAAGTGGGGAAGCTGTGGACCAAAACAGAGTTGAACAATGCTGAACCAGAGCTTTCATTTACCTTTAGAACAAGTAGAGTGAGCAGGAGAGCAGCACACTGAGAACACCTCTGCGCCAGGAGGGCAGCACTGTGGAAGCTGATGAAGTTTTCTGGGTGGGACTGAAGCTAAATGGCACATACATGTTATTGTAAGGTCATCAAAGTAACACATTGAATTGTCACTTTTTACAGTAATAGTCAAATTTAACTATTGCTATCTTATTCTTTGGAATTATAATTAATGGATATAGAGTTAGGATAGCATGTACATGTGGTGGCTTAAGAAGCATCTGCCTCTTGCTGAATTGGTCTATAAGGACAAGCGGATCTTAATAGTTTTCTGTCTTTGTTTCTTACCTTGGAAACACAGGAAGTGGCCTGGGACAGGAAGCAGAGCTGCAGGATTGCTGTTGCCAGGGACAACAAGGCTAGGAGAAGCTGGAACCAGTGTCTGCACTGATGCAGATACTGGGTACGCTCAGCAGCCAGGGACCACAGTTCTCCGAATAAGATGAGGAGAGCAGAGATGAGAAGAAGAGCCTGAGGTGTAAAGCAAGTGGATTCCATCACTTTGAATACTTTGCCTGAGAATATGCACTGCTTCTAATTTTCTATTCTTTACGCATTTAGATTAGATTAGTGTTTGTTACCGTAAGTGCCACCTGCAGGTCCAGTCCAGAGGAGGATGAAGAGATAAGGAGTGGAAAGATGGAGAGGAAGGGGGTGACTCTCTGTGTCCAAGCCCACTCTAGTTGTATGGACACACACACAAATAAACCTGACTCTCTGTGGTAGTGTGTGAAGTCGATAGACAGAGTTTTAAACCTGGGATGAAAATAGGTTTAAAAAAAAACAAAAACAAAACATTAGAATGCATCAAATCAAAATCAGATATCAACAGTTTACCTCTTAATGAATGTCGACTGAACTTTGTGATCTACACAATTCAATATAGTCCCAACGTGTCTCTGAAAATGTAGATTTCATCATTGCAAAGGAGGGTAAGGTGATGCCAAAAAAAAATCTGAAAATCTGAAAGTCTGATACAGCTGAAGATAGAGTGCCCAATGCAAAATATGCAAATGTTTTTACAATCTACATGAGAAAATCATCATCTCTTACTGCTCCATGTGTTCCCAGAGGAAAAAAAAGTTGCATTGTTTTGCTTTCTGGAAAGTTTTAATGGGGTGGCATGCCTCATTATTTTCAAAAGAGTAATTCAATCTTTTCCTGCTCCCAGAGGAATCAACTCTTGAAGAATGAAGGTATTAATAAACACAAGCTCAGCATGTCTTGGAGATGCAGTCATCTGGCCGCAACTGATCCACTCACTGTTTCGGACTCCAGTCCGCCATGTGTAGGTCAGCTAGGAGCTGATGTGTCGTTACGCTGCTGTTTCCCAGGAAGACACTCTCCGGAGGACTGAGAGTATGCATGTACTGCAGCCGTGGCAATCCAACAAGGCGCAGTGTCGGGTTTTCATGGAGCTGTGGCACCAAGGTGTGGATGATCCACTGCTCTGCATCTGACCAGCTGGATGAAGACAAAATTCATTTAAGCTTGGAAAGTGAAACTTTAAAAACCAAATGTGTCACCATGGCAAAATCAAGGCTGTACAAAATACACAGACTCATGCACAGACTTTGAATTATGTCATTTTTCCATGTTAATACCTTCACATGATTAGTCTTCTGATGGCACCAGGCTGAAAATAAGTTGCATGATAAGCAGAATGACATCATGCATGTCGAAGAGTTTTTAATGTAATTATGACTCAGCTCTTACAGATTGAACTAGAATTAAAGTTTAGCGCAGCTTGGGATTTTAGTTGTTGTTTGTTTCTAAAAAAAAAAAAGAAAAAAAAAAGCCTTAGTGACAACCAAAGGCCTTTTTGCTTTATACAGTATACATAGTTTTAGAATAAACAGAAGCAGTACATTTCTTGATCAACCTAGGATCACACCAGGGCTATTATATCCTGACTACCAGTAGTTCAAATTTGTCCTCTGTGGAGGACATTTGTAAACCTGAATATCTCCCACCCACTGCATACTACTGAACTAACTCCTTTTGCTATCTACAGAAAACATTTAGGGCTTTTCAATGATGCCAGATGTGAAGGGGTGAGGCTTTGGTACCTTTCTCTTTCTCATTAAGATAAAATGGTGTCCATCAGTGCGAACGCATTTTATGGAAAGAGAAAAAGTAAATGCATAATACTTTTTATTGAGCAAATTTTGGCTTGAAATGTTGTTGCCATTTTTTAGATAAGTCTCTTAACAACACATTAAAATTAACACATTAACTGTATTTTAGCATAGTATTTAAGTGTTTAAAAAATGTCCTGAAAAAACTTTTTTTTTCCACAAAAACAAAAAAAAAAAAAAATGTGTTCAGTATTCTAATTAGCTTACAATTAAAAAAAAAAAATTTATTTTTTTTTCCTGGTAGTCAGGAGGATATGACAGTAGTAGTTTTGTGTTTTAATTTTTAGCTTGTAGCAATATGCAGGGTTTGAACATTTCTGACTATGATAATATCAAAAAAAGACACTGTTATTAACAGTAATGCATGCCACCCCCCACGCTTTCCCCACCCTTTTATAGATCTGACAATATAATTAGTGGTGTACTTAGAATAATGCTCTTGCATGTAAAAGATATCAGAGGTTCTCATATTCACAGAATTCAGCTGTGTGTGGAGTTAATTTACAGTGGGTTGATGAAAATTATAAAAAGCTAATGGTAGCATTTCAATGATGAACAAGAAGATTCGAGAAATGTGGGGGTTTTTTAGGTCTAAAAAATGTTTTAATACAAGTCCAGGGTATGCACAACCACCTCTGTCACTGGTGTAGGACAGGGAAAGTTGTGTGCACACCTGAGGAGGGCCAACTTAGGCAAAGCATGTCATCATGAATATGTCTAGTGCAATGAGTCTAGTGCTCAAGGTTTTCTCCCCAGATCATACAGTGTGTGTCTGCAATAGGTATGGTGTAGTGTTTTGACAGATGAAGCTGAGTGTTGTCCTTACTGTCTGAGCGTGGTGACGTTCCGGACCCCCAAGGGTGCTGTGTGAAGACGGTGTCTGACAGCAGAGTGCAGCAGCCTGCCCTGCCTCTGCTCTACACTGTCCTGGTAGTTCACCATCAGCACCAGCAACAGAAATAACAGCTGGCACACACAGTGCTAAAGAAAAGATGTAGGAGTTAATTAACAAAAAACAAATGGCCACTAAATGTTAAAGTTTGGTTTTATTCTTACTCTCATAAGTGTTCTCAGAGCTCGGACTTTGCGGGCCTCTTCTTTAGCCTGCAGCAGGCCGTAGCCACATGGTGGCCGAACTTTCCTGCCATGCTCTCCAAATGCCCTCACCACAGTGGTCTCCTGAGCCAGCTGGTCCTCCACCTCTGGATCCACAGGCCTCCACAGTGCTGTGCAGATCAAGGTCTGCACACACACCTGAGCAAGGGAGATGGAGATGCAAATCAAAAGAATTACCCCCCAAAGATCTAAGAAACAAGTTAATTAGATGACACCTTTGAACTCACCTTGAGAGGTTCAAGCAGCAGAGCTGAGGTGAGGAAGGCGGAGAGAACTGATACCAGCCACATGAGGACTGCTGTCCTGGACAAGAAGCTGCCGTAGAGTCCCACCACAGCCAGGCAGGCTCCAAGTAGCGCAGCCACCAGGGGGTACATCACACACACTGCCCAGGGAGGGAGCAGCCAGCTGGGCTGACCTCGAGCAACGCCTAGGATTGAGCAACACACCTCTCAAACACCATATCATCATATGTGAATAGAAAAATACAAAGTATTTACTACATGTTTTTATCTCATAGTCTACTATAGTGATTCCCAACCAGTAATTATACCATCATATATAATTATGCAGGAGCTCAACTACAGTAAATAAAATAAGAAATTCAGTTTTGAGTTTTAACAAATCCATCCACATATTGAGTCAGTTGTAGCTGAAAGTCTTGCAATAAAGTGAATAAAAACTATTTATCACTTGAACAGAGATGTTTGTTAAAAGTAAAGGAAAAATGGTTAAAATAGATGCGACAAGTAATGGATAAATTGTTTAAGTAATTGGCTAAAAGTAATGGATGTACAGTTGAAACAGCTTAAAGTCATGAATAAACAAGTCAGGTATTTAGCTAAAAGTAAGGGACAAACTATTAAAAGACTTAGCTGAAAGTAAAAGATCTGGCTAACACAGATAGCTAAAAGTACGGAACAGATGCTGAAACAAATAGCTACCAAAGATAAATAGTCAAAACTTCCATCCTCTGCCTCTCCAGTGATACCAATGCAAACTTCACCAAACTAACCAAAACACTGACAATTCAATTGCATTACAACATTATTGTAGCAATATCCAGTTTTGTATGATTAAATAACATCCAGATTACAATTCCACTGAACAAAAATGGAAGATGACAGGTTTAGTGAATGCAGGGGTGCAAAGGTTCATGCAACAGGGCTGTGGGGCTACATCTGACAGAAACATCTGCGAGCCAGTGGTCCAGTACCGATGCGGGTGGTGGAGGAGGAGCGTGTGGAGTCTGGAGAAGGGCTCGGCAGGAAAGTGCTGGCCACGGAGTCTACAGACAGCACAGACGGACATCTGTAGAGCGCTGCCCCATGGAGGGAGGGGCAGGACTGTGGATCTGGCTTGTGGATCTCTGCACCGTAGAGGGACTTATCCTCGCTCTGCTCCGACCAGCTGCTGCAAGAGGTGCTCCGCCTGAAAAGCACAAAATTACAGTCACATGTTTGAAGCAACACAGCAGTGTGTGGCATTTGCATGATTCACAGAAGCTATCCTTACGTGTTTGTGAGTGAGGATGTGGTCTGAGGGGAATCCCGGCCGCTGTCTGAGTTGCTGTTAGTTATATCTGCTCCGTCCTCTGCTGCAGCTGCTATAGACATCAGCAGATCCTCCTCTGGTATTTGGTACAAAAACAAACAATCAGACGAGCACAAACACTAAATCTAGTAAATAATCTACACACGTCTAAGGACCCACCCTTCTCTCAGACTGTTATTAGCTATAAGCATTGTGGGATTTTTCCTGCAGTAAAGTGCTGATCACTGTGAGAGACTTTTCAGATGTCTGGGATTTATAAACCCTGACTTCGTTTCAGTAAAAATGTAAATTTCTAATCTATTTCAAGAGTTTCTCACCAGACAGGGTCAGAAGTGTTGTCAGATTGTGGTTATGGGCTAAATTGATGGGGGAGACCTTTTGGTCTAGTGCAGCATGGGATTGGTGAAAACTGTCTTTTGAAAGTGGATATGTGGAAAGTGAAGGGAGAAGAGCATTAGGTGAGGCAGAGCAGGAGGGTGAGGCCAGGCGGAGCTGCATCAGGGCCTTTTTTCTCCTCAGCTGACGTATAGGGCCAAGAGCAGGTGAAGTCTTGCAGACGATGGGGGCTGGGGTCATCTTGATGAGGCATGGGCCGACTGGTAGATTGAGGAGGCTGTCGCAGGACGGCCACACACTCATGCCCTCCTCTTGACATGCTCCATCTGTCTGGGGAGCCAAGCCCGACGCAGCCCAAAAATCCAGAATACTGGAATCAAACGCCTTGCTCTCCAGTAACTACAGAAACCACAAGAACACTTGGTGAGACAGGAGGAGAATAGTAACTTTTCATGTGTGTGAGTATGTGTGAGTGTGCACTCACAGATGAAGGGCTGTCCCTGACTGTGCCAGAGGAATCTGGCAGAGACAGGAAGGAAGGGCCGGAGAGCTCTGATTGGCCAAGGTAGACGTCCATTTCAACAGAGTGACATATGGGTGAAGGAGGAACTGACATGTCCACGGCCACCTGGGTTACACAAACATAAACACACATCTGCTGCCTGAGCATTTCTGCGTGGACATCCAGATAAAAGGGAAGCGCTCACTTGTGTTGTACTGTAAAGCTCTGTCACATGTCAAATCTACCTCTTTAAAATCAAATGTTTCATGAAAGTAAAGTAGCTTTAAACTGTTTTAATTCACCTGACTTTGAGCTTTTCTAAACAGGAAGCAGAGGAAACACTGGAGAGGAAACACCAGCACAGCAACAGCCATCCCCACGGCAACCGTCTCCACGTTGATCAGCAGCTGGGCTGACATCGGTCCACTTGTGGCAAAAGGGCACAAGTCAGTGTCATCCTGTCAACTCTGCAGAATCTACTGACAGGCTAGTTTATATCAGGAAAATCTCAAATTTAATGTCATATATTAACTGAAAAATAATAATTCCATAATCCCTTTGAATGAGCAGACAATGCTGCTGTTTTTTTTACTTTTAATGCATTATTATATCATCTTAGCCAGTGATTATTCAGTTTTGATTAGGTTATTAGATTACATTATATTAATTTATGGGAATGAAATGGTTTTGGGTTCATATTGTGACCTATAATCCATCCTACCTGTGCCCCTTGGTGCCAACAGCCCCGTACCACAGAGCGCCCAGTGCCAGGTAGAGGTGCAGCATGAGGGCACTGCATGTAACCCTCTGAGCCCTGCTGAAAAGGCTGTGGGCGGGGCGCTCCCACAGCGACAGCCACAGGTGGTGCTCAACCATCCCAAACATGAGCTGGGAGATGAAGACCCGTTGAAACTGAGAGAGCTCCTCAGGACCTGGGGAGGGTAGATTGAAAGGTTGAAAGAAGAATGTGTTAGAAGAAACACACCACACAGACACCAGATTTCATTATTAACAAAATATGAATGAACATAAAGGTCTGCGTCTGCACACAACCATGTGTGTCTTCTACTGGAATGTATATAGATTGACATGATGATGACATGAGCATGTATGAGCTTACATGAGGCAAGAACTTCCTTCTCCACGGTGCCATTTTTCGGATTCTCCACAGAGAGCCAGTCCTCCAGCAGGAAGAAGAACATGTGGTCTGTCTGAGGGTCCCAGACTACAACATGCTGCACGTACCAAGATGGGTCCAGACCTACATTTCCACACATGATATTCAGTACTTAAAGTATTGAGTGAAAGCGTGGGTTTCCTTCATCACATAGCTGTGGATGCCTCAATGCTGTATTGCCACACAAACTGTATGCATGTAAATACATGCACATACTTTTTTTTTAACTGGAAGCTGCTGCAAAGATGGTTTTGAAATAAAAAAATCAAAACATTTGCTCTTTTCCTAGGTTTTGAAATTGCATCTTGATTTCAAAAATTGAGCCAAAACATCTATCTAGAGGGTAAAATAATTGTACTTGCTTCCAGTGGAATTCCAAAAATGTCTTGAATGTCCTTATCTAATATGAGAAATGTCAAAACTGTACCAATAGTTTTAAAAGAAGGATCATTTTGCAGTTTCCTTCTACCTGTGTTATCGTGCCAGATGCGAATTTTCCAAACTTCTCCAAGGTTGTCATCTGTCTCCACGTGAAACTGGTCCAGGCTGCCGCGCTGAAAGGCTCCTTCCCTCTGCAGATGGCGAGACCCGCTCTTGTTCACACCGTACAGACTGATGCCAACATGTGCTGTGGTGCCTGATTGGTCATACCCCAACATTAATCATTTCCGTCAAAAACAAAGGTTTTGTGAGATCAGACATGAAAATGCTCTCATTCACTTTCCATTTTCTACATCGTATTGACTTGTCCTTGACTGACCTGCTCCTCGCCTCCAGCCAGTCTTGACCAGCACTCTGTAGTGATACAGCCCTGGTCGGCCACACAGAGGGACCTGTTTCAGTCTCAAGCTGTCCAAATGGTCCAGTTTATGGGCAATGAGCCCCACCAGCAGGTGAATCAGAACCAGGGCAGCACACACAATTGGTACCACCATGTTACGTATGGGACCGCCTGACTGCAGAGATAACACATGGATGGTGGGGGAAGGGGAAGACTCTGTTGATGATAACCTCTTTCACATCCTGACTTTGTATTTGAGGAATGGATTTGATATATTCATTATCAAAATATTTAAAAAGAATATTTTTGCATAATGCTCTCTGTCCTCACATACCGGTGGTAGCAGAACAACAGCCCCAGGATGAACAAACAAACTGGCCCCAAACATGGTGAGGTGCTGGGTGAGACATTGTGCTGCATGGAGTGTGCTGCCCTCCAGTGGCTGCAGACCCTCACTGCTCCAACGCCTCTCCTTTACATTGTAGTACTGGCACAGAGAGCTGAACACACACACCGACACATGGACAGGACCGCCGTCGACCAGTGATGAGGTCAGGCTGACGGAGAGGGGCTTGTCTGTCCCTTTCAAACTGTTATGGAAAAATGTTCAGTCTTTAAAGCAGCAAAGTGAACAATCAAGTGGAGCACTGAGTTCCAGAAAAGAGCAGTGACTCACAGTGGAGACAGAAAGATGGATTCCTCTGTGGAGGCGGTCGGAACAGAGAGAGCGAGAGCCCACTCTCTCACCAGGGAATCCTGGGATGCATTAGTCTCTGGCACTATAGAGCTCACTTCTGTCTTGACATGTCCCAGGCTCACTGGAGTAGCTCCTAGATATGCATAATGCAGTTTGAAAACAGCTTTTTGAATTTAAAATTGATGCAAAAAACTCACAGATATACAGTAAGATTAATTAATGATTATGTAGGTGCTGTATGAGCGACCAAAGGGATGGTTCACTCTTGTTATGTAACAAATGACGTTATACGCCCTGACATGTCATGTGTACACCAGAACTTCCCAGAGCTGTCACAGCCACTGTTGATCATTCATGAAAATGTATCCACAGTTTTATGCAAAGTCTGGTGGTCATTACTTTCTTCACAGCACGGTAGCCCAATTAAGAATTTTTAAACTGTCTTCTTATTTTTTTCTTAATGAATAAAAATTTAAGACACTATGTGTCTGACCGTGAAAATGTCTGACTTTTCCTGCCCGTCAGTGGTTGTAAATTTTCACCATGATCAGCTCAGTTTTCTCCAAACTAAACCTGAAAGCAGCTCTAATTGATATATTTATAATAACTATATATCGAATCACACTGTGAAAACAATGGAACTGTGTGAATGGAGTCACTCATTGTGATGATTATCACCCAGCTCCCCTTGGTTTTAATGAGTTTCAGCTCTTTGTTTCTCTCACTGCTCTCATAGCGCTGTTTCCAGCTGCAGCAGCTGTTTGGAGAAAAAGCTCCAAAAACCCACTGTACACTGCACCAAACAGCAGTCAGACACAGTTAGCTACTAGCTGGTGAGCACAGTGGAGCTTTTAGCAGCTAAAGAGACCAATTAAAAACATTAATTGATTTTTTGGCACCTTGGTGGGAGTGGAACAAGCTGTAAACAGGCTGATGATGGTTATTGGGCCATAAAACATAAAACGGTAGGTTACTGCAGCTTCAAAGATGCTCTGTGTACCGTTTCAACTTTTTACACTTTGCCGACTTTTCGTAATAATATCAAATAAAGAAAGAAGAGCCTCGACAGTCCTTTTTCAATTTTCTAGAAAGCAAAAAACAACTTAGGTCATCAGAGTTATTTGAAAGATGATATAATCACATCGGTGATTACACACACATACTATTCTATAGATAAGGTCTGGCTTTAAAGCGATCAGAAGCAGGAACAGTAAATAGGTGTATAGCAAGACAAAAAAGTAAAAAGCCATTAAGGTCAAATGGTTATTAGCATTATATCAAAGTGTAAAAGCCGAGAAAGATAAATATCTACTGTACCTGGGTCCAGGCTGAAATTGAAGGAGATATATAAACCTGCGTTTTGATCAAGTCCATCCACAGCTTTGACTGTGAAGTTCAACCTTCCGTCAGCAGGCAGGGTTACAGTGAGACATGTCTCATTCCCCACTTCACCTCCCCTCCCATCATCCTGTCCCACATGGTGCTTCTTGGGCAGGGTGACCCGGATGGCCTGTTCAGGGTCCAGATCATGGATGGGTATGGGTTTACCCTCAGGTGTGGTGAGCTCCATGGCAACCAAACTGGTGGAAATTGGAGGGTTGGATGCAGTCAGCAAAGGGTTGGATCCCAATTCTGCATCCACACCAAACAGGACCTGCACCACCTCAGACCTCTGACTCCTCAGGTGAGCAGTAAGGGAGGTGGGGATATGAAAATGACATGGACGAGAATTCTTCAGTTCATCAGTTGAAGATGACTGAGAAGGGCTGAACTGGTTTTGGTATGACTGGTTGGACTGGTGAGCGCAGAGGAGGTCTGAGGGGTCTCCATGGAAGCCCACCGTATTGATATAAGGGGTGGAGAATGAAAGCGGTGCCTCATCACGAACATGTGAATGCATCAAAGTGCGCATTAGGGCCCCTGCGTGACCCAGTGCTGACAGGGCGACTGACTGCAGGGCGCTTGAGTAGGCTGGGTGAGAACTGGAAGCACCGGCAGACTCAGACACAGCAGCCAGGGTGCAACCTGGAGACACAGAGGACACACAACATTCACCCTGTCTGGTTCACACTCTGTACAGTGTTGTTTCATGCAGGAGACAGTAACTGAACAGCACCTATGATGTTCAGGATGTTCTTTCCAGTTTCAACAGCTGACAAAACACCAGGACTCATCTGTTTCTCCATTACATGGATCATCTTCCCCACAGCTTCCAGAACCTTCTTCTGGCAGTTTTCACATACCAATTCATTTGGAACAGCCTCAGGAAAACAGAGATGAAGACATTTCTTACAGAATAAGCACTTGAAAGGTGTGAGATTAAGCAAATTTTCAGAAGCAATGTGCAACCGCAATCCCAAAAAAGTTACAATGCAATGTAACATAAATAAAAAACAGAAATAGAATAAAAATAGAAAGCAATCATTTGCAGTGATTTTACAAAACAACCTTTCTGTTGGGAGGTGTTCTACTGATTGGTACTAGGTAAAATTAATCCAGTATTGTGTTGGTGCTATATTGACTTAAGACTGACCCTACATTGCGTCTGTTTTTAAACCAGTGCTTTTTCATGTATTGTTAAATATTTTTTAGCTGAGAATGAGGAGAACAAAAACGAGGTGATGACCTACAGTAGACTGTAATAACGCTGAGCTGATCTGATCAACATCCAGCAGAGAGGACACACGGAGAGAGGCAAGGGCATGAATCACATTTTCTCGGATCTCCCTTCTGTCCATGAGCTCCCTAGCAGTCTGTCCAGACTCTATCTGTGGATAGGGTGAAACTCATTAGTGTTCTGAGCAAATGCAAACCTATTGAGATTCTTGCATCCACTACCCTCATAATCTTCAGTTATTCTGTTATGGTAATGGATAGTTAATCATAAACAGTTTAAAGTGTCATGCACTGGCAAATGAGATATGATGCTAACACAGCACCTGATTGAGCTGGCTGGTGAGAGCAATGGAATAAGGGATGATCTCTTGAGGATTGCCATATTGGACTAAAGCCCATAGTTCTGTCTGGCTCTTGTTTCTGAGCCACTGACTGGCAACTTCGTCCCTCACAGGATTTTGGACTGTCAACATTCTGGAGAAACAGAAACTGTACTGAGAGTTCATTAAAACATGACATAAAACATTTGCAGCTCAACGTGCTTTACAACAAAGAAAGCACATGCACTAAGTGCTTCACATAGGAAATTAATGTAAAATAAGATGGAAAAATAAGGTAAAGATGCACGAAAACATAAAAACAGGGATAAATAGATCACCCCTCCAATAAGATGGAGAATAAAGCCCAACATAATATGGAAAATATAACCCACTGAAAGGTAGTGATAAAACAGTAAAAGTTCACAAAATACATACAATCAGAAAATGCAATATTTTAAAGGAAGTGTAGCAGTGCATAAGTGCACGAGTTTCAGGCCTGTATCAGTAAAGTCACAGCAAGTTAGACAGATACCCTAAATAATCTAATAATCTCCTTTGTCTGAAAAATAGAGTATGGGGTCAGGTGTTGCACAGAACAACAAACAGAATTGTGATGTGTTTTTTTTTTTTACCTGGTTGCATCAAATCTTGGTAGCTATACCTGTTCAGAGCAGTGACCTTTGCCCCTTGGTGGTCTTCTATCAGCAATGTAACTGTGATAACTGACATGCTTCTTTCTTTGCCAGGACTTCCCATTGGAACCAGGCTGCCAAATGCTGAACGAGTACCCCTAGGGAGAGAAATCAAGAAATAAAATATAAAAGAATCCTGAAATTTGACAGGAAGCAAATTCTTAATGCAGTTTTTACCACTGAGGATCACACTTCCTTATGAATTAATATCTGAGGCTTGTATTCACCTATACAGAGTGAGCAGGGGGCACACTGTACCAACAGGCTGGCACAGTGCTACCTGTAAGGTATAGATCAGCTGAGAGGCCCTGCTTTCATCATCTTGCCACCCTGCCAAAAGAGAACAGATGTTTGGCAAAATCAAAAAGCTTGCAGGATGACTCCTTTTCTCCATTGAAAATGCCAAAGATATTGATCCAAATTGGATTTTGTAGCACTTAAACTCATACCACAGTGTTACCTGAGCAGTTGTAGGTGACTACTGTCTCCAGTAGATGTATATCTGAGTCTGGACTGAGATCACACAGGCCTCCGTGTGGTGGATTGTTAGGTAAAATCATCAGGCTGGCACTGCCCCACCGCCCTCTGTCAGGCTGGGATATGTTGAGAGTGAAGGTATAAATCTGCCCTGGCTGCAGGACACCTGAATGCACCTCCAAGTTAGGAGAGAGTCCCCCTGCAGAGGTGGTGACCTCGTTAAGGTCAAGGGCCATGCCAGTCTGATCCTCAGCACTCCATTTGTACTGTGAGAAGACACTTACATGAGTCATAATAGCACTGAATGTCTTACTGTCTGTGTATTTTTGTATATTTCTTGGCTGCAAATAACAAACCACTTTTTTTTTGTTAATTTATCAACCTAATTAAGCATTGCTAAGATTGAATACAGATTAAACACTCCAATCACAAATTAATTCTCTATGCAGATGAACACCAAAATTAAAAACAGAATGAATAACAGCAGAGACTGCACAGTGCTTGGTAGTTTTTCTTCTCAGTTGTACTCCAAATGCGTTTTCATGTCATAGTTTTTTAAGAAATGTTTTATCTTTTACTGTGATTTTTAGCTTTATTTTCAATATTTGCATTTTCTTCACAAAACCAACATTAAACAGAATTTTGCAGAAAAATTTATGAAATTTGGTCACATGTAATCTGAAAGTTAGTCTCATAGTCATTACCTGAGCGTGGCCATCACACTGTCCACATTGTCCTGAGAGGACGATGGAGGTGGTGTAACTAGTATGCTGAGGGGAGGACAGGGCAGAGCAGGACACACATTCCACAAACACAGGAAGCACAGGAACTTCACTCACAGTCACCTAAAGATACGAGACAGAGGCATGTGTGATAGGTGTCTCCACTAAATTCCTTAGTGTATTCAAGGTAAATTCTTCCATAACTGCCAAAGTCTCCAAAACTATTTATTTGCAAGCGATATTTAGCATAACTCCATATAACTATTGTCAGCTTAATTGCTGGTACAAGAAAAAGACACTGAACACTCAATTTATTGTGATTAAGCATGTTTGTGTGTGAGAATGGAGTGAGATAATGGCTCATACTCACTGTCTGGTTGGCAGAGGCAGGTCTCCTCCCTGCCTTGTGTACAGTAAGAGTGAAAATGTAGACTGTGCCTGGGAGCAGCTGTTTGCTGAGCACAATCATTCTGCTGCTGTTACTCCCAGTGGGCTGCTTCACAAAATGAGACTCTGTGGAATTCTGAAAATATCAACACCCAGGTGTTAATCACACCAACATACATCTCAGTAAGGGAGATGACTGTATATTAAAGAATTAATGCTTTTACTTCTGCTGCTTTCAAAGTTTGTACTTATCTCTTATCCTATACTTCTTATCTTATACTTATTAAACTCAAAATAACAGTGATAATATCATTTTCATTACAGTAAGGTTGTGTTAACATCAAGAGGCCATTACCAGTGTCATGAAGGTCCAGTGATATTGCAGTGTATCATCCACTCCTGGCTCTATGTCAGGGTCTTGGGACTCAGATCCATCCAAAATGAGGTCGCTCAGGCTGTGCCACAGTCTGTGTGAGCCTCCCTTGATGACAGCTACCAGTGGAGAGTGGACCACTGTAATGGTGGTTCTTTGTTGAACAAGCATAGGAGTTCCCTGAAGTGAAACGGTGAATACCAAGCAGTACTGTCCAATATCAAGAGTATGTTTTGAGAGTAAGAGAACAGGTGAAGTGGTATCTATCTGACCTGTAAGAATCACCTTGTTCCAAGAGAATTTTGAATCGCCATCTGTACAATTGGACTGTTTGAGTATCTCCCATAGATATGTCGTTTTGTAAGCAGAGCAGTTAATATCAATGCTTGCTTCAAAAAAACTTGGTCTAGACCTGAAGATGGTAGAGTGGCTCTGGACAAGAGAGGCTTGAGGCCTGGAACACTGGGGCTCCTCCACCTCCATATGTAACTGTGTGGACACATGGCTGACACTGTTGAGAACTTTAAGCATAACTCTGTATTTCCCAGCAACATAATAAGTATGATTGACTGTGAATAAGTCTGTCACCAATACTTCAGTGGAGTCTCCAAAGTCCCAGAGGCATGTGAGGTTGCTCCCTCCATTTACTTTTGCAGAAAGTGTCACAGCATGTCCAACAAATATTCTTTCTGAATGACAGACAAGCTTGACCTTCTTAACAGGCCACTGAACTATAGCAGTATCATTTACCATCTTGGAGCAGACACCATTGGTGGCTAGCACACTAACAGACAATGAGCCACTCTCTGGTGGAGTAAAGATCACTTCTTGTCCCATGAGGCATGTCGGCTCAAACCCCACCAAGTGAAATATCCAGGTGTAGTTGACTGGAAGTCCGCTCTGTATTTCTGCTTTGAACTGGATTCCTTTCAGAGCCTCTAGAGCAGCAGAACAACAGTTAACAAGTTGCAAACCTTGAATATTCTCAGTGACCAGAAAGCTAGAAGAAACCTCTGCACTACTGACCTGGTTCCAAGCTGTCACTGTGACTAGATATGTCCCTGCTGGAAGGCTTGATGTGGTGAACTGTCCTTTGAGAATTGCCTGAGTCTGAATCCAGTCTTTGTTTCTAAATGTTATAATAAAGCTTCCATTGCTTCCACTAGAGATTGTTGGAATAACAGTAACTTGTTCCTCAGTGCAGAAAGTAGACTTAGAAATGTTCAGCATTAAATCTTTGATTGCATCCTGGACTGTAACACTGTGTGAAACCATCTTCCAATTTATCCCATTTGAGACATTCAAAGATACCTGATAGATACCTGCACGTGCAAAAGAGTAGATAAATGTCTGCTCAGTGACATTATAAATCATGGTTGTGGTACCTCTAACTTTCCAGTTCCAGTGCACATCACTGCCCTTCCGAATAAGGCCATGGAGTGGAATGGAAGCACTTGTGGTGATATAAAATGGATGCGTCTTTCCTTCAATTTCAATGTCCACCTCTTGGACCTCTTCCTGAACATAAAACTCTTTGGTGACATTGCTGTGGCCGAGGACATTCTGAACTGAAACTTTGACAAGACAATGACCCAAAATTGTAAAAGTGTGAAGTAGAAAGGGAACATGTGTCTGCAGGGGTGACAGATCCGATTTCACATACCAAAGGTACTGTAGGTCTGACCCAGCAATCACAGATACAGAGATATTCACAGCTTTCCCTAATGGCACTGTGTTTGATTGTGTTGTAATGTGCGCACTTGTTACACGCTGTACTGCCACTAAAGAAACAATGCTGGTGGCCTGACCCAACTTGTTAAAAGCTCTCAGATGAACTGAAATCCCACCAGGAGTTTCAGCTAACATATGAAAAAGATCTCCATCATCAGAAATTTGTCGGTTTGCTCCGGTCTGTGTAGCAAGCCAGTGATAAGTGACATTGGAGCCTTTAGTGATTGAAGCAGTAAACAGCAGTTCCTCTTGGGTTGGTACATATTTCATGCTTGTCAGGCTCTGACATTCAATCTGAAGACCCTCTATTCTTTCAAAGACCTCAATTAGAACAGCTGCCTCCTTTATACTCACAGAGTTCTGTGCTATAACCTTCACTTGATACACTCCTGCTTTCAGGAAAGTAAATCTAAACTGATAAGTCCCCTGTTGAGTTGAGGTCATACCATCCACAGCCCAGTAGTAGTTGGTGCCACTGATAGCACTGCTAATTGCTGAGATAAGAGTTTCTTCTCCTGCTACAGCATAAGGCTGGTTGGTGTGAAGTGAAAGGTTTGAAATTGGTAGTAAAACGTTCACTTTAAGAGTCACAGAATCACGGCTAACAGCATTAAATGCTGTGGCGGTGACTGTGAACTGACCCGTCAAGGTAAAGATATGTGACACATTTTGTTTCTGCTCCACCGGAGAGCCATCACCAAAGTCCCACAACACTGACACATTGCTGCCAGTACAACTGGCAACCCAAAATGATGCTAATGTATTGACTGTCAATGTGTCATTTTGACTGTCATGCTCCACAGATAGCTTACTCACTGGGTTTTGAATGGTGATACTAGTTTTAGCTGTTTGGTTGTTGACCTTGTTACTTGCCAATACTGATACCTCTTCAACACCTTCATATTTAAAGATAAAACACTTCTGAGTGTTTTCTGTCCTGGCAATGAGACTAGAGGGGCTGCTAAACCACTTCAATTGATAACCTGTCATCTGTTCAGGGAAAACTAACACTCTCAAGCACACCTCTTCTCCGACTGCCACAACTTCCTGTGATGACTGCACAGTCATGTTGGTTATTGCCATTTCGACACAGATACTTGTATTAAATGACACAGACGTGACAGAACTAAACACAATCAGACTAATATGAAAAATCCCTTGGCTTTGAAATTTGTGCGTGGCTGTTGACTGTCCCCTCACTACAGTCAGTGATGATCCATCTCCAAACAACCAATGGAAAGTCAGAATGGATATGTTTCCATTCACCAGAGCAATAAGCTGTGTGTCTCTTCCACTCATGACACATTCCGTTGGGAGAACTCCACTAATAACCAACCTATAGACCTCTACACTGACTGACTGATGAGCTTGGCTGACAGAATTAGAGACAGTTACATCCACTGTATAGATTCCTGGTGACTTATAGATGTGGGAGATTGAACCATCTGTAAGGTTTCCATGCAGGGACCCATCACCAAACTCAAAATTCCACATCAGACTCGATCCAGTGGCTACCATAGCTCTGAAATCTGTTGCAGTGCTTAGTTCACAGGGTCCATTGTAGCTGACTGATAATCCAGAGATTTTTTCCATGACTTCCACCATGAGCCAGGTGGTCAGGACTGTGAGAGTGTTGTTGGCACACACTGTAATGTTATAAAACCCTGCAGACACATAAGTGTGGCTGACTTTAGGGTGGATAGCTTGGACAGCTTCAGAGCCGTCACCAAAGTCCCATGTGTACACAACAGCGTAGTTGGACGGCTCTGCAGACGCTTCCAGAAGGAGAGTCTGTTTGACAAGGGGCAAGGGAAGAGAAGTGGAAACGAGGAGGTGATTTAATTGAGGACGGACGCTTATCTTCATGGCTGCGTCAGTGCTGCCATATTGGTTGGAGACTTGGACATGAAGTGTGTAGTCATCTGCATAAACCAAACATGCAGGAACATGGATTTTACCTTCATGGACTCAATAGTAAGTACAAATCAGAGTTTTTATGTCAGTCTTTTAAGAAATGTTAAATTCTTAATTATTAATAGTTAGTGTGTTTGTTTACCCGGGATGGAATAGGTATAGTTCACCGAGTCCTGGACATACACTTGTTTCTCTCCACTCTCCATAAACCCTTCAAAGGTCTGACATGGAGGAGATTGGGTGTGGGTCATCTTGCTCCTGCCATCCCCAAAATCCCATCTACAAGACAGATGCCGCATGGAAATTACATTTTTTTTTTTCTTCACAAGTATATTTCAAGGGTTAGTCTTTCTTACAATGTTCCACTAATTTTATCTGAGCATTTTTTAGGACTATTTATGAAAAATGCAATGCCTTGCCTGAAGGTGACTGGCAGGGAGATGTCCACTTTGACCCTGAGGGTGTAGAGGCATGTAGCATTTGCAGCTACAACCTTCTTGACTAACAGGAACTCTGGCTCTACCAGTGGGGCCATTTCATCAGCGGTCAGGAGGATTTGCTGGCTCTGGGAGCTTACAGGGTTGGAAGCTGTCACCTAACAGAAAGATAGGAGGTTACTTTTTCCTTTTTTTTTTTTTTTACTGTTTATGGGGATTCTGAAAAAATTAGAAATATATTATGAAGTTCATTTTTTTATGTTTATCATCAAAAAAAGGTATCTAAGCAAATGTAATATCACAGAGACTAAGGTACCTTACCTTGAGCTTATACTCAGCAGGCTTCTTGAAGACTACACTATAAGATTTGCTTTCATGGGCAAACCTCTCCTGGTTGTCAATCACCCATGTGAATTTTACTGAGGAGCCGCTCTCCACTTTGGCAAGAAATGACTACAACATAAAAAACATTAAAAAGATACCAATATGAGGCAATATATAATGAAATTGTTTTTGGTTTTCAATGTTAACATTCCTTTCAAAGAATGTAAAAAGAGACTGTCAGCACTAGCAGTTCCTTGAGAAGAATTCTATTATTTGGAATGCTAACATGCTCATAATAACAATGATTACATGTTTGTTTATGAGATAATAGTGACAACCTAAAATGTGTTAGTTTCACAATAAAATTGTAATTTATACTGCATATCCTGCTGAAGTTTTGACCTCTTCAGTGTTTACCATGTTCACTATCTTTGTTTAACCTGTTAGCATGCTAATATTTGCTCATTTGAACTACACACAAAGCACAGCTGAAGCTTGTTTGGAATGTCTTAATTTTCAGGTGTTTGCATAAACCAAAGTATTGGACATATTGGAATTTTGACCTGATGATGGCTTTACATGAAAAGGAAGAAAATATACTATAAATTATGCTGTGGGGAATATTTGTCTTCACCAATTTCTACAGAAATCCATCCAACTGATCAATCAAATTTCAACCTCTTGAGTGCCATTATAGGAAAGGTTAGAAGATGACCCAAGTCATTAAAATGCATCTTCTAGGAGCCATGAATATCTGTACCAAGATTTGTACCAATCCATTGAGAATGATAAGGATGAAAGAGGATATATATCACACGATAAGTGATGAATTTGACCACCTGGTGGCAATAGGTCTAAAATGAGGTTTCACCTCTAAGGACCAGGAATGTCTGCACAAATTCTGAATTGCAATCATTTGTCTATGGAGATAACAGTATTTCAGTCTGGACCAAAGTGGTGGACACATCAGCTACTGTTGCCATCTCTAGAGCCACGCTGTTATCATGGTTGCCAAAAACATTTGGTCAAATAGGCAGAATGTGTGTGTTGTAAATTCATTTTTGCATTCTCACCTGTGGAGTATCTATGAGCATCCTCAGGCATCCATGTGGCATAATACTAAGCCCTGTCACTGCTTCATAGCCACAAACCCTCAAACTCACACTCTGAGAGCTGACTGCATCCATCACACTGATGTTCAGCATTTTAACTTCCACTGAGGGCAAGACCAAAGTCACAGAGGAGAACCAGTCATCATGGGACTGTCTCTTACAGCCAGGCCAAGATATAGCCATCTCTTCAGGGCAAGATGAAAGGAAGGGGACCCCTGTCTGAAGAACCGGGGCTGACCATGAGCTCCTGGCTTTCTGTCCAGACAGGACCTTGACAATAATGATGATTGGGACGTTGATTTGGACATGAATCTGGTTCTTTTCATCAGGTATTGGGTGGATGACATTAAGGCCAAATTTAGATCTCAGAGTTGGACTAAGACCATTCGGTACAGCCCAGATATCTGTGGCTGTGGTTGTCTCTCCTTGGGTGACGCCAAAGTTATCATCATGCTCTGTACCTCTGTGAAGATTGTCTACGTAGAGCATCCTCATATCACACACCACCCCGTCCACCCACTGGCCTCCTTGGGGAAGAGAGGTGAGGCCTCCCTCCCACCAGCCTCCCCACTCCATCCCCCTAAGAGACATGTAACTCTGACGCCAAGGGGAGTTTAGAGAAGCTTCACTGTTCAGGCAATGAAGGAATGTTCCAGAGTCTCGAGTGTGTTGTAAAGCTACAATATCATCAGGGTACACCATGATCGCTCGGTCAGGAAGAAGCAACTGTGACAGAAAAAACAGAAAGATGGGTCAGACAGCTATTTGAATATATTTTGCATTCAAACATCATAAGCCCATAATGGTTACAGAAAAACTCAATAAAATGAAAGAAAAGTTAACTCACACTTATAGTTTTTAGTTCAGTACTAGCATTTATTTTCAGAGGCATGTCTGCCACCAGGTGGTAGAATGGTGGTATTGCTGGGTATCTGGGCGGTAAAGCAAAGCCGCGGCCCCCTGCTGCAGAGTCATACAGGCTACAAGGACTAGTGGTGCGCACACAGGCCTCCATCAGGTGGCACCAGTACTGGCCGATGCTGCAGCCCCCTGTGGTGTTACACAGCGGCACTGCTGAGCAGCAGCTGAATGGATTAAGGAGAGAGCTGCAGCCTGAGGAGCAAAGACGAGATTATTATGGAACAAACATGAACTCTCAGGAAACCTTCATGGTAACTGTTGTTCTGTACCTGGAGGTACCAGGTGGTGGTTGGGCTTGCAGTAGGGTCGGAGGATCTGGACACGGGCCAGAGAGGACTTTGGGCTGGGTTGGACCACCAGCTCCACTGATACCAACTGACCTGCATGACTGAACCACAGCCCGGGAAACAGCTGCATCTGTGAGTGTCGAAGGAGCACGAGAATATAAACCAACAACACAAATTCTGAAATTCAGATAAGTACTCAAGTACAGGGGGATTATATTGTGATGATGGCAAAGAACACTTCTTTATCAGGCAGACATACAGTACACTATAATTAAGATTATTATTCAACTATCCTTTAGTGGTGCCCGAACATTTTTGTTATTTTGTTATTGCATTTTTCTTGCACTTTCAATCTCAACATGTAGGCTTGTGTTCAGGTGTTAGATTTGACCCAGTCATAATATCTATTGCAATTCATTTATTATTGGTTATTCTGCAGTCTTTCAATGTATTCCCTGTTAACTGCAGAAAACCTTGGGTGATGCAGTTGTCACTGTTTTAGCCCACTGATTTCCAATCTTTTTAATTTCTGACCCTTTATAGTCAAGACATGCCAACCTGTAAAACCTAATTAGAAGTTTATTAAGGTCTATGAGCTGTGAGAAATTCAACCAACCACTTAGGTTGAGAACCACTGTTTTAGACTGATACATTACCGACCTCCACAGTGAGTTGTCCGATGTCCGGGACATAGGGAAAGGGTTGTATCTGGGTATGAGCATACATGCCGGTCATGAGGACCAATCCAGTCAGGTAATTGTCCACAGATGGTAAAGACTCTGCATGAAAAGGGATTAACATTAACATTAACATACATGAGGAAACAGCAAAACTGCCACAGTGTTCGTTCCTGTCTCTGCTTAAAGAGTGTTTAATATAAATGTCTGGTGTTCTCCAGTGAGTCTTACCAGTTACTTCTTTTTCACAGAGGAAGAGATATCGTCCAGCACACTGAGCCTTCCTCCACCGTCCAAGTGTCCCCAAGGCCATCAGAGTACACACCCCCTGACTCTCGCTGCCTCCAGCCCACCATGCAGGATTTACTGGCTCCACCACCCCAACCTGATCAGACACTTCTCCACTAAATCCCCTCAGCCATACCCACACAGTGGTTTTTCTAAACCAACACAAAAACAAAGGGGGGAAAACATATCAATAATTGCAAGCATGTAGAGAAACATGAAAGGGGGATTTTCAAAGACTACTCTTTGCAACACTCACACTGGAAAGGAGTAGTGGATGAAGTTTTGCAGCTCTAGGCTGTCAGCAGAAGCCAGATCTCCTCCCTGAGTCTCTCTGCATGAACCCTGTGCCTCAGGCCATGAAGATGCCATCTCAGAGAGCCAATAGCATCGCCAGCTGCCCAGGTGGATCTGACCACCTTTGGGGCAAGGAATGTCCTCTGGAAGGCACAAAAAAACCCACTGAAGTGAAAGCATGCAATTTCTCAATGATGGACAGGTGTCAAAGAGTCATATCTGACTAAAATATGGGTGATTAAAAAGAAATTCAGTCTCTTTAGTGTGTTGTAAGGTTAGTGATTACTTCAAGATTTATATTGTTTTTTGTTTACCATTTATTTCAATAGCCAAGACATGTTCAGGGTGTCAATTTGAACAAGTAATTAAACTGTTTGAGATGATCAGTCACATGACAAGAGGAGCAGGTTTTGCTCATTATCAAGAGTCACATGAGTTTAACAGGGGGTCCCAGCAGATGCTACAAGACAGATGTTTCACATTTGGCATATTTTCTGTGATTAATCACACTCTCACATTTCACCTGCAATGTCCAATTTTGAGATGATGTCATTATTGCCTGTTAATTATTGTGGCTTATCCTGTTGCTCTAACCTGGAAACTTAAGCTGAACACATCAGTGCAAAACGTTATCACAACAGACACCTGACTTGAAACTCTGGAGAAGCAAAAGCCCCAAACATTTGAAGCGAGGAGCACTTTATATAATTAAGAAATAATTAAAATTTTAGATTTAGAGGACGTTGGAAGAAGCCTGTAGTTTATTATTCTACAACAGTATCATATTGTCCTTGTAAAATTTTTATCTGAAAAGTAACTACAGTTGTAAGACTAATTTAGTATAAAAAAAAAGAGAAAAAAGGTCAATATTTCCCTGTGAATTGCAATGGAGTCGACATATAGTATGAAGTAGCATAAAATAGACTTTCTCAGTACCCACCCCTCTGACGGAGGCAAGAAAAAAAAACAGAATTTCCCAAAACAGAACATCCCATTTTTATTTTTTGTCTGATTCAACACGCAATGAAGCTTCTCACCTCCAGCTGCAGTGATCAAAACCACACAAAGAATCCACAGTCTCTGCTTCTGCGAGGGAAGTGAACCTGTCATCTTGTAGAGCACATCTCATCCTCCTGAACTTAAAATACTCTCTTCCCCTAATCACCACAGGGGCACTGCTGAAATCAGTGCACTCCCATCAGTGCCACAACTCTCCCCTCATCCTCAGTCGTCTTGTACAAGTTTGCCTTCCTTTCTGTCCCTCTGTCTTATCTGAAACCCCGCTCTGCATCTCAGACACCCCCTCCCCTCACCTCACAGACACACTGTGAGTTATGGTGGTGTCGAAGTTTTAAAGGCCTCTTCTTCACTCTCTCTGAACGCCTGGGTGACTTCTACTTTGTCTCTCAGCAACAGCTATAGAAGCAGAGTGGACAGAGGAGGCCAGCGCTGCTCATTACCATGTTGTAAAACCCCTGGCACTCAATAGCAACAGTCAGATTCACTCAGGCAGGATGGAGCTAAGGGTCCTGACAGAAACAAGCCTCAGAGACCAAAGAGTCATTGTAGTGTTAGTGTTTGGCAACAAATTAATGTGTATTATGTTTAAGGAATTTAGAGAGATCAGTAGCTTTTGCTGGGTTCCCAAAACATCTTTCTTTTTCTTTCTAGGAAAGTAGGAAGATGTTTCAGATCCTCGAAGTTCTTTCCACTGCATTGTGCCCACAGCCTGTTGTCCAAGCGCTAACACCAAGACCTAACCAAACAATGGCCGTGTGACGCACATGCAAAAGAAAGGATGCCATCTGGGTTGCCTGGAGAGGGGACAGATAAAACAGGGGGCTGTGATAAGCAACTATAGCTGAGAATTGTCAGTCCATTGCCATGGAGATGATTGTGTTTCTCTTGGGGAGATAGAACTTTTTTTCCCTTGGCAGATTCAGCAGGAGGGAGCTGCATTGGTACACTAATAAACTGCCAGTTCCAACACTGAAAGTCTTCAGTACATTTACTCAAGTAGTAGTAACTGTGAAGCAGTATGCTTGTACTTTTCAGTGTTTCCACTTTATGCTATGTCCATTACACTGTATGCTACATGTTGACTCCATTTTTTCATTACTTTAAAGCAGGGCTTCTAAAAGTTTTCATGACTGGGGGCCANTCCATTTTTTCATTACTTTAAAGCAGGGCTTCTAAAAGTTTTCATGACTGGGGGCCATGCAGACTTAGGCTTAGACTTAGACTGTTTCTTTATTGATCCCAATTTGAGGAATTATTCTGTTGCAGGAAACCCCATAAACATGTTGCAGGATTTGTAATTGATTTTACAACAGTGTTTAACTTTAGATGATTACATTAAAATTCCTCAAGCACCAAATTGATCTGTTTGTAGATTAAGTTAGATCACTGAATCCATCCCCGGGGTCCAACAAAGTAGTTGGAGTTGATCAATTTTTCCTGAACTCCCCTTTTATCCTCAACCATAGAGCTTTTTTCCATGTAGGCTTTTCCATTGCCCTTCCACATTAAACTGCCAAGATATCCACAGAAATACAACACTAGCTTTGATAGTAGAATATAATTCCTGTGACACAGTAGTGTGTAAAACGATTCAAATGTAATTAATTGATATTGATGAATATTTGATGACAAGTTGAGGGCTGCACAAAATGTTTGTAAGGGCCACGATTGGCTCATTGACTGCACTTTTTAAATTAAATAAATCATGTGTTTAGTGAGTTTATTGTGTTTTTTTTTGTTTTGTTTTGTTTGTTTTTAAACAGACCAACTAATTCGCTGATTAGAATTTAGCGCTAAAAGTTCCACGGCCGCACTCCAGGCCCCATTCTGTTATAGCAGTCAGGGACACTAGAGGGCAGCAATGTGACATTAAACTGAATGAGAGCCGTGACATCAACACGACGAGGAAGAAGAACAAACAGGAAGATGAAGGAGGCAGCTGATGGTGACATATCTTTGGTAGGCTAATATAAAGCGAAGAAAACCTAACGGTATGGCTTCTTTATGTTGCCACAACTCAGTTATAAACAAGGACACGAGAAATTAGCATTCATTTAATATCTGACTGGACATATTGGTGTTTGTTTTAGGTCAGTATAGCGGAAATCTTGCTGTTTGGGAGCGCGTATTAGACCTGATGCGTGATGTTACTGTATATTTAACGGAAAATCAAACTAGACGCAATATTTTTAACATTTTTTCAATAACGGTATACCAGGCCGCAGCTAAATGCGTTTTATTTCCTCAGTTATTATTGTTTGTGAAGGAGATAGGCATGATAGAAAATGGTATTGTACTTAGCTAATTATGCATTATCATAGATTTTTTGTTTGCCGAATTTTCCAGAAAACCTTAATATTTTTAGTTGAGGGTAGTTCATGACCGAGTGGCTTTGTGTTTTAGTCAAAAAGTCACTAAATAGTAAATTATGAAACTTTTGAAGGGAGTTTGGTGTCGTGGGCTTCTGTGGAGGTGATACAGCGGTGTATCTCGATGCTTCCTGAGTAACGCCTACACGTTGCTGAGTGACAGCTGCATAGAGGATGTTACTGCACGGAAATGAGCTTATAAATTATCCCTTACTCATAAAGGCCGTTATGATACAACAGGAAATGGCTTCTTATAAAGGTTCTAGCAACTTCTTAGCCTCATTCAAGAGCTGACTTGTTTTCTTTGCGTTTAAAGTATCTGTGTTGGGTAGACAAAGAGGGCATAACTACAAGTCAGGTCTGCACATATTATAAAGTAAGCATTTGTGAAATATGTATTTAGTGCCTTCATGTTGTTCATTTGTTCACCTTTTTCAGCAGATTCTATGCTCCAATTAAGGACCTCTGAAGAAGAACAAAGCAGTTGTGAAATTTCCCAGCTCAGACAAGCAGTGTTACAAAACAATGACAGACTCCTTGATGAGATGCTCTGCCAAGAAATCTATAAGAAAGTCATCAACTGCAGAGGCGGCTGGGGCATTGCAGGCACGCCTCTACACGCTGCGGTGTCGAAAGGTCATCTCAGCTGTCTGCAGGTCCTGCTAGCCCACGGTGCCCTGGTAGACTGTGCGGATGTCAAGGCTCAGACGCCTCTGTTCGCAGCCGTCCGTGGGAAATACCTGGACTGTGTGTTAGCGCTTCTCGCAGCTGGCGCCAACCCCAACGGGAGCTCATCCAACAACTGCTCCCCTGTCCTCACCGCTGCCCGGGAGGGGGATGTGGAGATATTAAAGGAACTGCTTAAACATGGCGCAGAGGTGAACTCCCGCTCCAAAGTCTTGCTCTGGACTTGCAGAGCCAGAGTGTCGAGCGGGCCGCTGTACCTGGCTGCCGTTTACGGACACATGGAGTGTTTCAGACTGCTGCTCCTCTACGGGGCAGACCCAGATTACAACTGCACAGATACAAAGCTGCTGAGTTCTATCAAGCAGCCCAAAACTGTGCTTGAGATGTGCCTCAGGCATGGCTGTGGCGTGGAGTACATCCAGCTTCTGATCGACTTCGGCGCAAACGTCTACCTCCCCACGCTGATCATCGAGAAGTCCACCAAGCAGAACGAGGCTGTGGAGCTGCTTCTGCAGGAAAGAGGTATCGAGTCTGACTGCTGACATCCATCTTTAACGCTGCTTTTCAGGATTGGATTTTCACATCAGTCTGTGCATGAGCATGAATATTTGAAAAACACGACAGTCTCTGCTAACTCTTGTGCAGCTCTTTCCTTCTGTTTAATCTAATGATTAAAAAAGAGCTTTGAATTAAAGTCTTCATCATGGAGTTGAAGTTAAAAAAGGACATGTTCTTGCAGCAGCACTTCAATTGCAAGATGAAACATCACAAACAATGAAAGTCTGTTTGATCTGTTATTACGTGACACCTGAGGAATAACTCTCTCTTTGTCCTCTCCAGGAAATCCAAAGGCCTTGACTTCACAGTGCCGACTCGCTGTCCGAAGATACCTCCAAAAGATCAACAAGATCCACTGTATCGAACAGCTGGAAATGCCAACAAGTCTCATTAATTTCTTGCAACACAAGCCAGCCCCAGTCACTGTCCTGTAGCTAAGGAGCTGGAGACAAATCATATAAATGAACCTTTATTTCAGCTAAGGCTTTGTTGGATTTGTAGACGATGGGCCATCTTTATCTTTTTTTTTTTAAGGATTTTTGTGTGTACATGTGCTGTTCTCTTCAGACTGATTCTCAAGTCTAAACATTAAATGTGTGGATAAGTGATGCCTTCTGTTTTATTATTAGGACTTACCCTGTAGCTATCAAGAGAGCTCTATGAAGGAAGCCGTTTCTTTGCCACATGTTCGTCACGAGTTAGTTACTTCTTTTAGAAGAGCTTTTTGCTCCTCTGAACGCTAACAGGTTTGCCTCCATTAAAATACATGCAACAGTTCTGTGGTTCATCTCATGGTCAGTACCCATAAAGCTGCTCAGAGTCAGATTTGGTCTTGTGTATGGAAAAAATCCTAAGAATCACTTGATTGTGCTCTTAGAATTAAGAATGATCTTCACATGAACCACATGTGTACATTATAAAATGTGACTTTGAAATACAGTAAAAACCATCTGAATAGCAAATTAAACTGATTCTAAGCATAAACTTTAAGGAAAACCTGTGAGGCTGTACAGTAGTGCTTTGAGCTAAATGCTAACATCAGCATGCTAACCAGGGCAATGCTAACGAGGTGAAGAAGATGCAGCATGTATACCAGGTTCACCATCTCAATTTATCATGTTAGCATGCTAACATATGCTAATTAGTACTGAACACAATGTACAGCTGAGGCTGATGGGAATGTCATCAGTTTTGCAGCTATTTCATCATAAAGCAAAGTATTAGGCACATTGAAATCCTGACCCCATGATGGGGCATCGAGTCAGCTGGAGTCATCCTCTGGGGTTCATGAATGTCAAGCAAATCTGATGGCAATCCATCAAATAGTCGAAATATTTTCACCAAGGGTTAGGGTTAGACAGCCAGACAGACATTAGCAGAGCCAGAGCCACACTGCTAGCATGGCAAATAACAGGAACATTCACATAGAGAGAGATGAATATGACTTCAAATGGTGAGTATACCTATCTTTAAACAATTTAAGATTTTTAGGAATAATATCCAAAACATCATGTGCTGAAGCAGGCTTGTTTTTAGGTTTCGTAGGATCTGTTCGCTCAGTGGTGCCTGCAAGTGAATATTTCTTTTAGAATGAATGTCATGTCCTAGCACAATGTCTCATTAGAAAAGGCAGACAAGTGGAAAAAAATGAGAATCACTTGGTTGTTTAATTATATAAATACTTCACATCATTCAGCAATAACTTCATCTGCATTTAAATAATTAGACATGATTCTTCAGACTGACCTGGAGATGGCAGGAGACTGTCTGTGCCCTAAAAAGAAGAAGGCACTACATTTGGTTGAGGAGGAGACTGTATCATTAGTTTGAGTTTGTTCGAGAAGAGGAAAAAGGAAGTCATGTGACGTCTGAATTGGTGGATCCTCATAAGAGTCAGGATTGTGTAGATGCATCAAATTTGGAATTTCATATTTCAGTAGACCCTAATCCCATTGCATTGAAGTCAGAGAGGAGAAAGTGAAATGGAATCATTCCTTGGCAGTCTCATAAATGACCAAATCAAACACCAGACTTCAAGTATCGCCATACTGAGGAATACAAAAACTGGAAGAAGGTAACTAAAAAAAACAAAACATTCATTTAGCTTTCAGAACTGATCATTTCTCTTTTAAAACAATGCTTTTGAAAACAGGGAACTAAAAAGAAATATGTCCCCTCAGCAAAACATTCACAAGCTCTGGAATCAGGAGAATATCCATGAATTCATTCCTCACTGAGATACCTGCCTGTTTAAAAGGTGGCAGCTGCTCTCAGGAAGTACGCATGAAAATAAAAGACATTAAGTCCAGTCATCCTCGTGACCTGTTTTGCAAAACAGTTCTGCGTTTCTCTTCTCATTTCTCAATTTCAAGTAGCAACAATTCAAACAAAATCGATGAACAGTGTTTCAGAAAAAAACACTTCATTTGGTCCCCTTTAGAAAAAGTGAGGTCAGCTGCTCTGTGGTGACATCACGGCAGGTTGTGCTGACATGGTGCCAGTTCTCAGGGTGACCTCAGCCCAGCCCCACGTCGAGTGACATCATCACGATGAAGCCCAGGATGGCGGTCCAGGACGCCAGCTTCCCGTTCCCACTGGTGACACCAAGTTGGAGTGAAGAAAAGGGACATCAGTTGAGACAGATGCTGAGAGTTCAGCTGTAAATCCATCTTAATTCCTTCTTTTCATTCTCACCTGACTTGAGCCTCAGGTATGATGTCATCCACCACCACATAAACCATCGCCCCGGCAGCAAACGCCAACGCATATGGCAGCAGAGGTTCGGCCAAGACAACAGCGAAGGCGCCCAGAACCCCGGCGATAGGCTCGACCATGCCGCTCAGCTGGCCGTACCTGATGGAAAACAGCAACACGGTGCAGAGTTTCAGTGTCTGTGCTCAGTCCAGGCTGTGTGCAACGTGTTGGGTCATTATTGTCCTCTCTGACACAGGGACTGGACAGGGACAACCGTTTTTCCTCACCAGAAGGCTGTCCATGATGACACCCCGGCTCCCCGGAGCGGTAGGCTCACCGCCAAGCCTTCTGGGAAATTCTGGATGCCAATACCGATGGCCAAATTTCTGATGGGACGAAAACAAACAAGCAGATCACATCAGAGTATTGTAGATTTTGTGATACAGTACAGTCTCATCACCAGCCGATTACACAGTATTACATTGAGCTAAATGCTAACTTCAGCATGCTAACACGCTCACAGTGATAACGCTAACATGCTGATGTTTAGCAACTGTAAAGTTTGCCTCAAAATCATAGCTTAGCTTGTCACCATGGCATCCTTTATTGATCTACCAGAGGGGGAATTTGGGTGTTACAGCTTGCACTTGCTAATTAGCAATAACCACTGAGTACAGCTGAGGCTGATGGGAACGACACCAGGACCTGATGTGTGGAACATGCACGTCAGCACAAATTTAATGGTAATCTATCCGACAGCTGTCAAGGTATGTCATTAAAATCCAAAATGTCAACTTCATGGAAGCACTAAATGAAAAAGTCAAACGATCACCAAATTCAGGAGGTTACATCCTCTGGGGACCATAAATGTCAGTATAAAATGTCATGACAAGACATCCTATAGATATTAAGATATTTCAGTCTGGACCAAAGTGCTCGACCAACCAAATGATATCCATCCATGACGCGAGCGTGGCTGAAAATGCTAAACTGTTGGAAGAAATTGATACTGAAAAGTAAGTTAAAATTAAAAGTCAGATGACAAAGGTTGTTTTCATTGAGTAGCGTTTACCATCTGCTCTTATTGTTGATGTTATTAGGATATTGTGAGCTAGGGTGAAAACCACAAGGATGAAAAAACAGAATCATGTTCACAAAAAGAAGGAACGAGTCCAAAGTTTTGGCTATGAGCTATATTCTGGCACCACCCTTTCAAGAATACACACTTTGCTACAAATGCATTTTTCATTGTCACATCTCTAATTCATAGAAGTAATCTGCTCAAGAACTCTCATCTCTCTCTGCAGTGCCATGATTGAACCACTAGATGTCAGCACAGAGACAGCGGTGATGCTCAGTCCACCATCCTCACATGGACCAACAGCGTACTCAGGCCATAACAGTGAGCCCACTGAGCAGAGATAACAAAAGAGATGCTAGATATACCTCCCACAAACGGAATGTGATCATTTGATACTTGTTTAATGTATACTCAACTGAAAACAGTACAAAGACAATATTTTTAATGTTTGACCTCATCAACTTTATTGATTTTTATAAATACCTGCTTATTCTGGAATTGATGTTTCAAACAAGTTTGGACAAGAGCAACTAAAGACTGGCAAAGTTGTGGAATGCTCCAAAAACACCTGTTTGGAACATTCCTCAGGTAAACAGGTTCGTTGTAACAGGTGATAGTATCATGGTTGGGTATGAAAGGGACGTCCTGGAAAGGCTCAGCCGTTCACAAGTGAGGATGGAGAGAGGTTCACCACTTTGTGAACACATGATTGGATAAAGGATATTAGTGCATGGACTCAGGGACTCAGGCACTCTTCGTAACACCGTTGGCATTGGGGTTATGTTGGTAGACTTTTATTTTGTTCAAAGTGAGGCTATGGTAGAAGGAAAGAGAAATAAGGCCTCACTATAAATCCAGGAATCTTTGGATGAATTTCTCAGCACTTTGGGACTTTATTAAGCAGTGGAGATTTAAGGAAGTCACTGTTCCCATTCGGTAAATATTCCTGCTTGTAATAGTCCACTCATTAAAATGTCTACTGTATTAAATATCAAGCTACAGCCAACAGATCGTTAGCTCAGCACAAAGACTGGAAACAGGGGGAAACTGCTAGCCAGGCTCTGTCACAGCCTCTGCACAGCTTAAACAAATGAGATTTAACGTGTTAGTGAGCGTTAAAGCTGCTAATAGACGGATTATGTCACTGGACAGAGCCAGACTAGTGCGTTTAAGCCAAAACATGAGCCAAAAGTGTTCATAGCTGTTCTGAATGGCCATAGTCGAGAGTGGGATGAAAAATCAGCTGTCACAAAGACACATGAGATGTGAAATCTTTTAAATATGGCAGATGTTCAAAAGTCTCTCCTTGAAAGTATTCATAGTGCTGCACTGGTTTGTCTACAGTTTTCCTATATTAGTAGGATTTAGTAGGATATATTAATATCAAAAATAAAAAACTCTCAACTTCTTCTTTTGTTTCACACCAGGCAGGCAAGTAAGTTATTATTTGTGGAAAACTAATGAATATAAGCTTTCATTTATTACATCAGGCAGACAAAGCATGGGCACAGCTGATGTGCCTCACAGGCTGTTTGCACAGGATATAATCAATGAGGTGAGACGCTGGTCTTTCTTGGGGATACTGAGATTGTCCAGTGTAGTCATACTTGTGAAGTGAAAAAACAATGCAATCTCACTTAAATGTTTCACTTTGCTGGCAGAGGACTGTTTATGTGGAAGTGAAGTCGATTATTGAAACATCAGATTACTTGGTGGGTAATAAAATGAGGTAAGAACAGGCATCTCCAGCCTCATGACGGCCACTGTTCTCTGCAGTACTGGAAAGGGACCACTAGATGTCAGCAGCACACAAGAACAGCCCCATGTTCTTAACATGACCTTTAACTTGCCAAACCTTTCCCTAGTCCCCATACATTTTAACATTATATCCAAATCTAACTTTCTCAAGGCTTATACTGAAAAAATACCAGTTTTTACTTTATGATGAACAAATGTTCCAGGTTTGGAAAACCAATTACAGCGTCTCGCAGCACATCAGCCCGTTGGGATTCATAATTTTGTGTCCAGCTGTGATGCTGTGCAGAATGTCTCTGTGAAGATTCTCATCCATCGAAGGCAGACAGACCTCAGGCTAGTCCATTTGCCTTTGTAAAGCACTTTGTCTGCACTTTTTCCATATTTAAAATCATGTGCCCTGACAAGATACAGCACATCCATAAATTATATCTGAATTAGTAACTTCATATCTCACCTGCCAGTGTTGAAAGGTGACAGTTTGGATCAATGCAGATGTGTACTGCATGTATCTTTGTCTGTCCTAGATACCAATCTTACCTGGCGCTTTCAAAAGTCGCTGATGAAGTCTTCCCAATGGCTCCGAACCCGACCCCCACAGCCAAACCCTCTGCAGACACAAAAACACAGGCGAATGAGCCTTGTTAGCCTATGATTTGTCTTGAAGCACTGTTACAAAGGAAAAACAAGATTTTAAGTAAGAGGAAGGAACAATGCTGGCAAAGTGAGTACTGAGGTTTCATCTCTCTAACCATAAGTGCAGAGGCAGCCCTTTGGAGGTGCACTGTAGATATCAACATATCTGCTAAACTACTGGTCCATAGCTGAGAGTAAAACTGTTAGGATTCACTTCAACAACTGCAACAATAGAGAACTACAACAAGACAGCTGCCCTACGAGGGATTTCTCTCACTGTACTTGTGACTGCTGTCTCGGTTCCCTCTTTGCACACTCTGCTGAACAGCATCCCTCTCCTCAGACGGCCCGTTTGTCTCATTTGAAACGCCTGTCATGCATACTTAAAGTAAACACCATTCAAATTGAAAACGAAAAGGTCACTATGTGATCTACGAGTGGATTCGTGTGTTTGAGGAGCATGTGTGTGCGTGCAGTCATATCTACAGGCTGTTTTGCATTTCATACCACAAAGGCAGAGAAGTGTTATTACAGCTACTTCATACGCCGACAAACAGTCCTGTCGAAGCTCGGTTCAGGGCTAAAGCATGCTAATTTCCAGGCGTTTTCTGAAAACACTGAAAGAACTCCCTCTCTTAAAAAAACATGTATCTGACCAGAGAGCTTCTTTTGAGTTTTGTAGTTCCATCCTGCAGTCAACACACATTATCACAGTTTATCACTAAAAGCTGTAGAGCTAAGCCTAAATTGTCGCATAGAAAACAAACCCTCGCATAAGAGCATGGCCACCACTGGAGCCCATTTTGTTTTGCCTGACCAGAGGTAATCACCTCAGAAAGCAAAGATGCTTCACCTCTTTCTTCAGTTTCTGTTACTTAATGAGCATTAGGATGCTTTCAGACAGCAAGCTGTTAATCCTGTGAGGTGCATCTCAGCCACAGCAGCTAATGGCCACGTCCAACGGGACCCACAAAAACAAAACAATAGTGCCAACAATGACAGGAATGGGGATAGATTATACAAGGACAAACAGAGGAAAAGCAGGGGGATGTACAGAACTTGGCATGATACATGAAAACAAAACAAACAAGGGTGATATAATAGTCCCAGTAGTTCTAATAATAATTAACATCATGCAGTTACTGTGATTTAAAAGAGGGTAATTAGTGTTTTAGTGGAAATCTGTTAAATATGACACACGTTTATATGTACGACTGTTTATGAGTGAGGATGTGTCCTTGTGTGTTTATATATGTAGAGTCTGGGGTAGAGATTTGTCTTAAATTAGGAAGGACAAGTGTGGGTAATGTGTGTGTGTGTATGGTTGTATGAGAGTTACTGACATGTGTGCAGCGATCCTGGTCAGGTAGGTATGTGGAGTAAGGGGTAGTAGTGTTATAGTCAATATGATGTAACCACTAATAACATAGCAGTAATGATAATAATATAATAACCGTTGCCTTGGGGATGGCTAGCATTATGCTATGTTTAATAGACTTGGACTTCTGGAAAATCTAGCTTTGAAGGCGATGTTGCTCCAGACAGATTGCTTTTAAACTGCTATCTTTGTATGACAGTGGAATATAGCCTCAGATACAGTCAAAATCAGGTTCCATTCAAAGGAATAGTTTAACACAAGGGAGATACCCTCATTTGCATCCGTAACAAAAGTAAGACGAGAAGATTGGTACCACGCATGTCTGCATGCTAAATATGAAGTTAAGTACAAAGTCTGGAGTCATGTTGTCACCATGAAGCTGCAACCAGCGCAGACTCCAAAAGGACCCAGCCAAGAAATAATCCTGAACATAACCCCACTGTGTGGATTTTACACTCCGGTATTTGTACCAATTAGTGCAATGAGATACAGTGTTGATTAGTGAGCTTCAGAGGAGGTGATAGGCTGACTTTGTTAACTTTGGATAGCGCTAGCTGGACTTCATAGCTCCACATTTATCACACAGACGTGGGAGTGTTATCAATTTTCTAATTTAACTCTGGGCAAGAAAGTGAACAAGTGCTTACTAAAATGTCAGACTATTCATCTGGTTGCTATGGTTGCTGGTGTCAGGTGGCGAGCTATAGCAGTCAGCTGAAAAGGTTTAACAATCCTCAATGTGCCACAAAGACTGGACCTGCAAAAACACCTGAAAAAGTTCTCTGGTGGCTCTGCTGACAGGAAGACACTTAACAGACTGGTAAAGAAGGCTCAGTTATCACCCCTGATGGAGAGCATGTCCTGCCCCATGCAGCATCCTGACAGCACTGGTTAGCTCCCTCAGTGACAGGCTGCTTCAACCCCGGTGTGTGAAGGAGAGATACCGCAGGTCTTTCCATCATGCGGCTGTCTGACTTTATAGTCAACGCTGCTGCCAGTGGACCACACACAACACAAAATTTCACCCATTCAAGTTTACATGCTCTGGGGGCAAGCATTAACCAAAACCTGAAGTGCCGTATTGGCTGGTGCAAGTGGGCGTGGCCTATCACATATTTACTCATAACTCAAGATATTTTGAGCAATCCTGATTAATTTCATGGGAGATGTCACATGGTAGCTCCTCAACATTCGCACAATTTCATTAAAATCCGATGATTGGAGGACCATTGGCAGAACTTTGAGTGCATAATTATTGAAATGCTGCAGGCTTTGTGAAACGTGTGTGATTGGCTTCACTCATTGTTTAAATGGAATTAAACCAGCTGAAGTGTTTTTACTCACTTTTGTGAAACCTGAAAGCTGTTTGTTGCTGCTTGCGGCTTTAATTTAGGCCCACAGAGCTGCTTCCTTCAGTTGAGTGCAAAAGGAACCCAGAATTGCCACTTGCAGCTTTATTACTTATTCTGTTATTTAATCTGAAGAAAGAATCGATAACACGGATAACTCCGTGGTGTTGGTGGTAGAAACTGCTGACTGTATGAAAGCACATTTACAGCCTCACAGAACTACCTGTGTAATTGCAGACCTTCAGTTTCCTCTTTTCATTTGGAAATTGAACCAGTCATAAGCAATATGATTATACATATACATATATATCATATAGTGGCAATTAGCTATCTGTTCTCATGTATGCAAGAACGACTGACGCTCCTTTTCTCCATTTATGTGTATTACACTGTATTATCTCTGCCTCTCTCTGCAATATTAATAGCCTACATCAGGCTATCCTGCCTCAAGCCAAGAGCAAGTGACAAAGATAAAGATAAGACAAAGAGACAATGAGAGAAGTAAGAAGAGGCAAAAGAGAGAAGGAAAGAAAAAGTGGAAAGACCACGCAAAGGCAACAGAGTAAGAGATCGGCAGGGAGCAGCTGCATGCTTCACAAGCCCAGAGGCCACCTCATCATAATCTAGTGCCTGTCATTACTGCTAATAACAATGCACACCAGTTCTAATCAAATTCCCACCGGGCCATTACAGGTGGACATATTGTAGCATCATTATAGGCAAACACCCTTCAGTTTAATGGCGCGTCCTCGTAACTATTCATCTCAATCCTCTGGAACCATCTGGGACCAGCAGAAACTGTATCTGCACTGAAAAACCGTCCAATGATTTTGAATAAAACATTAGCTGAGAGAGTTTCGTGGCTGCTGTTGGACAGTTAGTACAAGACTAGAGACAGATTAGAAGCTTTAAAATCTTTACAGATTTAAAGACACAAGACCACAGCAATGAATTTGCTTCTTTCTGTTCTCTTAATATTCCAAAACATCACTGATGCTACTATCTGCTGGACCCATGGAAAAGTTAATACACGAGTAAGAGAAACAGTTCTATCATCTGCTCTTTTTGATCAAAAATAAGGATTATCCAACAACAGCTGCTCACCTGTAGTACTGCTACAGTGCTGGAAATGTGAGCTGGGGCTTTGAGAGTGTTTTGTAAGTCCACTGAGCCGAAAGTTTTTGGTCCAGAACAGAGACCTGGCTTAGTAGGAGCCATCAAACATCCACACACCTGTACGATTTTACTCATGAGACTCATATTTGTCCGTATCTCATGGATTGTTAAAATATTTTACAATCTGCATGGGAGCAGAGAGTAGTGCTGTAGTTCCATGGCGAAGAACTCGAAACTTAGATTTGATGTGACACTGATTTGATGTTGTCAGTGTCCAAGAACACCAGAATCTTTTTTCTGTCCTTTTTGAGTGAACGGTTGAAGGAAGTTTATACACCCACTCACAGCGTGGCTCCAGGGAGGGCAATGCTAGTCTGTCTGATGGTCCACCACTTTGGTCTCCACAGAAGTATCCCAACAACTATTGGATGGATCTTCATTAGCTCCCATACAGACCTACATCGTCCTCAGAGGATGATATCCATTGACTTTGGTGATTCAGTTTTCCCGTAGCACCACTATGAGGTTGACATTTTTGCAACACTGATTGGACAGACTGCCCAGAAATTTGTTGCAGGTATCCATGGCCTCAGGAGGATACTGATTTTAGTGATTCCCCCAACTTTCCATGTGGTGCCACCAGCAGCTCAAGGTTTTCACATATCTATTGAAATATCTCAACAACTCATAGAGCTGCTAGCATGGTGGTGTAGTCCACATTCAGACCAATTTTAGATCGGGAACTCCTTCAAGGAAACATGGGGTCTTCCAACAACATCAAACCTAGCTTGACTTTTGCCACAATGCAACGTCCTCCGACAAAAGAAGCTGCGTTGAACAATCAATTACATGTAAGCACACATTCCAGGGAGATTACTTTGTTACATGAATGGAGTATTTCTACTGTGTAACTCAAGACTGTTGTGACAAAAAATGTAACAATTACAGCCATGATAGCTTTTAGGAGTTGTAAAATCCTCTCTCAGAATATTATCACTGTGCAGTGATGATCAACCTTCAAATTCAGGGATCTATCACCCAAAGTGGATTTTCTGGATTGCATTTCACTGTCTCACCTGTGCCCAAAGCAACACACTCCCACCAAAGCAGCTCCTTATATTGTCTTTATGTCGGACTGTTTTTGGTCTCAATGTCCAGCTGTTCTTGCTCCATTTCCATTGCAAACCTGCTTTCTGACAAGAGTTTAACCAACCTGCTTTCATTGTGCTTAAGTTTTCACAAAGCATTGTTGAGATTTAACAGGTGCACACATCTGACACGTCTGCAAGCCTCTGCAAGCTATGGTTAACCCTACCACCTATTCTCTGAGTATTCTCTGACCCCCAGAGATGCTTACATGTATCATCTGACAACCATAAAAGCAGCCTTAGAGGAGAAGGACACTGCACTCCAAACATTAATGTAAAGTTGTTCTGAGCGACCTTCCTTATTCTTACCTCTGTCCTTTCCCCCTCCACTGGGAATAATGCGTCACTGAATTGTGTCATTGAGTTTAGATAATGTTAGGCAGTGCTCTCCACCACCATCATCAAACACTAAATGAAGGAATATCTTTCAGAAGAATGGTGTTCATCCCTCCAGTAAACTTCCAACGATTTAGAGAATCAATGCTACGGAACACTGAAGCTGTTATGGAGGCTTTTGTTGGCCCAGCACCTCACTAAGACACTTAATGTTGGTTTTTCCATAAATTCTCACCTAAATGCATGATGGTCAGGAGGATGTTAAAAGCACAAAGATTTGTCTAGGAATAACCAATTAGGCATGAAATGTGTCAGTGGGGTTTCTTTAAAAGCGCATGCATTAAACGTCTGAATAAATTCCAGGACAGTAGCACAAGTGTCACTGGCAGACAGTGAGGACTGGCCGAGACAGTTCCTGAGAATGTAGCTGAGTGTGACTTTTCAGTTCTGCCTGGCAGAAATGAGAAGTGTTTTATATTGCCACCTGCGTGTCTTATTTGTACTTTTTCCACTCCCAAGAGGAAACTTTCCGGTTTGGGGAAAAATTTGCGGAGTTGCCTGTGAATGTATTTCTGTCGTGATGCAATTGTGTGTGTGCGTGTGTGTCTGTGTGTGTGTCCTGGTCCAATTCAATTCCTGCTTCATGTTCTATGCTCTTTAAAGCCAGTCTGACGATACTGCTGCTGACAGGCCATTGTCACAGCAGCCACTCATTTCCATCGCACTTTCCTTTAATCTCCTCTCCTCACGTATCTACACACTCATTTTTTCCACTGAGCCAGCTATTAATGCGCCTCATGTCTCCCAGCTCCATCTCTTTTTTTTCCACTGCAGAACTGTGATGTTTTTAAATTCAAATTTTATCCCATTTTTCATCTGTTTTTTTTCTTTGAAACCACATCAAAGTCTCCTCTCATAGCTCTTTATGCTGTTGCTTTTCTCCCGTCATCAGGGACAGCAAGGTGGCATTTTGAAATGTACAATAATCTCCTCACTGATAAAATACAAATTACTTGATGAAAGCCATGACTTAATCCTATGCAATCTGACAACAGCTAAAGGAATTTAATTAGTGACTCCAAAAGACATTTATTTTGAAAGTACTCCACAGTGTGTGTTTCTGCTTTGGGCCTGATGGGAAACCTCATGTAAAATTTCCTGAAGTCTCCATGACTTTGCTTATTGTAAATTCTCAAATACTGAGAAAAATTTATTTTTTCCTGTTTAAATTTGATGCTAATAATATCTGCTGTTACTTCAATCTCCTACCTGCCTCCACGTTTAACTGTTGACATGATAAATGTAGTTAAATGTTCATTCATTCCTTCAACCTTTATTTAAAATCTTGAGACATGATTAAGAGCATGCCCTCATTTCCAGTGACACTGAGAGTACTGCATAGGCCAGAGTACAAAAGAGAATAAATGCGGGTTAGAAGTTCATGAGGGATAAAGTTCAAGTTAATATCAACTTGAATATTTTTTTTCTTTAACCTGCCCTTTTCTTGTGATCGGCCCAAGTCTCTTCATTCTGGATGGCTATTTTTTGAGTCTCTGCTTCATTCCAAAACCATCTTTTAATTGATTTCATGTCCAAAGATATTCAATTACTATCATATATGACAGAAAGAAGCAGTTAATCCTGAAAGGACAAAAAGCTGGAGCCCAGACATTTTTCTATGATAATTTACTAAAATGTCTAATTTATTATCAAAATAGGTGCCTATTCACATTTTGCTGCTGATGAATGAATGAACTATTTCAGCTCTAGTCTGGTTTGAACTGCTGAGAAAAACAATCACCTGATACATTCAGTGTAAAATGACGATGAAATTAAATATTCCTTGGGCAATTCTTATGACTCCTTATCTTAACTGTTTGGTATTTTTAGCATTATTTTCAATGACAACTTTTACGCAGAAAGAGTCAAGTAGTGTATTAAAGTTGAGTCCATCACACACATTGACTCTATGTATTCTATTTTCAGCTTTATGTTTTGTCTTATTTTACTTTCATTATTACATTCTATCCCTGTTTTTATGTTCATTCTATGTTTTTCTTCTGTGAAGCACTTGGTGCATGTAATTTCTTTGTTGTAAAGCAGTTTGATTTGCATTTCCTGTATGAACTGTGCTATATAAATAAAGCACATTATTATCATCATTACTACTAACAGAGATCAACCCTAATGATCTGGAGAAAGGACAGCCATCAATCTCCTGCTCAGTTTGGAAGACCATCACCAAACTGCAGTCACGGCTCTGTCTCCACAGTGTCACAGAAGATCAGTATATTATGCAGCTGCTGCTAGTGTTGCTCAAGAGGAAAAGCGATGTACCAACGCAGCCAGGGCGAGGGTTTACATTCCCATAGGAACACTTAGGTGTCAAAACATAAATGCAATTATCACACTCGAGGAAAAAGGACTCATTAAATGGCTGGTTTTTGTTCTGCACTGAAAAAAGTAACAAAATACTGATCAGTATCAGTATTAAAGCTGAACCAAGATTTTTATGCAAAATAGATGCCTTTCATCAGCCTGAATCACAAGATGGGGTTATCACAGAGCAGAGCCACTAAGAGGCCTAAGGTCCCCAGTGTTTACAACTGATGTGAAATTACATTATTACTGGATGAAGAAGCACTTCAAAGGAGCCAAACAGGTCCCTCTTACTGCAGTTTGAGGCTACAAAATTACGCATAGCACCACAATACACCAGAAATAGCTCCAACTACATGTCTAACTCAGAAGGAAGAAAGTACGGAAAATATTATTTTTTAATTGAACTAATATATTAAATGACAGTGAACAGTATATTCCCTTAATAGGTTATTAGAACAGTTAAGTAAAGACATTTCTTGACACTGGTGTTTATATGAAACCCCAAATCCATGAAGCAAAATTCCATCTACAGCCTCTAGAGAGCATTGCTAAAATGGATCATATTCATACGGACAAACATGAAGTTTCAGGCTGTCAAAGACAACTTTGTGTCTTCAACTGTCTGTGTGGAGTTCTACAGGGTTCA
The DNA here is from genome assembly GCA_037975065.1 of Chaetodon trifasciatus. Lineage (NCBI taxonomy): Eukaryota > Metazoa > Chordata > Actinopteri > Chaetodontiformes > Chaetodontidae > Chaetodon > Chaetodon trifasciatus. Next base: position 12,449,911 of record JBBMOE010000014.1, on the reverse strand, counting down.
ATCTTTGGTCCTGCCCTTTTCTGTACATCTTACCTCGAGGCAACCTCCTTAGCCAGTTCATCTGTATCCTATGCAACACTTTGTAACTGTTTTAAAATTTGTTATAGTGTAAATCAAATTGTACTTATTTACACACACACTTTAGATGTTCAAATTGTGAGGAAGAAGGGCATTGGGGCACAGTAATAAGAAAAAAAGGAATTTTGGTGTCTCAGAGTAGGAAATTGGTCTTAACTGGTCAAAGTGAGTGATCCATTTTTGGTCTCACTGGCTCCACTCTTATCTTGGCCAATACTTAGGAGACCTCCAGTGGCATCCTAGCCTGGGCCACCAGGTGATAGTGTTCAGGCAGAGATATGCAAATACACTCTGCGAGAAGAAAGGTTGATTGATCATTGTGGACTTATTAGAAGATTGATTATGGCAAAAAATACATAATTCATTGATGGGCCTTGTACAGGATGTACATGTCACGCTTTATTTCCCAACTCTGGGTGATATTACAGCTCTAATTTTCCTCATCTTTAAAGGCTCAGAAGATAACAGGAGTTGTAGTTCAAAGGTGCACTAATATAGGCAGTGTACAGTGATTGGATAGGGCTGGCTGAGTTTATTCTTTTTTGGGATCCCTACTGTAGGACATTTTTTAATTTTACTTTAACCTTCAGCACGAGTCCTTGCAGTGATTTCGAGGCACTCCATTATGTTCCTCAAACAGCTAAGGATGTTACAGAAAAGGCTAATTGGGGGCAGTGGTAAAATTTAGGGTGTATCTTAATCAAGGGAAAGCAAATACAACATGTGGTGAGAACCATGCCTGGATTTATCTCCATGTTGTATGTAAATGTTGCCATTGTTCAAGAACACTAACTGCAAAGAAAAGACAGGAAACTGTTTAGCATTGCAATAATCCAAATACTATTTGAATGAGTTATTATGTCGTACCTCCATTATACTATGAAATGTATTTTTTCATTTTTCATTTTTTTAAGTCATTTCAGGTTCAAATATAGACTACACATGCTGTCCCTGTGGTGTATTCATACACCTCAAACAACATGATTATTATTTGTCAAAGACTAAAAACATTTTGTAACAGCTTCCCTTCCCTCAACTTGAGTGGAGATGAAACCTCCCTAAATATCTTAACCATGAACTTTGGAAGTGAAAATCAGAAATAGTTTTACAGAGCAGCCTTCTTGGGTGGTCCCGGGTTCGATTCTTGCTGTGGGTGCCGGGGGCGTGACCTCCGCGATGCCTTCACTGCCTGCTGCTCGAGGAAAGGGGCCTTTCTGTGTGGAGTTTGCATGTTCTCCCCGTGTTCACCTGGGGTATCCTCTATAAAATATACCCCTACTAAAAACATGCAAGAAGATCACCACCTGACCAATGGTGACGAATGAGAGTTGGGTTCCTGGGCGCCGCTGTCGGCTGGCAGCCCACCGCTCCTGGTCCGCCGCGGAGGAAGGACGGACAAGGATGGGTTAAATGCGGAGAAGATGATTTCACGGAAGCATGGTGTGTGCCTGTAGTGTGCTACTCACTGTGTGTTGTGACAATAAAAGTACATTCCTGTCTTTCTTTGTTTCTTTCTTTCATGAGAAAGGAACACGTTCAAGTTCAATCATGCTTCATAACAAATCCTAGATTGCATGGCTTCCATTTGCACTAGCGAGTGTAAATTCAGTTATTTCCTTGAATTTCAGTTCAGTTTTCAATTGTCTGTGAAAATGTATGGTTCTGCGTGCATATGTGGTTGATCTGAATGTACGTCTGATTATATCTGCATGTGCTATGAAACCTGAGGTGTATGAAGAGAGCAGTGAATGGTTTTCCTCATTAATGTAAATGTGTATAAAATTTCATATTTATTGGACTGCTCCCTGGACACACAGCTATAAATTATTCTCCTCTTACACACTACATGTGTCTCTAATTTGCCTTTTATCCACACTTCATGGAAACAATCTCTCCAGAGTATTAAAATGAAGTTGATCCTACTGATAAAACTGAATGGAAATCAAGTGTGTCAAATCAAGTGAAAGGTGGAAAATAATTGTAAAAAGGGACACTGCATTTTCTCATTAATTTGATGTAAGCAATCATGAACTGTTCATAGCTCAATGCACTGCTCATTATGCAATAATAATAATGATAATAATAATAATAAAATAATAATAATAATAATTCATTGGTTTTATATAGCGCTTGTCTAAATACTCAAAGCCGCTTTACAATGTAAGAAAAACATTTAGACAAGGACATTAAACAAACATCAATGTATGTATTCAACAGTCCCACATTTAATCAAGCCATCACATCAATGTAATGGAGTAAAAGATGCAATAACTTCCTCGCAAATGCTGGGAAGTCAAAGACATCAAGTCTCTTGAAATTGTATCTGATGTTAGTTGCCTGATCAGAAAAACAATAGTGGCAGCGATAAAAACTTAATGAATAATGAGAAAAAAGAATAATGAGACTTGTTGCATCATCACAAGGCGCTATGTGAACATAGGACACCCTCACCAAGTGTTACATGTTCTTAAAATGGAGTTAGTGAAAATTCTACTGTCTGAGATTCACACAAAAACACTATAATACCAAAACATCTTTGCAACACTCATTTTCTCTCCAACATTATCCCAGTACAGCTGTTATTCTGTATTTTGACAGGAATCAAAAGGGCAAATTTCCCTTTCCTTTTCCTTTTATTATCAATTATGATTTAATGCTGCTCAACCTGTTGATAGGACATGAATTACTACTTGCAAACACATTGCACATTTAGTCAGTGATCTGCACAGTTAGTAATAATCACTGAAACCTAACAATGAAGTACGATCTTCTGAGGACTGACCATGTTTTACACTTTGTGTTTTATGTTTAAACGTGAGATTTCATGAAGTCAGTTCAGCTTTTGGATTAAGAGTTTTGTACACTCAACCTCTGTTCTGAAAGTTGAGCTATTAGACATATTATCGTAGCTCAAGTGCAACTTACACTTTTGTACAGACATGAAACAGCACAGGTAAGGTAATATGTTGAGGCTAGAAGAGAGAAACAGGTTTAGGGAATGTGGCTAACCAAGTCAAGATTGTACTGCCAGTTTTAGGTACATTTCCTGAGTGGGCTTTGTAGGCCCACATGGGAATCAGCCCAAGAAGAAAAGTTCCCATAAACCTTTATCTACATGAAACTCACTAAATACAGGAGGTGTTAATAGAGAAGGTGGTCTTTCCGTCAGCACCTACAAATGTCAACAATGACTGTTAATTTTTTGTTTTTTAATTGAATCACCTTTATTTCCTGACTCAAATGTTTTGTTTGGAGCTGTTGTTTCAAATGCTGACCACAGCTCCTCCCTGGGCATCATCGTTGACGTATGACTGACACGCTGTTAGTCTAATTAGATCATTAGATTTGACAGAATGGTGACCTACGGGCCTGTGTAGTGTTCAGTAATGCAAGGTGTATTCCAGAAGCAACGGATGTCTATCTGACAGGCCTTTTCATCATAGATATTCAAACAATTTATTCCAAAAGAGGAAGAGAAAATCTATTTACATTCAGTGAGCATTTTAGCTTGGACTCAATACAAAACAACCTGGGCAAGCAAACAAGAATTAGTGCAGGATGTGGCACAGCACCTGAACTGTTGGCCTTCTGTGGAGCTCAGCGCCAGATGAGCTTTTCTAAGTGAACTGTAAATTGATACTATATTTATAAGCTACACATATTTCACTGTTACAGCACATGTGACATTAACAGCTTGCTGGGTTAGAGTTAAAGTTAACATGGTGATGTTTACCAGGTATATTGTTTATCATATTAGCCATCGTAATTTAGTGTGTTAGCATGTTAATATTTGCTAATTTGTACCTAACACAAATTACAGTTGATTATCATTGGAATACTATTAGTTTTGCAGGTATACGGTCTCAAAGGAAAGTAGTGAGAAGTTAATGGATTACCACAGTGATTGCAATTCATTCTGAGAGGGACATTACTGTGTGGGATTCACGTATATATCTGTCAAATTTGCTGTTTTCCGTCCAGTTTGATGTATGTGTAAGCTGAGGTTGTGCGGGAGGTGGAAACAATTTTCCTTGCAAAAAGACAAATAAATCTAAATCTTATCTAATCCTCAAAGCCAGTGTGGCTAAACACAAGGCTCTGTGACTATGTTGACAGTAAACTGAAGAGCAACATAAGCCTCTTTGTATTTTGGATTTGACTAGTGTGGGTTTTGTCACCTATTATTCTATTATTCTTTCCTGCCTAAAGTCTCTCCAGCATTACATGTATAACATAGATTGTAACATTATGACACAGACTTAGGTAGATTGAGGAACAAAATCCCTGCCTCGGGCCAGTATGTCCAGCATTTTCCTCATTGTGCTAATGAACTCTTTGCTGGAACTTTTCCATCATGAGGGGATATATACGTGTATAAACACCCAGTCCTGTCATATGAAACTCTGGACTACAGTTACATTAGCAACTACCCTGAAGTGATTTTCACCCTCTGAACAGCAGTGATAAGAGCGGGAGTGCATTCTAAGAATTCAGTTTAATTTAAGCAGCAAAAAGTTCTCAGTGACATTGACAAATTTCCTCGTCAGCTACTGTAGACAGCCCTATGGCTTGTTCTGACCTGGGATGTTGTGGATGGTGATGGCAAGGATGAGGAGAAGAATTCGTCGCCAGCTGCTTCCTGTCTGTCCAACTTCCTGTTGTTTACTTCCTGTTTCCTGTTCATCTGAGCTGCCAGAATGAGGTCCTCTCCTCCTCTGGTACACATCTCCGTTCTCTATTTTATCTGCATGACAGGAGAGAATAACGTTGAATACAAAATGATGCCAACATCGTCCAACATTCATACACACTAACGCTAATAATACTGCTGTTGACTCTTCCATGAAAGTCATATTTGCTGCACAGTAGAACAGTGCACCACCACTCCACAGTCCGCTAAATCCCCATGAAGGTTTTCTTCAGTCAAACAGGGGCTTTGATTTGACTTTCTGGCAATCCAATGAGCAATTCTCTGAGAAAGGGCATGACCTCCACTCTTCCTGTTAACTGTCATTTTTTAAATACATTATGAAGTGAGGAAACAGCTTAAAGAACAACCTTTGCACTCCGGCAGTACTCACATCTAACAGACAAGCAAAACTGAGTTTGGGTGTTTATGTCTGGAAACAACAAATAGCATAACAAAAAGGTGAATATGAGAGGAGCATCAGTTTGGTTTGAGCAGTGACCTCTACCTTCTAGCAACATGACTGACCACAACTTGCAGTTGTATGAAAACTGCTTTTAAACTTACTGCTGCTTATGAACAGTATTTTATCAATGCTGGAGATGCAAAGAGACTATCCAAATCCTGTCCTAACCTTCCTGCCACAAGAGATCCTCAATGACTCTACCCATAGACATGAAACAAATATCCAACAACACAGAGCGATTAAAAGAAAAGTTGTTATGTGGGTTAGGGTTAGGGTTTAGGGTTAACCCTAAAGCACAGCTGTTCAGATGTCAGACCAGTTTCATCTAAATTTGAATGGCTAAACTGATTTTAAGATCTGCATCTTTGAATGTATGAAAATACAAATATTGCACTAGGATGCAATATTAGAAGATATTCAACTTTGAAGAACTCAAATTTACATTAGAAAAAGCACTTGACTAATTACTAAACTAATTATTAGAATGCATTTCAGTCTTTTATTCAACATGTGTCATGACTAGAATACAGATGGAACTGCAGTCATTCAGCTCTGACTTGTCTGTCGGGTCTTGGTGGATAAACCCAACAATACTGGTTAGGTCTGATAGATCCAAATAATAAACTGCCAAACTTTTAAAACCCATTTCCTGTGCCTTCTCCCTCAAGTCAGACTAGGGGAGTTAGATTCAGCACTCAGGCAACAGGATAGAGTTAATCCTCGACTGAGGGTATGAACCAGCAGAGGACTGTCACACAGTCCAACTCTGACTTATTGCACTCCAACGTTAGCAATGCGGGAAACAAGCTCAAGCTGGATCCAACTGCATCTGTTACATTAGCTACTTATGTGATGGACTCTCATCCCACTGTGTGTGTGGGTGCGTATACAGTGTGTGTATGTGTGTGTGATGGAGGGGATTTGAAAGTGGGGTTTCAGAGACCTAAATCTTTGGTCTTGCTCTCATGGTCAACCTATTTACTTGCCACACACATCGACGCAGGTCTTGCACACACCTCTCCAAATAATGTACATTTACTACAAACTGTGTACAACTTCACCATCATGACACGCACATTCAATTAAAAATGAACTGTAAAGGGTGAGGGTATGTTCGGGGAACTCATCACCTCAGCATGTGTACAATCCTGGCTCTGGCCCTGGTACAACCTTGTGCAACAATGCCTTTGAAAAAAGACTGTCTGAAAGGGTGCACCATTAACCCCAATTCACTGCAACAAAGGAGCAAAGACCTGCAAAAGACAGAGTGTGTGGAGAGATTGTAAGGCAGAGTGATGCAGTGAGGAGGAGGCTGTAACAGCAGGCTTGCTGCCCTGCCGTTGAGTGCAGCCATTCATATCAGGCACCACTTTTGCCTTTAGATGTGGTCAGATGACACATGACATAAATGCTTTGTTTGAACAGCAAATAGTCAAAGAGTACTTTGCTTAATACCCAGTTAGTAAGAATACTTGACTAGTTGGATGAATTGAAAGTTGCTTTATACCTGATCTGAGATAGAATGAGATCAAATGTGTCAAGAGGTGCATCCAATAAAGCCCAACAAAGACACTCAAAATGACAACAATCAGGCTGATTACGACAGTTCTGTGAGGGCTGAAGCCTGAATATCACCAGGGAACATAAACAAAACCCTCAAATTTGTCAAACATTACGTAAAGAAACACTCTTCCAATCACTGTAGTTTCTGTGAAGCAGTATGCTCAACAAAAAATACCCACTAGATACAGTATTAAAATCAAAGAGGAACTTAACAAATAGGTTTATTACAGATTAAATAAGATGCCTCTGTTGGCCGCCTCAAGTCTGATTAAGTTGTCCGCCATCAAGTTGATATTTGTACCCAGAGGGACACAGAGCTAGGATTTTCATCTAAAATAAAAAATGTCCTGGGTTTGTCCCCATATCAATCCAATTATTAGCACTGCAATCTCTGTTAATGTCATGAAAACAGAGTTAATGGCCTGAGACAATCTAATTAGTGCAAACCCTTTGCCGGAGGTTGCACAGACAATATTACATTTGCTTGACATAAACAGTTAAATAACAGGGAAAACACATCATCAAACAGATGGATATGATGGGTCAATTCAGGCCAACAGGAGTAATCAGTGGCATTATCATCAGCTAACTAAACCCTAACCCTGATGTTTAAATATTTCATGTTTGTCTTACAGAAGAGAGGTTGGGAATGCTGAGCATATGGCCTGAAGCACTGGGAAGGGTTTAGATAGCCAAGTGATCTCTCCTACTCTTCTCATTCCTTGAGACAAAGCTTAAACTACAACACTTGACCCTGCAGACTCCATGATCTTTACTCCTTGCCTGCCTGCAACCTGCTGATCCTAATCATGATCTGCCTCCATCTCTCTTTCTCATCCCTCCCCTTTTTCTATTTGTCTCTCTCTCTCACATAAATTCTCAAACACAAGCAACTGACCTCTATTAATGCATTCCACGTGTCTCATTTTGCCATGTGCGCAGCTGAAAATTGGAATTATTTGGCAAAGGTCAAGTGATCGGGAATGTTGCTTGAGGTGCTCTGATTACACCTTCAGTCAGAAGACCTTTTTAAAAGCCAGAAACCAAGAATCCATTTCCATCCAATTCAACTTCCCAAACCCCTTTAAACATAATATTTACATCCACAAACCACAAATACAATCTACAAACACTGTAGTCAAACAGACACAGAACTGTATGATACTGCTAAAACCATGTTGTACATTTCCATGATGAAAGATTGACGCAATATCATGAACACTTGTAATCCAACACAAAAGGGCTGCAATAAATTCTGCCTTTGTGAAGCCTGCAATGTAGAGAAGTATGATCTATAGTTAAACAGTAACTAAAACATCAGAAATGGATACAGACTTCAATCATCACCTCTCATTATAGAGTGAACGCAGTATTGCAACTTCTCTCAGGTAATAATTGCTGCTGGGTTGTTCTGAATGTATTTCGATCTTCCAGCCCGTTCTTCATGCTGTATTATTCAGAAATAAGTGTTGGCAAACTGCTGATGAAATGTGAAACTTAAATGTACAACAAAAGGATGCACAGATCAGATCATTCATCTGTCCAGTTTAGATATTCTCACTTCTAAATAGCGCTGCCTGCCAGCTCATAGACACACCAGAGGCAACCTTGTATTTTTTGAGAGCAGCTGCTTTGTTGGGTAGTGATGGCAAAAATGACAAATTGCTGGTAAAGTCACATCTGAAAATGCTGTGATGCCAGCCTGATGACATGTAAAGCTGGGCAGGCACTAAGCACGTTTTTTATGAATATTGCAAATTGTGTTAACTCACACACAAAAACTGTATCTTATGCTCACCCTGTAGAGATCAACTGACCGGCCACGACACTGGTGCTCACACTGAACATATGTAAGCAGGGAGACACCCTTTGGTTTTGTCCATTAATAATTTGAATAAAGTTTACTTGAATACACAGTCTCAAGACTACAGTTTTACACAATTAAAATATTATTCCAATATTATTAAAACAGCCAATGACAGTTTCTAATTCTAGTGGATCTTTTGATAGCAGCCATGTGGGAAATCAAACCATGGAGCCGCTCAAGCTGCAGACGGCCCACCGAAGTTTATGACATACCAGAAAACCGTCCAATGGTCTGACAGCCAGATTGTTGATTATTCTGGTGATAAATCAGGTGTTGTGGCCTCCCTCAAACTGCATGTCAAATGACTTGGCGATGATAGCTCTGCACTGTAGCTGCCTTAGGTAATGGTATCATGAGCTTCACCAATGATTTAATGTGTGGAAAAAAAGTAGAGTTTAACTTGAGACTCTGACAACTGTCTGTCCTTTACACTGAACAACTGCTGAGCTACCTGTCTGAAACTGATGTGATGCTATCACTTTACACTGTCAAATATTTTAAATTGGGTGCTTGCACCAGCAATTTAGCCCATTTGGCCCAAGTCCTTCCCAAAAAACTGCAGTCTTATTATTCTGCTCTCGTGAAATGCAAGCACCAAAGTCCAGATCAAAAACCAAAAAAAACAGCAAGAGCCCCTCTGTTAGAGGTGACACGCCAAGTTGTGCCCTGTCTCTTATCCATTGCATGCTGGGATTGAATTCAGCCATTCACAACCTTACAAAGGAAAAGCAAAATAGAAAATTGGTAAGTAGATAGAGGAACACCATGCACAGAGGGAAATAAACACCTCAAATGATTTTTCTCTAACTGCAGCAGTAAAGACACTTGGCTGTGGAGAATGTAAGCAAACATTTTTTTTTTTAAATCTTTATTCACTCTCCAAAGAGAAAACTGTTCTCCACAAGGACACACATGTTGATTCACATCCCGGGATGTGAGATACAGCCAATGAAATAAAAATTAGCAGAGCTCTACTGAAATACTTGCCAGCTGTCAACATCTTGGTTGTTGTGGGTGGGTTCCTGCAGGTTCACCGCACTGATGCCAACATTTTTAACCAGGTAGAGAGCAACTCAAGTCAGCTGCAGCAGCGTTAATAGATGCTTAAAAGCCAAGATGGTAAACAGTGGTGACACGCTACAGCCAAGTGACACCCTCATGAAGAAAAGTACTGCAAACTGTGGCCAAGTTTTAAGATGGAAACTCAGTGATGAAAGCTTAAAATCACCAAACATATCTTGATGATATAACTGAGCAACTCATGTATGGAACTGTTTTACCTTATTCAGGGAACCAGAACAACGGACGATTTATAACTACAACAAGACAAAGAGTGTGTGCCTTTGAGACTTTACTGAGGCACAGCGGTGCTTTGAGCTAAATGCCAATGTCTGCATGCTAACATGCTCACAGTGACAGTGCTGACATGCTGATGCTGGGCAGATGTTAACATGCTAAAATTTGCTAACAAGCATCAAACAAAGTATTGCAAATATAAATGCCATTAGTTTTGCAGGCATTTGGTCATTAAGTACTGTACAAATTTGACCTGATGCTAGAAGAATGATAAGGAAAGATAAGGAAGTTATGTGGCAAAAAAAGAAATCTCATGGTGGCACGAGAGGAAAAGTCAGTAAATCGCTAAAGTTATTAGGATTCATCCTCCGGGGACCATGAATGCTTGTCCAGAAAATCACGGCAATTCAGCATATAGTTTCAGTCTGGACCAAAATGTTGGACCGAGCAACTGACTGATTGCAATTCCAAGAGTCATACTGCAAGCATCGATGCCCACTATGAATAGTGAGAGCTTTAGCTTCTTTGTGAAAGGTGTTCAGCCACAGGCATTTCAGACATGTTACTTCAAGGATTGAACAGAAAACACTGCAGTCTCTTAGCAACATTACTGCATGTAACACATCTTCTGACAAGCATGGAACTAAAGTGACTGCAAAAATCAAGTACGCCACACATGATTCTTCTGATGTAGCCACTGCAAAATCATGCAACAAATTGTTGAACATGAGATGGAAAATGTATTTTATCTTTTATTCTATAGTTTGTGAATTTGTTTGTTTGTTTGTTTGCTGATGCTAACACACAGCTAATTATGCATCTATAACTGCAAAGAAGAAAAAAAATACAGTATAAGAGCAAGAAAAGGTGTGTGAACACTGATGAGTGGAGGATATTCTTGTACATGCTGCATTTGAATAGCCCAATAATGCTGATGTGTGTGTGTGGGAATGCATATGTATGCACCTGTTGTGCATGCATGACCCCGCACATAGTCTTTTATGAGCAATCAGATAAGGCGGACATGCACCAAACCGTGACAATTTGGTGGAACAACTGTTGAAAAGAAAAAAAAAAGAGAGAAAGAAAAAAGAAAAGGCAGACTGGAGCCACACTGAAGGCCAATAATGATAATGAGGCATTATAGGAGCCACATATCTGACATAAACCTGACAAGACAATCTGTCAGGTTGACACCAAGGCCTGGAGTGCTGGCATTACGGTGGTGGTGAAACGACTCTCGCAGGGTTTGAATATCAATATGTCAGCGGTTTGCATTAGGAGAAGTCAATATTCTAATAATTCATGGCCTGTTTTTTCTTTTTCGCTCATACACTTTCTTTAGAATACAATTCTTAAAAACAGGAGGAAACTGGTCATTGGTTGGGGACTATTTTCAGCATGGATGAAGACACATTAGAACGAGTGAGCATTTACAGGACTAGGAGGGTGTACATTGTAATGAAACGTCACCCAGTGCAACAGTGTGCCTCACTGATGTGTTTTTAATAGTTTCTGGCCAACAATGGCACACAAGAATCAGATACATGCGGCTGTGGTTACAAAGGTAATGGTCGTTAGTAGAATCCGTTGATTGGTGATTATTGAAGATTTTGATGGCCCTGTAGCTTACAAGACTGTAGGAATACTTTGTTGGCTTTGGGACTATTTTTGATCACACATGCTGATTCAAAGCACTGCAGCCTCTGAGTGTGCTGTTGTATTTCAAACAAACACATCTAATTGGCGATTGGATGTTGTTGTTGCAGGTGTACGAGTGGGCAGGAAATCTCAGCTCTCTACTGCTCTTTCTCACTGTGCTTCTCAGAGCGCATACCACATGGCCACACAGTCGCAGCCGTCACTGGTTCGAGTCCAGCCGGCGACCTTTGTTGCATGTCACACACCTCTGTCTGCCTTGTCACTGTCTCTGTCCAAAAAAAAACACCAAATAATTCCATTTTGTACAACCCTGATTGCAAAAAAGATGGGAAGCCGTGTCAAACTTAAATTAAAAACAGACTGCAATCATTCAGCATCAGCTTCATCCTTGCTTGTGAACAACTGAGCCTTTCATACCCAATCATGATACATAAAATATATTGTCTTTGTACTGTTTTCAATGCCGTACATGTCAACACTGGAGGATTGAAAAGTTGGTCCCTGTTCACATCAGTGCAGAGAAGAAAGTTCTTTTTCCACCTCTTTCACAAGTGTAAACATAAGTGGAGTTGTGTACGCCTTCTCAAGGCCAGTCTAGATGGTGAGTAAGTGCAGTACACACAGTACGCATTTGTTTTGATTTGTACTGTATTAGTCCTTCTGCTGGTGTTTTCGTGTCTTTTTATATTTGCTTGGCTCTTCGGCTTGGACACAAGGCCTTTTAATGACCACTTTCTTGAGAGTTTGGTCGCACTGGCCTGTTTTGCTATTTCGATGACAAGACTGATGTTTTGAAATGCGTTGTCTAGCAGGGTGCTAGTTGAGAAGCAGCAGGGAACAGGTTTATGGAGTGTGGGTCTATAGGAGGCCGACACTCTGCAGAGATTCATTCTGGTCGGTGGTGTGCATCTATGTGTTTCTTTTGCAATTTAAGTTTCTCTCTTTAGGATTTCAGTGGTGAAGGCTGAGTTTGATTCCTTGCTGAGCGGCGTGTTTTTAAGGAAGAACATGTGACTCAGTGGGTTTTTCTTTTTAACAACATTTTCTCTCTATCCTAAGTGAGGATTTTTGGTCAGGGTGACATGCACATTACCTTGGTAACTTGGCAAGATCACAGATTAGAATCTTAAAGAAACAAAAACAAACTCAACAATAAAAATAATGAATTACATTACTCGTGACATTGCTTCCTTTATTCAGCCCAGCTCCACTAAAGGTGCCTTTAAACAACTCTAAAGCCTCACATGCACATTTCACATAGTCTGCATTCAACATGTGTGGAAATAGAAGACCTGATATGGTTTAGCAGCTACCAAGCTAACAGCTATCTTAGCCCGAATTGTCTGTCCTCACAGTGAAGTCCCAGGGTTCACACTGTGAGGCACGTTCTCCTCTTTCTGAAGCAGCTAAAGCTGAGCATACACTGTGAGTCTTTATTGACACTGTGTTAACTCAGCCACGATGTGGTGATCGCACTGAATGTAAGCATGCAACCCCCACTGAAACAAGGTGGCCTCAACAATGTCAACTAAAGAGAGAGAGAGGCAGCATAACTTTGTGCAATCCTACTGTCCACAGAAAGGAAGAAGAATGAAGAAGAGCCACTGATGGGTGGAAAATGCAGACAATACATATGACTGTCTGTTCTGTTTTCTATCACAGCAGTCTCAAGACAACAGTTTTCCCCCCAGCATGTAAAATACTACTGCAATAAAATGAAAACAAGCTGTCTGCAGTTTATTACAGATCCTTTGACAGCAGCCACGTGGGAAATAGAACCGCAGAACTGCTCAACCTGCGAGACAGCCAACCAAAATTTCTGACATGCCAGAAAACCACCTGATCAGGAGCCAGATCATTGATCACTCTGGTGATGAATCAGGCATCGTGAGCCCCCCAACACATTCTGCAACTCAAACTTATCTACATGCAGCATCTGCACAGCTTAACTGCTCTCATTCTTCTACAGCACCAAGCTAACAAGTCTTGGACCAGTCTTTCCACTAAAGACAAGAGAGGAAACCAACATAACCTCCCATCAACCTCCAGGAAGGCAACAGACAAGCAGACACCCTTAATGCCAAAGGTCCATTACTGGGATTAGTAACTGTAATGGGATTACTGAATTTGAAATTACAGTCCCCTTCTCTACTTCACATTTCTGTCATTATTCAGAGAAAAGTAACATGCTGAATGGGTGAATTGAACTACTAATTTAGATTTTGTGTACTGCTTCTGTTCACACACGAGATGTTCAAGCAACAAGAAAAAAAATCACCCACATCTTAACTGCATTACCACAAGCAGGTTTAGGTGAACACTGCTTCCCAGGTGGTAGTGTGACATGAGGGGTCCATATGTGGTGGTATGTTGGATCACTCTTAATGAGAAGGGACAGCAGGACGGAGAGGGATAACCACTGGTCCCCACACTGCCTCCCCATCCTCCCAACACTTCCTGGTTCTGACTCTAACCAATCAGAAGCTACTGATTGCTTCGAGTGGACTTAGACTGAGGTAAATATGAGGGAGGGAACCACAGAGGTAGATTCATAAAGGCAGGTGTACATATTCAAACATGTAAATAATAAGAGTGTAAACATAAATAGGTTAGGGTCTGGTTTGGATTGTCCCCTCCCCACACACACAGCTCATAAGAGCATATTTTTGCAGTCTCCTCCAGACACCTGGCAGACTCGCCTGTTACTTTGATTGACATGTGGGTGGAAACACTTCATTGAGATGATTAGCTTGTGTTCTGCAGTGGAAGTCTCCCACTACTTTCAGTGACCTTGGAAAACCCACACAAAAAGCAAAAGTAGAATTCGCCATCGACCTTCTGCATTTTCTTGCAAGCTGGTAACATTTGAAAAGGATGTCATCACTGTTTTCGTGAGCAGTGAATAGCATTTTGTAACCGAAAACTACCTCCATCTCCACTTTCTTTCACCCATTTCTCTGTCTCTTCCACCCACGCGCCCTCTCTCTCTCACACACTCACCGACTCAGTGTCTTTTCCTACCTCTCTCACATCTCTACCCTACAGCCTGGCAATCAGAGCTGTGTCCTCCCCTCACCTCCGTTCGTCTGTCTGTCCATACTGATTGTGATTTTTTACCACCAGAACCCCCCCAAGTAAAATACTCCTTCATCCCTCTGCTAGGCACTGGCTTGCTGACCCTAAATCATCTTTCTTTTCACTCCACTGCTCCTCAGTAATCACCCTCCTCCTCCTCCTCCTCGTCCTCCTCATCCCTCTCCTCCTTCTCCCCCTCATCTTCTGCGTCACGGTTCACTTACACAGCTCCATCTTCACTTGCGGTGGCTCTGCCTTTGTCAACATCAGTACTGGGAAAAATGCCAACAAAAAGTATCACATTCCGGTCATTAAGCTGTTTTATCCCTCAGTGTAAGCTTTGGTCATCCTTTCAGTGCTACAAAGAAATTAGATACAGAGCCAATAGACAGATTGTTACTTGCTTACAATAACTTATTTATCATGTATATAAGCAATCCATCTCTATCATTTCATTGCTTCTACTGCCCGTTCCTTTCCTTTCATTCCTCTCCATGCATATTCCCAACACATGCAAAGATGATGCATTGAAGGCCAGACGGGACATGACGGAATAAAAGAAAAATGTCACTGTAAAATGAAAACTGTGCCAAGAACACATCACATACGTGATAGGTTGCATCATAAAAGTACAAAAAGATATACTTGGAATTGTCTACTACAACGTATACTTTGCTCTAAAGTACTTATTTAGTGATGATGTACAAGTTCTTCATAGGCAGGTTTAAAATTGATCAACAGTTATCATGTCCTGATTGGGCTTTAAAGGATTGGTTTGAAAATTTTTTAGGAAACATGCTTATTTGCTTCCTTGATGACAGCTGAAAGATCAACACTGTTGTCATGTCTGTTTATTGATCATGGAGCTGACGCAGAAGGTGGTTAGCTTAGCTTAGCATAAAGATGACATAAGCAGCTGTAAAATAGTTTGTTTGTGTCTGTATGTTTTGTTTTATTTTTAATTTTACAGCCTGTAACAATGCTTTTATTAACAGTTTCTCCATGTGCATGTACAGACTTATTAACAGGCAGAAAACCCATATCCACATGCATTTATGTACTGTTGGTCTGGGGTTAGTTTTTCCAGGTTTGGGTTATACCTCTTAGCGTCAATTAAGGGTAGTGTAGAACCAGATGTTAATGGCCGACCTCCCTCACGTTCATCTGGTGCAATGGGAGCACCTGGTGGAAAGCCTTCACAGAAGATTGGAGTCTGTCATAATGGCATATTAATGCCAGTGGTTTTATACAAACATGTTCGACAGTCACATTGGGGGCAATGTGCTGGTGTTCCAATATCTTGTTATGGTGTCCACATAGTTTTGTCTACACAGTGTATGTTATACTGTGTTATTAGGCATGCAGTGGGTGTTTTTATATCAGTTATGGGTGCTTCATGCCTGAAGTTAAAAAGTTCAAGGATTGAACAAATGTCCTCACTGTATATCTGCTAACAACTAGGTTGTTTATACACTGTTTATAAATGATAAACAAGGGGTTTAAATTGTATTTCTAATACAAGATAATTATGTGAAAGGCTTTCCTTACTATTAACAGATGTAAAACATGTCATGCATTTTTTCTTTTGCATCTACACAAGAACACGGATGGATTGGAAAACTGAACAGCCATGTATACTATTTCATTTATTTTTTGCCCATTTTGCTGTCTTGGACAAAAAAAATAATATCTCCAAAATACTGGTTGTTGGGTGTTCATCTACCATTCTGCACTGCACCATGTGTGTGTAAGTACTCTCTCACACTAACACATGCCCACTTAACACAAATCTCTCATGCAGACTAAATTCCCACCTGTTGTCTTTCATCACCTTGGGTACTCATTAGCAACAGCCGCCTCAGCAGCCGTTGCAACGCCATTCTGCTAATAAACAACAAACAGTGTAACAGTGACTTATTTTTGACTATTAACATGCAGGTATAAATCAGTCCTCCACTAACGCACCAGCCACTCACCTTGGCTGCAGTTACCTTGACAACGGCTACGGCATTTGTTCAAAAACAGGAACATTGAATCAGAAGATGAAAATGGTTCAGGTGACCTTCTCTGACAACAGACAGCTTAAAGTGCTGTGAAGAAGACAGTGGGTTTACTCATACCATTTTTATAGCAATCTGACTCCTTTGATCTTTTTGCTCCTTCTACACAGATTAGAATTTCTAATTTGAGTTAAGTGTGCCAGTACTAATGATACTGATGATTAAATTCTCCACTATTAATCATCATGACTTTAATTCTCTGGCATGTCTCTGCATCTGTCTTGAAACCACTTTGGCTGCCGTTTAAAGCTACACTAATCAATATTTTCATTTTAACAATGAGTCAAATGACTGTTTGTAATGTGCCAGGGGTCACTTCTTAAATTCATAGATTTCAATCACTTCTTCTGAAAACATGAGATGATCACATAATGATCATTCAGACCATTTCAAACATGGCCGCATCACTCAGTGTGCCCTGTGTCGAACAATCTATTGGACTATCGGCACACAAGCTATAAGCAGGCAGGAATATTTCTTGCTTTTCTACTTGCAGCAAACAAAGTAAGATCTCAGCTTATTCAACTTGCTGAAACTGACAAAGCACACTTGATCTCTTTCAGCTGCAGCTGTGACTTCACTTTCAGCCAGTAATCCCAATAGCCCATGACCAGCTACCTGCCCAGTATAATCAGAGAGTGTGATCAAGAGTTTAAGGTCATTTCTAACTAATTCACATCTCTTACAGAATGCTCACAGTCCTGATTCTGTAATTGCAAAGATGGAGCTATCAATAGTTTCAGTAAAAGAAAATGAGTAGGTCTACCTGAACACTAAAAACTCCACAGACTAGCATGCAAAATATGAACGATAAAGGGAAAATAAATCACTCTTGACAACCCTCATTTATTGTAGTTAGTCAGGTGGTGGAAGGCACTTATTGTTGACATTATCAGCAGTGGAGAAGCTAATGGCCTGTTACATGGTCTGGATAGCACTGCTACAGACTCTGTCAAACAGAAAATGACAATAGACAGGGTCAGATGGTTTGGACATAGGCATTAACATAACTCAGAGAAAAGTGATTGCAAATAGGCCTGTGAGGGATGAAAAACAAAGTAGGACGATGGATTTACACGATGTGGAGATAGCAGGAGAAACTAAAAAAAAAAGAGAAAGAGCCTCCGACAAGTCACTGACTGTACTGATAAACTGCCCAATGACAGAGCCAATAAACCTGTGGCAACAAAGTATTTCAGTCTGGCATGAATATCTGCTAATTATTGGGAACATAAAGCACCATCCACTGAAGGGAACAGCAGCTGGACAAAGCTTGGTCCATGCTGTTTCTGAAGGGCCATTTGTTCACGTTGGGGTCATGCATTGTCCCCAACTCAAATGCTTTTCATGTCTTTTGTGTTCCATTTTCTCTATCTTGGTGTCCAAAGTAAACACGCTGATATAATGGAGGCTTGTGAATTTCTTCTCTCCTTGACCACTCTCTTAAATCCCTAATATGTCATCAGTTAATGGAACTGTTAAAGCCCAGCTGTCAGTGGGCAACTCTGAAAACATTAAATTCAAGAATAACAACATGGAATTTCAAGCCACTACATTCAATTTGAAGTGCATGCTTTCAATATAAATTAGCAATTAATTTGGTGAACTCATTTTATCATTGAGTCACGGCTCAATATGGGCATGATCATGTCAGATTTATGCAATGAAAACACGATAACTGCTGGAACTAATGCCATTCAATACTGCATGAAAAACACCTCATGAGTGAAATAAGAGCATAGGGGAAATCCTCCATAGGGAGGACATTCTGACAGTCTGCTCTATGGTGCTAATTGGACAATGGGTGGTCTCACTGCCAGGTCTTCAAATGCCTCTCATCCCTAGAGGGTTGGAGGCTAGGGTAGGGTGGTGTGTCACACACAAGAGCTTTAACCAGGAGACTGGGGTTCATGTGTCACGTGAAATCAGAAGTCAGCTATTTTTTCATCAACCTCATGAAGTAGTTTTGGGGCCTTAACCTAACTGAACTGCTGTTTTGTTAAGAGTTTGGTTGGTTGGTATGATAATGTTAGAGTGGATGGATGGATGGATGGATGGATGTGAAATTCTCTAAATCTAAATCTGCAGTGCAGCGATCAAGGGACAAAGATAGGTAGAGAGTAAAAGAACCGTCAATACAAAAAACAAAACAAAAAAAACAAAACAAAAAATCAGATAAACAGATGGTGGCACCAAAGGAGAGAGTGTGAAGATCAGATATAGATGGAGCTGACAGGGCATCCTGTGCTCCCACTGTGACGGATAAAGACATCCACATATCCAAATATACAAACACATCACAAGCAAGGGGGCACATAGGTTGTCCTGAGAAACAAGGTGTACTTCATTGAGACAACTCCAAACTCTTAAACATTTCCTAATAGGAAGAAAGTTGACTTTTGTGATGAGGCTGTTAACATTTGTACAATTGCACGCTGTGAAATCTGTGAGGGCTGGTTGGAGTCCTGATTAATAGAGAGCTGAAGCCCCTGAAGCTGAACATTTTGTTCGGCTTATTACTTCTTTCATTCTGGAGCGTAGTTTTGCGCACAGGGTGCATTTTTTGGTCTTACTGAGAGCCAGTATATGATACTTGGGTTTTCAGTCCATATTTGCAGATAACTGGTATCTCTGACAGTATTTTTGTTCATACAAAATCTTCCATCAGGTTTTGATAGTTTGCCTGTGTTTGTTAGTGTTTCTATGGTTTTGCAGCTGCCATTGGCCATCAATAGAGCTTGACAGGTAATGGTCCTTTCGCAACTGGAACTGCACAAAATCTGAGAGTTTAAACATTTTATTGCACACACTACCTGCCTAAGGTTAATGTCTAAATTCATACAATGGCAGCAAAGTTGCTGCCGCTTGCTGCGTTCAAACAATTGCAAGCCCCTCCACAGTTCTGAGAACCTTCTGGTTAACCTTGCTCTTTTTCACAGTGAATAAGTGCCATTATTTCATGTTTTAAGTGGATAAAACATGATGCAAACATTAATACTTTTAAAGCGTACAGCACCGTTCTTTAACTGGACCATTGTGGGTTATTCTGTGTGTAACTAACACAGCCAAATAAGAGCTATAGAAAAGCCAGAAGAGCCTCGAATGTGATTTAAAAACTTCACGCTCGTTTTGTATTCATTAACGGTGGTAATTAGCATAGCATTTATATCATTATCAAAGTCACACAAAAGCTGAAGAAAGGCAAACTTCAAGAAGGTGAAGGACAGACTTGTACTGCGGCATGCCACAAAAACAATGCTGCATTGCCTTGAAGAGGATCTGGCAATTCCGCTCTGCAAGGAGCCAAAACAGCATGACAGCATTTGTACAAATTCCTCTGAAGCACACAGAACAGAGGAACCCTTTGACCTTTATCCTGACAAGTTTGTCAACACATAAAGGCAAGTTTGATTCCACTTTTTTTTTTTTTTTTTTGCAATTTGTCCTGCTGCTACCTGCCACTGCACCAGAAGGACAACTAAATAAGACAGGACACAAGAAAATGTATTATGAAAATATGACAAAACACCCATCATTTCACTGTTTACAGTTTCCATCTTGTCTTGAAAAGTACAGAGCAGCCATGGGTAGAGGTTCCTACGCAGCGGGAGATGTAACACTTCAGGGGGCAAAAGAACTCCAACACAAGCTGACAGACACGCAGCCATGACATATTATCACTTCATATCTTGCAAACACAAAGCAACATTTCCATCCCAGTGGGTTTCTTCCTTCCTGTTTTGGCTTCTGTTTTCAGGTTTACATTTTCTGCACTTGCCAACTTTGTATGTCAGTGCTGGGCAGGTAGCATCAAGTATAGTATATATATAACAGAGGCTAAAAATCTCCATAAACCTGCAGACTGTGTAGGTTTGTCACTAAATACAACCTCTTTTAGATGATTGTTTAATTGTTTTCAAATGCCTTTCACATTCATATCCATATCGCATATATATTAATTGATTAGACTGCCACCATGTGTGGCACTAATGTGGATAACTTCATATATAAAAAATCAGTTGCTGTACTTGTAATTTATGTTAATAACACCCACAGATTTCAAACTGAACTGGAACAGAGAGAATGGGTGACAGACTAGCAGCATGTCAGAGGCAGGCAGTGACAGTATGTGAACGAGAACGATGATGGGGACAAAGAGACAGCGACAGCGAGCAAGAGAGCATGATGGTGAGCGAATGACAGAGACAGAGAGAGAGAGAGAGAGAGAGAGAGAGAGAGAGAGAGAGAGAGAGACAAAAAAAAACAATAAAACAGGCAGCAAAGAGCAAAACTTTAATGCATCTGTTGGCCATTGTTGCCAAGCAACACTATGACCCTGATGGGGATAACATGACAGTGAGTGTGCACACACATAGACAAAGTTAACCGTGCCATACGCACACACAGCAATACACACCTCAGACGAGAAAACAATCTTCTCTTGTTAAAACTAAGCATGTGACACAAAGAACACACTGAGCACTAGAGAGCATTAACCCAACAAGACAGTAACATAGTGTAATAAATGACTGTGAAACTGGCACGACAGAGTGTAACTTTTAGTTGAGCAATGTGCATTATAAGACTGTAGTGGACAGCTCATATGTAGAAAAACAAAATATGAGGCTTTTTCTGCTTAATATGCAGATTATGTGTACATCCAAACCTCTGCTCAATGAAAACACATCACAGTTTTTTGCCTTTTCAGTCCAGTTTTCATTTCAATGCCAAATTGGATTTTCAGTGGCAGAATTTAAAGTCACTGTTCTTGTTCTGATGAGTGCATAGAGCCGTGTAATGTGGTTTGTGGTGCTGAACTGGCATACACAACTGACCTCATGGTAAATGCTGTTACAACCTCGGTGCTTACCTTGACTGAACTGCAAAAACCAGAGTTATATGAGAACAAACTGCACTTTGTATTGTCCAATTTGATCCACTACCAAGCAATATCAGTGTACCCAATATGAAAACAGATACTTTACATTGAGAATTACCTTTGACTGATACAGCCTGTTGAAAAAGTAAATGACGTGACTGCAGTAGCTATCTCTCAAAAAGACCGTAAATGCAGCCTAAAGCACCTGCACTCTCTCTCCCTTTCTGACAGATATCTATCAGTGACAGTTTTTTTTTGGTCAGTGGGCTTTCTCCTCCTCTCCTCTCCTCTCCTCTCCTCTCCTCTCCTCTCTCTTGTGTAGCTTTATATCTAGCTCTATATTTGTTCTCCTCATTACCTTTGATATGTGTTCTGGGTAAGAGGTTTACTACTGCTGGTCTGTGGCCAAGTAAAGGTCAATGATTTTTGATGGAAATAATCATGAGTCATGGTTGCAATTTAGCAGTAATCGGAAGAGGAAGTCCACTTTTGTGCAAAACTTAAAGAGGAGACTAGAAGAGAAGACTACACCATACACATCCTCCTATTGTTTATATCAGTCTAGAATGAGCCTGACTATAATAAACATCTACGCACTGGTATCCATCTGCTTTTCACTGACTACAGGAGAGTAAGGGCACGTATGCATGAACATGTGCTGATATATATATCTGGAATATTTTCATCTATTTGTATACGCTGCCTGTTTGTCATGTCTCGTTTCCTGTAGCCTAACTTACTGTACATCATAAAAAATATACTAAAAACTGAATAGAAAGACCGATCAAGCAAAGCAATATGCACAACATCATCTGGGTTTATGGCCCACTGATCCTGAACGCTGTAGTGAACACAAACACCAGATTTGTTCTAAGCTTTGTATTTGTTGTTAGAGGAGAATTATTTTCAGACAGTGCTCCAGAAATGTTCGTCTGCAGCATATATCCCTGCCTGCCTGCCCATCTGCCTCTATTTCTGTTTCGCTCCTTATGTCTTACTCTAACTGTGCTTTCACCCAGTTTAAAAAATGCACAAAAACACAAAATGCTAATTAGTGAGCACAGAAACACACAGACAAGAAAGGAAAACACCCACAGGAATTACTACTGGGCATCATAATTTTTTCTGTGTCATTAATTATGGCTAAGTTTTATGCAATTTGAAAAATGAAAGAAAGCCTGAACTTAGTATTTTATTTTATAGGCACTTAAAAGTCAAGCATTGCACTCCCATCAGGGGCAAACAGATAGACCGCTTCCACTGCACACATTTTGACTTGTACTAGAAAAATGGAGCTACTCATAACATTAAGGATTACTTGCTTTATTTCAAGTGTACCACTAAGCCATGACAGTGTGACAGAGAGACGACCTGCATAACACCAGCAGCCTGAAAATGAAGTAGCTCAATGGAATCCACAATCATTTTAGAATTCACATCTGCTATTTTCCTGCTCTGACATGTCACAATACTCTCTGTGTAAAAGGCCTGTTACAATAATCAGGGCCGAACAGATTACCGTTATCAATACACATTCAAATGTGCCAGAAGTTGGGTGAACACTCCTATGGAAGCCCAGTATGTTAAATCATGTTATGGCCTATTATTCAGCCCAGCAGCAGGTATCAGGCTGTGCTGTCATAAATTGACTGGGCCCATTCTCCAGCACTCACCTAACTTACCTTTAAGCTGCCTTTAACTCCTACTCTCTCAAATGTCATGGCCCACTCAGTCATCCAACCACCATCAGTGTATAACTGGTCCTCTAGTCTTACCAAAAGCTACTAGTTAGCAAAACCGTTAGTACGACTTTCCTTGAATTCCTTGGTATCAAAACCTACAGGTTCATCAGGTGGGTACCCTCTCAATAACTGGTGTTTGTTGAGTTGGGCCCACAGCTCCAAGAAGGATAAATAAGGTGTTCCAGCATCCCAGAGCCACCCGGACACAACACAATCTTCCACTTTTGTCTACAATATCACCAGCTAACAGCATGCTAACCAACTACAGCCAGCTAACACCGTGTCAACCTAGCCAACAAGCTGCTATCACTGGCAGCATGCTGCTCGACCCACCAATACACGTCCAAATAATTACCCTCAGTTATCTCATCTTAGCTAGCAACAAGGCATGACCTCCTAACCAGGCCAAAAAATAACCTCCATTGCCAAAACCTATGGTGTAATTGCACATTGTGCATTGATACCAATCTCCAACTGCTGCAGTAAACCCTGCATTTGTGAAACATGTCTGAATGTCCTGCACATATTCCCTAGGAAGCCCTTTGACTCTGTCCAGTACTTTGAAGTCCTGTAAAGCTTCCCACAGGAGACTATGTGGAACAGAACCAAATACATCTGCTAAATCTAAGCATACCACATGTAAGTCTCTTCTTTCAGTCTCATTCAGTCTGGATTTAATGCCAGATCATGCTTGTGTGCTCCAAACATTCAGGAAAACTTAGTATTCCAGCTTTAGCTTATCCCTTTGTAAGTAACTCGGTAATCTCTGTGTTACTACACTGAACAAAATCTTAACGTCTACACAGAGAAGACAGACAGGCCTTACCTGCATGCTGCTTCCTCCATGCTACCCTAATAAACCTCCACAAAAAGCCACAACACATCTGGAGCATTTTTATATAGCCAACAGGGCACACTATTAGGCCCAGGAGCTGATGCTGACCTTGCTCTTCCAACTAGCATTTCCACCTCTTTCAAATTGCAAGCTGAAACATCCATTGGGTGGTCTGTTGTCCCAGTGGGGGGCATATCTAGAGGTAAACTGTCTGTTCGTGTCTATTTCTGTATGCAGCTTTTCTAAGTAAGCCTCTAACTCACTCTTAGTCCCATTGGCAGTCTAGTCACTTTCCCCCCTACTAAATAATGTCTTGGTAAACACACTGATCTTTATAAAAAGCTGCCCTAGTTTTTTTTTACTTTCAGCTTTCCTTGAAGTTGCCAACCTATTGCCTTCTGAGTGAATAACAAACTACTTTATGACACATGAGGACACATGTACATGTCAATGATTAAAAAAAATTACATTTGCTGAAACTACTTTCTCCTTGACTGTATTTGTAATTTTGTTACAATACGCTTTTCCAAAACCACACAAAAGGTTAGAATTTATTGCATCAGTCAGGGAGACTTTGGTTGTCAGTTCTGAAAAAACAACACATTTTGGGTGTATGGTGGGAGGTATAAAAAGACACTCTTGATCTGTGACTGAAAAACCTTCAAGACAGACAACATCTATATTTGTCCAATAAATTGCACCAAAATATGCAGGGTGCATCACAAACTGTGATTTTCTTTTCAGTGTCTGGGGATGGATGGTATGGTATTATACTGGGAGTTGGGGATTTGTGAGAGACAGATGAAAAAAATTATTATTGAAGCAGAGGCTACAATATTCTGACTTTTAGGACCTCGTAAGAGTTAAACACAGGATTTTGCAGATCCTCTGTAATTAATTCTGCTTACGTGCTCATTCTTTGTCTTTATCAATACCACCTGCAACTTTTAATTGTCATTTTAATGATACCAATTAGAATTATATAACATTGTAATAAATAACCAGTAAGAAGTTCCTTAAAAATCAACCACTCACCCTGCATCTTCCTGCTCCGGTAATTGCCAATCAACTTAAGTGAGCAGAAAATAAACTGAGCGTCATATAAGTTAAGCCTCCACCAAACAACTTTTATTTCCTTCATTGCAGTTGATAGGAATACATAGATAATACATAAATATCGATGGCAGGTACATCTATACTGTGCCCATGTTACAGACTACTTTGTAACCATTTAATCTTAATGAAAAAAATATTAGTTAGACATGTAGCTTTTGGAATGGCCCGCCTTATGGAAAACTGATTTTGACATCTTTCTGTTTCCCTTGATTATTTTCCAACAGCCAGGCAGTCAACAACAAACAATCATCATTACTGAAAATGCCTTGGTTTTCCTCAAATTGGCTAATTGTGATCTGAAACTAAAGGAAGTTTCACAGCATTTAATTTGTGCAGCTATATGAGGAAACGACAGTCCCTCTCATGTTGGATAACCTGCTGATTCGGTGGCAGCCCAGAAACCTGCCGAGCTGGGGAACTATAAAGACACAGGGAGATTTCACAGAGATTTCTTCAGCTAATTAACTGCTGCAGTTCCCATTCCATCCAAACATCTCAAGATTAATACACTCGAAAAAGGAACAGGAGTACAAGAAGAAAAACAAGTGCAGGGTAGATTCTCCGTCTCTCAGTGACAGGCGGAGAGAAAGTGAAATAAAGAAAGGAGGAGAGACAGAGCGAAGGAAATGAGCGGCATGAATAATAGAGGAAGAGAGATGTACATTTGGTCAAACGCAAAGTCAGTGAGAGTTTTGAGTGTTTACCCCATTGGTCTCACTCTACAGGGTACATCTATTTCTCTTTCACCTTCATCAATCCTCCCTCTGTCCTCTGAGGCTTAATAGAAGACAAAGCAGCAATAGTGTCCCTCATAAAAATGCAATGAACTGGGGTGAAACACAGCTGACAGCAAATTCAATGGCAGCAGAGAGATTAGAAGAGCAGCGTTCAGGCCAGAAGGTTGCTTGTATGATGCTGAAAAGCTCTTTGACAAAGACTCAGGAGAGGAATTGTACCTTTTGTCGCTGGAGCTGTACTCCTTACAGACGCCAAATGGTTCCATTTTTATCCTTCAAAGTCCAATTATGTCCCTGAATGAAGTGATCAGATGACTCAGAAGGTGTTGGCACATAAAGTGTGGTGGGAAAGTGTGTTAACGTTAAGAAGCTTAACTATTTACCCAGTGAAAGGGTGTTCAACTAGCTTCCACTTTCTAAGCCGAATACAAGCTTAAAAGCATGATGTGTCATCCCAAATGCAGAATGTTGTAAAAGGACAGGCAGCTTAAATCACAAATATTTGATAGCCAAACCTCTGACAGCGTGCCCAACCAACCACAGGCTTGATGCTGCTTCAGGAAGGTTTTGAAAAATGTAAATGCTGCAGCATTACATTTAGATTTCCTTACACAAAAAGTGAAGAGAATTCAAATGTCAGTCCCACTTAAACTAATGAGAAATATTTCATATTGACAATATCACTGTGCTACAAACATCCTCTAATATGTGAAAGACACTAAAAACCGTGCAGGGACTTTAGTAACGAGCAAGCCTTCACATACATTTGCTACTTCATTAGATACAAAACTCCATTTTTCTGCACTGACATGACAAATACATTTGACATAGCGGGCATGTCAAAAAACATGGCTGAAAACATTTACGGTTTCCATCATCAGGTCAATTCCCTGTCATCATAAACACAATGATTTCAGCCACTTTCAACACCGACTCCCCCTTTCATGCAATTATCCTCAACTCGTCCTGATTTAGGGAACCGACATGACGTCACTCATGACATCTGTGTCAGACTAATACAAACTAACTACTGCTTCCTGTTTGTATCGATTTAAATCTTCACTATATCCTGACCTGAGTGCAGACACGCCATCATGTTCAGTTTCTCAAATGTAACACACTTCATGCTGTTCACACTGCAAAGTCAGTGGTGTTGCATACAGATACAGACTTTAGACTGTGTCCATACAACAACCAAGGGCTTCACTCAAAATAACATCCTGTTACAAATGTTTCAAAATGACAAAAAAAAGTACTTCTAGAACTGACTAGACTCAAATTTTGAGTCAAGCTTTGGTAGTCAGTTAGTAAAAGCTGATTGTCGCTGTCAACACTTTTGATTTTACAGTAAAGACCTACCACTGCCTCTCCATTAAAATGCATTTATTAGGGTTGGGCGGTATTCTGACAATAAGGTATCCCGCGGTATCCAAAAACAGCAATGGTATCAGTTTCATTACCGTCATTAAACAAAATGCTGCGCATATAGGTCTATAGGTGCCTAACATAATTGTAGCATCGTCATAACCATTCAATGTATCCGGTTGAATTTTTACTTGAGAAAAAGGTTACTGTGCAAAATTACATGCTAAAAAAACCTGAACCTGAGCAGTGGTGGAAAAAAGTTTTCGGACACCCCATGCATTTGTGAAATATTGTGAAATATATATAATATAAGAATCACTGTTAGGTCTTCAAGAGCAATTTCTTTTAGTACAGTCACAGCCAAAATACTAAACAAATCCTAAAAAAGCCATTAAAAACTAAAAATTGATTGGTTCCATAAAAATACAAAAGAAATTTTGTGTATTGGGTCATTTTGGTGCCAGTGATCCACTAATGAGGGTTGTGCTTTTTATTAAAAGACACAATTTTTATTGCTGTGCTTCATGTCTATATAAAGCCAGCACATTTGAAAGTTCTTCAGAGACAAAAATGGCTAAAACAAGGAACCTAATGCAGGAAACACGCCTGAAGATACAGATTCTCAGCCAGGAAGGGTACAGCTGCTGCCAGTAGTTGCATACACTCTGCAGGAATACAGACAAACCAACAGCTTGGAAGACAAACCAAGATCTGGGCGTCCAAGGGTTTCTTCAGCAAGAAATGACAGCATCCTGATCCGCATGTGCAGGGAAAACCACAGAATGACATCACAGGAGCTTCAGCAGCAGTGGTCAAACCAAACTGGTGTCCAGTGTTCCACCCGCACTGTACGTGGCCAACTTTTAGATCATGGCTTAAGGGCCCAAGCACACAAGAAGTGGACAGCCAGGAACTGGAAGAAGATTCTGTGGTCAGATGAGTCCAGTTTCCAGCTTTATCTTCCTCCTGCTAATGTGAGGATACGCAGAAGGCCAGGCAAAGCATTATCTCCAGCATGTACAGTATCTACTGTCAAGCATGGTGGAGGCAGTATCATGGTTTGGGGATGCACGAGTGCTGCTGGTGTTGGTCATCTCACTGTCTGTGATGGCACATTGAACTCTGCCAAGTATTGTGCCATTCTCGAAACCCACATGCTCCCTTCTGCACGTGCACTGTTCCGTCGAGGTCAAAACTGGATGTTTCAACAAGATAATACCCCTTGCCACACATCCAGGGCCAGTAGAACTTCACTGCAGGAGCACAGTATCCAGGTCTTAGAGTGGCCAGCTCAAATCCCGGGCAAGAGCCCCTCTGAAAATCTGTGGTGGATTATCAAAAGGTCTGTTTCAAAACGTAAACCATTCATCATTCATTCATCTTCTATACCCCCGATTATCCCCTTCGGGGTTGGGGGGGGCTGGAGCCTATCCCAGCTGTCAACGGGCGAGAGGCGGGGTACACCCTGAGCCGGTCGCCAGCTGACTGCAGGGCAACACACATACAACCATTCACTCTCACATTCACACCTAGGGACAATTTAGAGTCACCAATTAACCTAATGAGCATGTTTTTGGTCTGTGGGAGGAAGCCGGAGTGCCACGCATGCACGGGAAGAACATGCAAACGCATTGCTGTGAGGCACGCGCACTACCTGCTGCGCCACCGTGCCGCCACCAAAGAATTAAGAAGAATTAAAAGCAGTAATTCAAGAAGAATGGGACAAGATTACCCCTCAACAGTGTGAAAGGCTCGTAGGGAACATGCCAGCAAGGATTAGAGCTCTACTGCGTGCTAACGGCAAGATTATTTTTTGTTCAGTTTTGAACACATTCTCTGTTATTTGTTGACTTTGATACCGACAATGTTGAAAACTGACATATTGAAACTGTCAAGAATTTAGTTTTGTTAGTTTTTCTTGTAAACAATAAACAAAAAAATATCATTTGTATTTGTTTGTGTCTGTCTAATGCAGCAACACCTTCTGAAACACAAAAAAGATTTTTCCACAAATATTTCATGATAATATTTGAGATTGTGTAAAATTTTAAGGGTGTCCGAAAACTTTTTTCCACCACTGTAACACAGGTATGTCCAGGCGCTCATTTAGGCGCATCTAGGCAGAGTACCGTTATCTCATCCAAACATACGGAGAAACTCCTCTGTTGAAAACACTTTTTCAGCATTTTTTCTGCTTGCTATTGCTCTTAGCTCTCATAAAATGACGAAATGCAAATAAAACAGTAAAATAACACTTCAGGCTGCTCAGCAGAGTCCTCTGTGGGCGCTCTGCTCATTCATGACACGGAGCGGTGAAACGAACTGCGTGGTTACGCCGGTCAATAGTTCAGCGACCCACTCAAATTCACCATAGAAACACCAATGATGATCCAAAAGGAAGTAACCCCAGAGATACGTTGCATGCAATGCATGAAGAGCGCTCCTTCCATTCTAGAAACCCCTCCTCTTTATGTAAACAACCAGGACCTTCGTGATTGATCTCAAACTAACACAGTCATAGGAGGAGACATTAGCAGCGTTTTTTTGGGCTGGAACCACAAAACAGCAAAGGTAAGACATACTTTATGATTTAGCAAAGTTTTTTCTGCTACTCTTTGGCTGCTAGCTCGCCAAATTTTCGTCACACAGTGAAGAAGCAGACATCTTCATGATCACCAGACTCTCTGCTTTCATATGAAACTGGGCTTTTTTGATTTTTTATTTTTGATTTTTGATTAGTCACGGTAATACCGTATACCCCAGGAAAACATGGGGAAGATTTGACGGTATCAAAATTTGGATACCGCCCAACTCTAGCATTTATTGATTTGTCAGTACTGTATCATCACACAGAGGTCATGTGATACACGCTCTTACAAATAGTTTAATGCTAATTCACTGATTGACAGGCAGTGCCAATGGTATGTAGCAATGCACCAACAAAGTCAAGACTATGTATGAATGTAACAGCTTTGAAATTCTTCCAAAAATCAGCTCTGCAAATATTTTCTGGGGAAGGAAATGCATTCAACAAATCAGCCCAAATGGATAAACATAAAACACTTTGAAGAGACAAATCAATGGAAACATAACTCCACAGAGAACAAGACAAACACTCCACAAGCACTTCATCTCGATCTGGCCAATACCGATCAACACCATTGGTGCGAACATTGACCACACGGATTGGTGGATCCCTCATGATGCTGGCCATTAGCCTCAATCAAACCTGACAAGAAAACATCTAACTCTAACTCTGTGTCACCAACATTTGAGCTGATCAGTGTGGAACAACAAAAACACTTTCTAAAGAGAACTCACCAGCTGCAATACAACATTGTCCATTGGACCGTTTCAGCATTATCTATCACAAGTGCCCCATACAGCACTTTCAATTACAGGAACTGTTAAACACAAAATGAAAACTCTCATTATCTACACTCCCTCAGGTCAGTGGAAGCCAAGCCAAAGTGTGTATGCAAGCAGGTTAGCAAGTGCAGTTATTTGGCTTCAAAACACTGGGATTCTGCTGCATGAGCTCTTATCAGAACCTGAAAGAACTAATTCACGGCTATTTTTGACATGATAAGGGCTAACTTGCACCTACAGTCCTTGGCTCCTTGCATATTACCATACGTGGACATAACCACTCCTCTAAATCCCTGTCAGAATATTTCCAGAAAACCTAAGGCACAGACATATGATGTGGTTGGCTAAACGCATTAAGACTTCTCTCTGATCACATCATCGCCTCCTCATTATAAAAGATAGGTCATGTAGTTGGCTGCAGCTTTTGCCCTCAGGCCTGAAAAAAAATATGCTAAAGACGAATTCATTATCTAATTAAGTTAGGTGGCACACAGAGATTTAAGGATGTAGGCTGATATTCTGCCTGATATTTGCTGCTTAATACGAACTGAGAAATTCAGATCTAATCCCATTTGTCACTTTCTAATACATTGCGAAATTCAGTCTGAAGACCTAAATAAACAGAACGCTATAAGGCACACTTTGATTCCTCCTAATGCTGACTGAATTATTCAGGACATGCATTAAGTGTTAGAAGGAACTGGAACAGTTTTGTGCATGTGTGTGTGTATGTGTGAATTCATGCATCTTCAAGTGGGGACATGCTTACAAGGGGCTTCTTGCCATTTCAAATACCTGGAGAGCAGCAGGAAGAAAAGCACTGATCTATTAAACATTCTCCATGACTTGTAGAGTTTGAGAAAGAGCCTGCACCTACAGCTGACAGACCGAATGGTTTTAAATTCAACCATGTTTTCTAGTCTTATGTTTCATTGATTGTGCTGAGGAGGGCCTCTTAAAAAAACAGAATGTCTGTGTTAGTCGTGAAAATGCAATTTGAGTTGAATTTTACGCAGCTAACCTGCTAAGAAGATCAAAATTGGGTTAAAAAAAAACAAAACAAAGGCAATACATACCATCCACATTCATATACCACACATGTGAAGGATGCAAAGGATGGGGATTTTGGTTTGTCTTCTGTGATGGCTGAAAAAGCAGCGGCTACTTTCCGGCGTTTGAAACCAAGAGGACACTTGAAAAAATACCAGATTTCTATTAAGATGAAGTCAAGGAGAAGAGGAAATGGCCCCCAAATTAATCAAGAGTTTCCAGATTGAAAAGAGAGACCAACCCCCAGTAATCTTGAACCATTGAAAGGCGGAAAACGTTTCCCAAAAAGACAGAAATCACTGAAGGACATTGAGAGATGGGGGGGTGGGGGAGTGGGGGGGTGTGTGTGAGCTTGTGCAAGTGTGCAATACTAATGATGTAGGAGTTAATAGCAGATTCCAATTCAGTTTCTATATAATGAAAAAGACATATTTGATGAGATTTGATGTGCCTGACAGCCACACATTGGACACATCATCTCGCGAGGTCGGTCTTAAGCTTGAAGAACATCCACTGGGCATTAACTGCGACCGACCTAATGCAAAATACCTACATCGTGAAGGATAGAACTGTCAATCATCTGTCTACAGGAAATCACGTCTATCTGTGGAGCCTTGACGGATAAGAGAGAGAGAAAGACACATGCTGACCTCAGCCGGCTGTGTATACCTGTGAGTGAGTGTGAATATTGGATTCCCTCATCTCCTACCCACCTCCTCTCCTCATAAACAAATGAAATACTCAACATCCCCGTAAAGGCCTTGTACATCCACACCGAGCCTCATACATACTGTAAGCCCAACTCAGAGCTATGACAGCACTCTGCGGGGCTCAACGTGATGCAATTTCATCCTCGCACAGTTCTTCCCCTCTCGCTGCAGCGTGAATTAGTGAGAATACAGCCTTCAGGTTTAAACTAATAATGATAGCATGAGCCCTGAGGCTATAATCAGCTTCTCCTCTGCGACCGCTGTCGCATTAAGCAGGAAAACAGGAACCCTGACACCGATGCTGACGGGCCGTGACTGGAACACGTACACATACATTCTGAGTGTTTCTGATCTGTTTCTTGTTTTCTGGGAAACATGAGTCCGCGTCGGATATGTCGGCATGGGAGCTGATTTGAGGTTAGAGTTGTCCTCGAGGGGGCGTCGCTCAGTCAGATGCAGCTGGCAGTTCGTTAGACACCTTCTCCAAACAGCAACTGTCCAATTGTAGCTAAGCAACAACAACTAGGCAAGGCAGGCCTGTCAATCTTAGATTCCTCCACATGTTGAATTGGCGTCCATGGGGCCAAAAATACAAGCACAGCAGTGTAAGGCCTGGATCAAACAGTGGGTCTGCTTTAATGTGAGCTGCGAACATTAGCATGTCCAGCTAACTTTCTTACTACCAACAGTAGTATCATAACCCAGCGTTACTTCCAAGCCAGCAGCATTACAGACTACAGCATTACACTGCAACATTATTTTTAGGGGATACACACAAGGTCAATAAAAAGCCTCATTCATGATAGCACATATGCCGTGTCGCTCGTACGTCCCCCCTGTGTGGACGCTGGGAAGCAGCTGGGTTGTGCTCTGATTCTGAAGACCAAAGCAACTCCAGCCAAGCTCACGTCACCTTACATTTGCCCAACAAGTCAGCTTGAAACATGAAATTGTCAGCTGGAGATGGTGGTTTCAACCAACTCATGAAGCTAACGTTAGCTTCAGCGAGCTAAAAGTGAAAATTGGCAGCTGTCAGGTAGAGAAGAGAAGCCAGCTATTGTCTACCTTTGTCTAACATCAGGGCCCACCATTCTGAAATCTTTATTGAAGACTGCACAGACTACGTGCCATGCAAGCACGCAAAGCTTTTGTGTTTGTCCTGGTTTTTGAGGATGATGGCAACAGTCAAGTTCAACAGCATTATAGGATTAATGCAATTCAGCTTGTTTCCTCATTTGTATCATTGCTCGTATGGTCACTTTTCATTTTCGTCTTTACCGTATTGTATTTGGCCGACAGGTGTTGTGGTCCACTTGCTTTCTGTTTGTTTTTCTTTTGTTTCAACTATGTCCATATATCCTCTTGAGTCGCCAAAGTGAAATGAAGGTTGGTTGAGCAAAATGTCAATTAACTGGAACATTTTATAACAAGACCCCTTCGCAGTACGGTCACTGAGCTTGTTTTTCGATGTTATTCACTCTTCTTGATGTATAAACCTGCATAATAGACTCATGGAGCCCATGGGAATCACACCAATCATATTCATCTATATGTGCTTTTTTACGTTTACTGTGTTGGCCGACTCACCACGGATGGCCTCAGGCAAGCCACAGGGATGCAATGAATTTGTAACTGAGCCATTGAAGGTCCTGAAATATATATTGTGTAGAATTCAGAGCTGCGGGAAATGTACCCTCACTGCAAAGAATGAGGGAACCTGGGATTCATTGGCCATGTTTGACAATACTGAAAGGACAGCACTCACAAAAAGTGAATGATTTTTCAAGGGTTTGGAAACATTATTTGAATTGGAGCTTATCAGAACAATGCCATTCTATCTGCTCATGAAGATGCTTCTTACTCCTTTGTCTGAGTACAAAATTGAAGTTCTTTCAGTTTTAACAAGTCTTGAAGGGTTGCTTTCTCCCTTTGTCTTGTTTTTCGGCGGAGCACCTCCAGCTGCTCACTGTGATATGTCCCTGAAAATAACATCAAAGTAACTCAAGACCTTTGACAGACTTTGCTTCAGATCTAACATTGAGCAGTTCTGCCTGACAACAGCCCTTACATCAGTGGTCAGTAAAACTCCACTGAGATTTCAAATCATGGAAAAATGTCATTAAATCTCAGGGTTACTGTGAGGTCACTGTGACAATAATGGAAACGAAGAGGAGTGACTCAGATTAGACGACTGAGACAGCATACGCACTCAGAAAGGAATTAAAATCGAAAAAATAACTCTGTTGTTTAATTAGCAATGCTCAGGCTGCTATCGGAAAGGTATTTGTTCCTGCATGAATTCATTTAGCAGTAAGCAATGTTTCACAACAGATCGTTCTGCATGTCAGCAGGAAAAACACAGATGTAATTAATAGCATTAATAATGGCGGCTTCCCATTTAGGTATTCACACTGGAGAGCCCTGCTAT
Organism: Chaetodon trifasciatus; assembly: GCA_037975065.1. NCBI lineage: Eukaryota > Metazoa > Chordata > Actinopteri > Chaetodontiformes > Chaetodontidae > Chaetodon > Chaetodon trifasciatus. The sequence continues at coordinate 12,414,926 of JBBMOE010000014.1, read as the reverse complement.
CGTCTGTGCTGGCTCATTAGGAAGGCTTACTGGACATTTGGTTAGAATGAAGCCACTGTGCTTTTTCTCCTGTGACTCATCAAAATATCCGCTGGGAAAAAAGGGTCGAGTTCTTTACATAATTAGATACAACACCGAGAAACACATTTTTTTTGAATGCATTTACCTGCTGGTACAGGTTTTCCATTCATGCCCTCTGTATTAAGAAACACTGTTAGAATCAGCAACACTTGTATTTATTAATTATAGAGGAATACGACCTGAAAATCAATGTCTGCTGGCATTTTCTTTTTTCTTCCAGGAGGTATTGTCGACAGTTAAATTAGATGAGGGCTCATGAAGGAAAAGAGGGCATTATCAACAAAAATTAGACAAAGTGGAGTTGCTGAAAGACCCACATGAGGATAACCGCAGTGGTTTGATCCACCATCCTCCTAAGAGAAAGGAAGAGGGTCACCTGCGTGCTTGTGGTTATTGATAAGTCACACCTGATTCCCTCTCCTGTTATCCACCCACCACTGTCCATCTTAGTATTTTATTTGCTAAAACAGACACCTAGGTTCTGATTTATTTTTCTAAATCCTGGTTTTATCTATGAACCCTATTGGTGTTGGTTTTTTTCAGTATAATAATAACTTATCTCAACATTTTTGAATTTTTATCAATCATCCATTCAGGGGGAATATCAAACCGATGCTGCTTTATTCATTTGAAGAATGACCTTTCGATTTCTGCAAATGAACTAAGCTTTTGCCTCACGTCTTGTTTGTTTTTATCTCTCTTTTTAAGTAAGAACTGTCATATGTTCTTGGCCTTGGAACATAAACGTCTTTTGCATCATTTGTTTTTTTGTCTCAAGTAAAAAAAAGTAAACTCACAATAAACCTGCAGCATACGGGCTCCCAAGCTGGGTGGAAGGTAGGCAAAACAACAACAAAAAAAAAGCTCCCTGTTGGTCCCTGTGACCTCATGTTTACTTCCCACCCAAGCATTAGTCTTCTCACGCAAACAACCTAACATTAGATTACAGACAAATATTATTCTCTCGTCTCCAGTTTCCACTATCTGCAGCGCTGTGTGTACCCTGTGTATAATCTGTGAAATCAATACTGTGCATGTTACAAAGACACAGTCAGCATGTAAAACACCATTGTATCTAAAGTGTGGTGGAATTGTGAGGTGAGGAAACAACATTGATTTATCTGCCACAAACAAACGGCACCAGTGTGCTAACAGACACGCACACACACGGCCAAACACCAGTTTCCTTCATGTGGCCTCTTTTTTTGAAATGTATTTTTCCACTTTACTTAATTTGTTTTTCTGCATTTACTTGTTCTATAATTTTCCACTGCGCTGCACTCATTTGTCACATAGATGATTATGCAGTTTGTGTGTAATTACCCATCATGCTACAAAACTTCCCTTGATTTGCTGGAATGTTCATTAGCTCCTCTCCTTACACACTGAAAACAGAATTTACATCAATAAGAGCCTGCAAGTGAATGTGTTTGCACGTGACGTAGCGTGTGTAATGTGTACGATGGTTGCATGTAGAAAGGTAAGTGTACACACTGAGGAGAATTATTTGGATTGAAAGAGCATTCAAAGTTAGGAGAAGGCCCAGGAAATATTAGAAATGGACAGATGAGGCAGATGGAGAAAAAGGAAATCAGGACAGACGCCATCATAGAAGCTCCAGGTGAGATTTTACACTGTTAGCCAATGCTGTCCCTCTTCATGCATCTTTGCTCTGCACCAGTGCCTGAAACTTAAATTTCCGACTCAGTCAGCTGCAAATAAAGTGGGACTACAGTTGCGACAGCTGTAGATGCTTGTTTGGTTTTTTGAGGACTTTTTCTTTTTTTTTTTTTTTAATTGTAAGAGTCGATGTGGGTATATGAAGGGAGGCTTGCCTGAGAGCGGTCCAGCTCTACCTATCCTGATGGTCATCTCCTCGTCCAAGAGGCGGGACGATGGATTTTCCTCCTTCTCTTTGGCCAGCTTGGAGTCGGGGGGCAGAGCCAAGGCTATGTGGGGGTCAGCACCTACACCCTGTGGAAGACGGAAAAAGACAGGGTTAAAACAAATTCTATATATATAAAATAGAGACCACTGGTAAAAATACTCCATTACAGGTCAAAGTCCTGCTTGCATGAATTAACTTAAGTATGTATTATCAGCAAAATGTTGCAATGCATTATTGGATTTTTATCTCTGATGAATTATCATTTAAGCAGGATTTTAATGAAAAATGGCTGAAGTGAAGCTACTATGAACTGCTTTTCAGTGCTTTAGAGCTACTGACCAGAGTCTGCTCTCAGGTCAGTGTAGGATGATGACTGAGGCCTCTGGACAACACCTCACTGTCACCCCTTCAATCAGTAACTGTACTAATTTAAAAATCTGAGAAGAAAAAACAGCAAGCTCAGCTTTTATATGAAATTTAAGTTTGGAAACCCAGTCAGATATACATAGCTGGACTAATCTACTCAGGGGCCCATTGGTCAAAATGAGCTATAGGGCCCCTATTAAGCCCTCCCTTAAGACCCTCATCGTGTCATTTGATGTGATGCATCAGAATGATTTCCCATATTCTAATATACAAAATTACAGTCAATCAGATTACTACAAATGAATTGTGAGTGAATGCAGGTGCTTGAGGGATCTAGGGTCCCAGAAGGCAGTTGCCTATTTGCATGGTTGGTAATACGGCCGCAGATACAGACAGGCAGAGCAGCGGGTCCCTGGACTCTAAAAACTTGCACTGCACAGCCAGATTGCTCAACTCCTCCACCTGCTTCACCCCAAATTTGTGAACAGCTACCATATGCTTTTACCAGTCCAGTGATAATCCAGTGAGTGGTGTGCTCAGAAGTCAGATAGGAAAGGTTAACTGGGTAAGAGGAGAAAATGTCATCTGACAACCTCCCTGAAATAAAAACAATCTCGAACCAGCTGATTAACTGCTTTGCCAGAACACAATGAGACAAGCCAATGTTGTGGGGTCTTTTGCTTGGCTTCTGCAGTTCACCCTTTGATAACAGAGTCTCTGCAAGGAATATAAATGCAAATGATGCCTGACTGGAAGTGCACTGTGGCAGGGAGCACTGCAGCTTTCAAATAATTCACCACACCAAACAATGCAGTGAAAAACTGTTTGTGCAATGATATTCACCATTTAAACTTTGGTTAAACGTGCAAATCCATATTAATCCATACGCACTGCGTTGTGACACTGAGACTATTTTTACATTCATTTTTTATCTTTTTATTGTTTTTTTCTGTGTAAAGCACGTGATTCCTTTCTTGTGAAGCACTTTGAGCTGCAATTCCTGCAGGAAAGGTGCAACACAAATACAGTTTATGATCATTGTTACTTGAGGAAAATGCTTGAGGAAGTAGAAATTTCAACCAACAAAACAGACTCTAAATCCACCCTCACAGGAATGATGACAGTCCCATCTGCACAGTTTGGAGCAGTGACACGACAGTAATCAGTCATCTTACTCAGTTTGGTCACTGCCCACGATGCTGTTTTGTTTGCGTCTCTGATCAACAAGATGTTAACATGCAGAACCTGGTTAGCAAATTTGTGCAAAATGACTCATCAGTGTACATAAACACAGCTGATGTTTGAGCATGTTAATTAGTTTGGAAACAGATGGAGCTAATTAAGACCAACCGTTTTGTGAAAGAAGTGCTGGTGGAGACAGTTTGACAGCCCTGTGAGAGATTATGTTGAACACATAATGGAAGCACTTTGATTGCAATAACTTTTTTTTTGTACAATGAAGTGCTTTAAAAGTTTGATAAATTTCCTGGAGGAATGGAAACAGATCATCAGGTTGATGATCAGTAACAGTACAATACAAAGTGCCATAAAAGTCCACTTATTTCACTAAAAAGGAGAAACTCTGATGAATTAACGGCCAATACCAAAAATGAGCAGCACTGACAGAAGTGGATTTAATTGGCCAGTCTGATGAAAACAGAGCACATTTACTCTCCTCATTAGTAAAGCATTAGATGAATATTGTTTTAAAAATTCGCGATGATGTTTCCTCCTCTTTATCACCGCAATGTGTCCATTACTCCCCCTGTTTGCTTCACAGGCTTTAAAAGCTGGTAAAGTACCTGCAGAGCCTGAGCGTGCGTCAGAATCACATCACATACTGATTTGTTTGTTACAGTGTGCTTCTCCTGGTCCTTATTCTGGATTTATATCTGAGTTCTATCAGGTTTAGTCCTTAAAGTAATTATTGTAGGTGATTTTAATCCTCATTTGAATTCCTATTTCCAGACGACACACCATTCGGGAAAAATCCCTACATCAGATTCCTATCTAGCTAGCTGAATTTAAGGATATGATGCATCCTCATTCAGCTCAAAGCTATGTCTCAGTAGAACAGAAGACTCCTTTGGTAGCTGAAGTCCCTCCAAACTGACTACCTGGTTGACAGTGCTACAGGTTCATTGGGAATGACACTTGACTCTGTTGCCCCTCTAAAAAAGAAGATAAAAAACAAGGTTAGCTCCATGGTACAGCCCCCAAACCTGCACATTAAAGCAAACTTTGAAAAGAAAAAAGGAAATGGCGTTCCACCAATTTGGAAGAATTTCATTTCACCCAGCATGACAGTCTTAAAACATACAGGAAAGCCCTCTGCAGTGCTAGAGCAGCCTACTACTCTTGACGAATAGAGGATAATAAGAACAATCCCAGGTTTCTCTTCAGCACTGTAGCCAGGCTGACAGAGAGCTATAATTCCACTGAACCATGTATTCCCTTAGCCTTCAGTAGTAATGACTTCATGAGCTTCTTTAATAATACATTTCCTACGATTACTGACAGAATTAATCACCTTCTTCCCTCAATAGGTACTGATTTATTTTCAAACACAGAAATCATAGAAATAGTTATTCAACCTGTCATATTTTTAAACCCTCACCAACTAATTTCAATAATTTCTGCATCAAATTGGTCAACCCGTTGATCCAGGGGTTTTAGCCAACCTTAGACCTTTATCTAACCTCCCCTTCCTCTCAAAAAGTCCTGAGAAAGCAGCTGTGTGACTTTCTTCAGAACAATCATTTATTTGAGGATTTCCAGGATTTAGAGTGCATCATAACACAGAGACAGCACTGCTTAAAGTTACAAATGACCCTCTAATTGCATCACAAAGGACTTGTCTCTGCCTGTTAAAAGGATGTCTTTCAAGTGCTTGCTCATGAGGGAATTGTTGGGTTACTGTAGATAGAGAGAATGGTCTGTACCAGCTCTATAGGGAAAGTGTCCTGTTGTGATTTGGTGCTATTAGAATTGAACTGAACTGAATCATAGGTTTCATTGTGTTGGACATGTTTTTCCTTGAAATGATTCAAGGTGAATATCGACAATAGTCATTTGTGATTCTGAGTAAATAAAAGGGATGTAAAAATTTGATAGATTTAACAAAAAAATTTTAAAAAATTACATTCAAGTGTGTGTTGCGTCGCCTCTGTCCTGAACAAGCTACAAGGCTCTGAGCACAAAAGCCATGTTTTTAACCTGAAGAGCTCTCTCTCTTTTCACTGGCATGTGTTGCTGAATGTGTAAGATCCTGTGGTGGTTGAAAACCATGTTGAAGCTTCCTCATTTCAAAAAAAAAAAAAAAAAAACCATTATAACGCACGCGTGAAAAGCATGAACGCCTCCTCCACGCTGTTTCGATGGAGATGTCATCACACCAGTGGAAAAATGTGAAACATGGTGGAAATATATGACAACATATTTTTTACCTTTATAACTACACCAACTTTTCCACTTCAGCCAAGCATAAAAACTTTTTGCAATATCTCAAGGGTGAGTTCATTGCATTTTAACTCATTTTTTATGTCCACTGAATTCACTGACATGAAAACTAACATATGCAAACACACTGATACTCTCAAAGCAGTTTTTTGTGGCTTTTTGGCACTGATCATCAGAAAGACTCTTTAATGTCAAAGTGACAACAGATTACTACAAAGTGATCTGCATCAATAACAAATATAAGACACAAAATAGTTGTTTGTACGAGTGTATTAACGCCCTCCAAGCAGTGTTAGTAGATGCACCTCTCACAGCAGACACAACCTTGAGTCTGTGTGTGTGGGTCTTCATGAGCTTTGAGCATCTGTGATACACACTGGCTATGAAATATAACAACACTGAGGAAAAAAAAGTAATGTTTTTCAATAGGCATGAGGAATAATGCTGGAAACAGAAAGAAAACATTTTCTCTGTGCCATGCATTCGGTTCAGTCTGTACAGCATTTGTCATTGGTCTTGGTCTTTGGTTATTACTTATGCCAGTGGCAATGAGGCGTATGAAAAGGATGCGATCCAGCACAGAGCACAGGAGAGAAAAAAAAAGGAAGTTTTCTCAGGCATGAACTCATGAGTGAGGTGGTGCATGACATTTGGAGATGCTGTGGTGTCACTGTTAGACTGAACACACGGAGCGTGTCACCATGTGTGTGTGTGTCACCATCATGTCAGCCATCGGAAATATCAGATTTTACATACATTTCTTATGAATTCACATGGAGACAGTTTGTCTTGTATTTTTCAAATTTCAGCAAGAGACCTCATCATTTCTCATTTATATTTTATTATTTTTTGCTGTTCCTTGTGTTGTTTGCATCTGTCATTGAGAGCAACATAAACCATCTCCAGGAAGTTTCTTATTTATGTGGTAACTGCCACCATGCACTGTGTTGATATGTGCATGGGCCACAGACTGTCATTGAGTTACTGAACACAGCATCCAGGTCTGAAAAGGGGCGCCAATGCAAAGGGCGTCAAACCTGCATTCTTTCTAATGGCCAGCAGGAGGCGACTCCACTGGTTTCAAAAAGAAGTCAGATTGTACGCTTATGAGAAAATGATCCTACTTCTCACTTGATTTAGTCACTCAGTGAGCATTTCCTATGACTTTATGGTCAACTGCTAGTTTCAAGTTATCTTCAATGCAGCATGATGCTCAATTTGTACATTATGGTCCCATAAGGATAAAATAGACTATGCATAAGGGCATGGCTACTTTTTATTGTCCAGCTGCTACCACGGCAACATCATTATGTCTGTGGGCTCCACCCCTCGCTCCTCCTCGGAGGCCAAACTGTCATCCAAATATGGTCACCTCTGGCTCCAAAAAAACCCAAGATAGCGACTCCCATAATGCCAAACTCGAGAATGCAAAGCTGTAGTCAACAAACCACTGGGTCACGTCAAGGTGGCTCTGTCCACTTCTCTATTTACTGAATGTATGTGTGTGTGTGTGTGTGTGTGGGGGGGGGGACGGTGGACGGAACGCACCAGGTACCATCTTGAGGGGACATTATTAACCCACAGAGACCTTTGGTAATGACCCATGATACAATCTCATCAGCAGGTCCAAGCTCACTATTAAATCAACAGCAGTCTTCCTCCACTGATCACTGAAAGTCACCTCCCTCTCTTTCTCTGTGTCTCTCTGTCTCTCTCATGCAAAATGTCTGATGACACCACTTAACATGACGGAAAGCAACGTGGCTATTAATGAATGTTACTGAGAGAAGAGCTGCTCATTACTCAGTGAAGAAGAAGAAAAGTGTGCAAACAGCAGCATGGAAGGGAAGAGGGGACGCAGAGCAGTTACCCATATTTTACAACAATGCTTATTCTTAAATGTATTTTTTATTCTTTCCAATTCCCGACAATAATAGCTTCCCATTGACTTTCCAAAAATTTCCAATTAAAATAAACCCGCAGAGACTTGAAACAAGCTTGAGATTGGTAACCCACCGGTGACTACTTTGCCAACCTTATGCTCTTTTTAATCCAGCAGTGCCAGAGACGAGGAAACCCCAGGAAGTAAAGTCGGGAACGAAACAAGCAGCGAGGAAGTCCTGTTTTCTGTTTGTATTTCCAAAGCGTTGAAAAGAAGCATTTGATATTCTGCTGTGTGTTTGATGTTCGATGGGGATTTATTTCTGCGACTATCTGCAATGAAACTATTAACAAATAAAGTATTATTACTATTGCACAGCACCCAAATTTAGTCCCTGGTTCCTGCGGGCAAAACACAGATGTTTGTCTTCCAGATCACCGTCTTAAAGAAAATACTGCTTTTATTTACTGATACATTAAACAGAAACAAAAGAGATCTTTTTTCTGGTGGAAATTTTGTTTTTTCATTTTGTATACTATGAAATATTAGAGTAAAAATTCCCATTTACTTGCTTATAATGTGAAATCTATTAAAAACACTGTGTATGTAAGTTGTAGTAAACTTTTTTTAAAAAGAGTGTGCATTAATATCATAGGTGATCAGATCCAGGATAACAGTCCTCTCATCCATTTCCTTATTTTTTAATATAATAGAACATTAACAAGACAAAAGTTATATAGCAATAAAGAAAGCTCTGCAGCTTTCAACGTAAAACTACAAACTCTTTCTCTTTACCACATCCCAGTTTTGGACACTGCACTCGCTGGAGATGGTGGTAGTGGAGGCTCACTGGCTCAAAATCAATGCATTTTCATTTGGCAGCTCTCTCAAATACAAACTGTTTATTTTCAGGAATTGTGCTGATTTTATCTCCTTCAAGTGAGATAAACTGGCGTCCCTGCCGAAGACAAAATGTGATATATTGGCCGGCTGATAAGAACTGAAAGTATGTTTTTTTTTTTTTTGTTCTAATGCTGAAACAGTGAAAATAATCCACATATATTTACGCATTCCTGGAATTTAAGTCTGGTTTCCACATCCCTCGCCAACTGCTCTGTGCATCCGCCCACTCCTCAAAGCGAGAACCTGCTGTTGCCTAGCGCACGGATCTTCGTGTACTGAAGCAGGACTCTGTATGAAAGGACTCCAGCTATCTGATGTTCATGTGATTCATTCTGTGTGAAAGCGGCAGCGGGAGAGATGTCTCAGATGACTTGTCACAGTTTGATGAGGAAGGCAGGAGTTGAGAAAGAAGAGAAAAAAGTCAAAGTGGCAACTGCCCCGCTTCCATCAAAAGCACACACACGCTGTCGCACATTTCCACACACACGCGCATGAAGAGCACACCCATACTGACACTCTCTCAATTACTTGCGGGCTCTGATTTATACACTCCTGCTTTCTCCACTTCAGACTATTAAATGGGCTCAATCTGTCTGATCATGGATACCGACTTCCTCAAGTGGAGGTGAACCTCGCTGGTGCTCACACATCAGCCGGAAAACTTTCAAAGTTTTCAAGAAGAGCAGAGTCTTATTTGATTTCAGTCACAGCAGAAGAAGAACCTTCGGCAGGCCCATCCCTTCCATGTGGACGACTGAGTGAGCTGCACAGGTTTGACATTTGTGATTTGACCGTACAGTCAATAAGAGATATACTGAAAATCTGACATTGTAAGCCTTGATATTTCTTTTTTCCTGGGAAAAGCTCAATTTGTAGTTTTACACACTTACTCACACAAGTCCAAAGTACAGAATACATACGTAAAAGACTCCTATATTTCCAGACATGGCCATCCCATTCCTTACACAGCCAAATAAAACACATATGAAACAGTTACTGTTCAATAGGTAACTGTAGGTAAAATGGGTCATGACGTGCAACTACCTGCTTTGGCTGCCATGACAGATCTCAGTTGAAGGGCTTTGGTAGCATTGCATTTGATAGAGATATAGGTATAACACACAGGTCCCAGTGCCATGGCGTCGTGCCGTGCAAACCCTTTTCCCTCATGTTGCACAGTGAATTAACTCTGTCTGTGTTTAACTCAGCGTGCATCTGATCCACCAGGCAGCGTGTATGTTAATGTGGAATCTTAACTTTTGAAACAGTAAACCTCTCATCCCCATGGTCGCCTCCCACTGGAATAGTGCGGCTGACAAACGGAGGCTAGTAGGGAGTTGAGGCAACACAATCCAAAATCTGTAAAAGTTTGATCTTTATGGATCATAGCGATGCCAAATTGACAAGAAGACTGTTGACATATGAACGTAAGAGTATGAGTAATTGAGTAATTTGTCTCTGCAGACACGAGGAATTGTTAATATGTCATGTTTCTTGAAGGGAGTTTGGTTTAAGATTTTAAATACTGTATGCATATTTTTAACATTTTGTGACCACCATAGAAACACCAGGTAACTGCTAAAGTATGATAAGGTTGTCTGAAATTCATCGAGCATGGTTAATTACTGGTTTGATTAATGCTTTACAGTCTAATAATGTGTGTTATTGATTAGTGACGGTGGCTGATCAGGCTAATTATCAGCTAACTGTACTCAGTTTCTAAAAGCTGTATGCAGCAAATGGTTGCCCTTTAATTGCAAAGTACTTTCTTAAACATAATGTGCTTGATGGTGTTATTAATGACTCCTGATGAAACTTGAAAGCTCAGCATTCTCTAACATTTATTCACCCAGAAACAGCTAATATTGCTCTGTATACTCTGACCCCTTGTTTCTGTTAGCTACTCTGTGTCTGCAGTGTACCTCGTGACAAAAGACAAGCACTCTCACCTTGAGAAGTTTCATGTGTTTTCATGTTTGACAGCAGTCATCTTTTTGACTGCTCTTCTGATCTGAGACTTCTGACAGTTGCATGGGTGTTGAAACTTGCTCAGATTAATCTTGATCACCCTTTGTTCATTTATAGACTTCGTTTTACCATTAAAATAAAACAATAGCAATATAACTGTTAGTTGTTCAGTACTGTTTTTCAATGCACTGACTGCTGATTGTTAACTGTATACTGTTTAGTCCTCACAGTGTGTAATTATCACTTATTGCACCACTGGCCAAAGTGGCCTTGCCCTAAAATTGATTTAATTCCAGTATGTTCCATGAACTCTGGAAAACAGCTGCAGAGAAACTAACAACACCTAACGATGTGTACTATATAAATAGGAGTTGTATGTTTTGCTACGTAATGATGATCTGTAACCTCACATTGGCAGATCCCTCATTTTTCACTCTTACAAAGTACATAAGATTTGGTCAAAAGAAATGGGATTGCGAGACTTTCAATACCCTGGATGTACCTACAGTATTTGATTAGCTGTGTGTTTGATGAATCCCACCTTTGAAAACGGCACCTCCGGTTAGTTTTCTATTCAAGTTCTATTTCATTCCCTTTAACTAACAACATCTCAAGGTGTCGTTGCCCTTTTCAAACCAACTTTTGTACTGAATGGAAATGGTCGCCTGGAGAAAGGCGCTTCCGATCCACAGTCCCACCTTTCACCTGACAGAGGTCACCGGGGCTGTTATTAGAGGAGCCCCAGACACTGTAATCACCGCAGATATTCAACTCGTCATTCATAAAGCTGTGAAAAGAAATGCATCCGGTATCACACATGCATTAAGAGCGGAGAGCTCTAATGCATTCCCCTCTTTCATTTGCCTTTTTAATGATTTCATTTGCATCTAAATAAATGTGCTAGAGCGTTTTGTTCCCTCTGGCAAATTATCAGTCACTCTGTCACCCTCTTCACTGATGGACATTTTAGTCAATGGCGTTGGCTGTAGAGGTTCAATGGCCTTTTCTAGTCTGACTGAACATCTGTAATTTAGAAATAACCGTGGCGGGGACACAGCAGACCTTTTTCCATGACATCCCTTTATACCTTGGGTAGTACTTAGCACATGATTACGCCCATACCTGACGCTGGCAGGAGCACACATAATGTTCATTTCAGAGCGTTTCAGGAAAGTGCTACAAATTCATCTCTAAAACGTATCTGTGATCAGTTACCTATTGCTCTGTTTACCTTTACTCCTAAAATGATCACCCCCCGACGGGAAAGATGGTTCAGTAAAGCTTAAAATTGAGATGCAAGCCCTTTTGGGATGGCTTTAACTATCCTTAGGACAAAGACAGAGCAGCAAGCAACCAGGCAAGGAGGATAAACGACTCCTCTGCAGCTCAATGCTTCAACGACTCAGTGCGTCTCTCATGATACATCACAGAAAGGCTGAGAAAGTGGCCACAGCCAGCACACACACAGTCAGCCCTTCTTCTGATCAACACGCATTTCATCTGCATCTATTCATGCACATCAGTGGGGTTCACGCTCACAGGCAATCAGTCTTAACTCGCCACAGTTTCCAAGATTTGAAAAGTGTCCTTCAGGGCATCACAACATGCCGTTGCATGTCCTTAATTATAATTGCCTTGATGGAATTTGGCAGATAAACAAATCAAGGGAGATTTTAGAGACAAAGTCACATCGCCACACATGCTGGTCTACAAAGTCAAAACCCAAGGTCTATATATGTGGTCGAAACTGAAAATCTGCTATACCACAGAACTTTCACGTCTCAGCTAGCCTTAGTTAAGATACAACTCTGTTTCCAAAAGAGTGTAAAACTGTGTGAAATGTAAATAGAAAGAGAATGTACTGGTTTGCAAAACCCTGTAACTCCATATTTAATTGAATAGTACAAGAACATTTCAGATGTTGAAACTGAGAAATTTCATTGTTTGATATCCTCATTTAGAATTTGATGCCAGCAACACGTTTCTGAAAAGTTACCGCTCTGTTGCATCACCTCTTCTTTTAGCAACACTCTGTAAGCGTTCAGGAGCCGAGGAGACCAACTGCTGACTTTTAGAGAGTGGAATGTTTTCCCATTGTGGTTTGATGTTTGATTTCAGCTCCTTTGTCGTATTTTATGTTTCATAATGCATCAAACCTTTTCAGTGGGTGACAGGTCGGGACTGCAGGCAGCTGGAGTCTTTCACTATGGAGCCATGCTTATGGGATACATGCAGAATGTGGTCAGGAAGTGTCCTGCTGAAATAAGCAAGACCCTCCCTGAAAAAGACGTCTTCTTGGCAGCATCTGTTGCTCCAAAACCTGTAGATGTTATTCAGCATTAATGGAGCCTTCACAAATGTGCAGGTTAGCCATGCCATGTGCACTAATGCCCCCCCACACCATCATGGACATTGGCTTTTGAACTGTGCACTGATAAAAATCTGGATGGTCTTCCTCCTCTTTAGCTTGCAGGACGTGGTGTTCATGATTTCCAAAAGAATTTCAGAGTCTGACTCATCAGACCACAGGACAGTTTTCCACTCCGCTTCAGTCCATCTTAAATGAGCTCAGGACCAGAGAAGAAGGCGGCGTTTGTGGATCTGGTTTATATACAGTTTCCTCTTTGCATGGCGGAGTTTCAGCTTGTACTTGTGGATGAAATCCCCAAATTCTTTGCAATTTTACACTGAGAAACATTATTCTTGAATGGTTGGACTATTTGTCAGCACAGTGTGTCACAGAGTGGTGAAGCCCTCCTCATCTGTACTTCAGACAGACTCAGCCTCTCTGGGCTGCTCTTTTTATGCCCAATCATGTTTCTAACCTGTTGTTAGTTAACTTCATTCATTATGAGATGTTCCACCAGCTGTTTTCTTTCAGCATTTCACAACTCTTCTAGTCTTTCGTTGCCGCTCTCCCAACTTTGTCAAAACGTGTTGCTGGAATCAAATTCTAAATGAGGATATCATTTTTATTCATTGTTCATTCGTCATTTGACATTTTGTCTTTGTGTTATTTTCAATTAAATGTGGGGTTTCAGTGTTTTGCAAATCTTCATATTCTCTTTCTATTTAAGCAGCGCCCCAACTTTTTTGGAAACAGGGTTGTAAAAAATGAAATGGAAAGAAAGGATGACACAAAGCAGCAAGAACATATGTAATGCTTGTCGGCATGAAAATGTATCACTGTGTGAGTCTGGGTGTGCACAGGTGGAACGAGTCAAAAAGTGAAAGCATGAAAGATGTTTTCATGCACACAGGAAACAGAGTCAAGACACTAAATCATTAATTTTACTGTTTCTTCCAGGGCTGGAAATGGTTAAATGGTTCGTCATGGTGACATGCTGTCAGTGAGAAGATATGTGATTTATTCAGACAGAATGCTTTAGTGTGACAAATTCCACATTTTTTCCAAAGCAAACTAAATGAAGCCACCAGTACATATAGTATATATGAGAAACCCATGAACACTTCAGGTATGGATGTTTAAAGGTGCAGCATGATTTCATGCTCATCACATTCAAACTCTGCTGATTTAGTATGATGGATGATTAGTGTAACGTAGCCCTTCTGGTACAGCAACATGATAAATACCATACATAACATAATGGGAGTTAAACATAACCTTATGAGAGCATATACTGTTCATGTTTTCTTCGTTCTGTCTTTCCTCTGTGAAAACAGACACGCTCAGCTTGGGAATAGATATGTAATGTTTGGCAATTTATCCCTCTAAATGCTTTGGTTAATTAGCACAGTGCAGCGCTGTGAGTGTGAACATTTTCATAATGCAATGATCTCTCCTGTGAAACACCCCCCAGCAGCTGATAAAAGCAGATTTTCCATCAGCATGTTGGAGGTGTTTTCTTCCAAGGCTATTTAAATCAGCCCTGGCATCTAAATGTCATGGTGCAACATGCATATACTGTACACACAAAGACTCACAGTGCTCAAAGTGTCTCCATTTGTAACTGTTGAAGGAATTCACAATCACTGCATTTTATGTAATACTAGTTTTAGGAGTATTATTTAGTACTTTAACTTGGACTGAAGTGAATTAGTAACTACTTAGCATCAGAAACTCCCACATGGAATTTGTCTTCTTGTTCAATCTTGTGCAGTGCTCTGAAATATACAGTCAGTTGCTAAACTAAAAGCTTTAGCTTAGCAAAGAATTACTTTGCGATAATGGCTACAGTTAGCATTGCGCTAAGGCCAGAGTTCCACCATGTTGACATTTGCATAAAGGTAACCGCATTTTAAAATGGCCAAATTCACATCGGTGTGTACTTTGTGCACAGTACAGTACAATATAGTCATATTTCTACCCGCCATTTTGATACAGAAAATGCATCCGTGCGTTGTGTGTGCATGTGTGATGTTTATGTGTTCGAGGGACAAGATCTGTACTGCACCATATGAGGCGGCTCAAAGCAAATGTGCATTCATTGACAACATGATCAATTACCTTCGCATGAAAGCCTCATCAATCTAGCACACACAGACACATACACGCCTCTCAGTCCACAGGCCAAATGAATGCACAGCACATGTGCATGAAGACATATATTTCCATATTAAGATGACAGCAGGCTGTCACTCTCTGGAGCGCTGCATCTTCCTACAGTTAATGTGACCTTACACACCTTCGAAGAATCGCACACACACACACACCCACAAACACACACACATTATTGATCGACACATATGCTTCCCTAACCCAAGTTGACATGAAACTGTGTGCGTGTATGTGTGTGTGTGTGCGTGTGTGTGTGTGTGTGTGCGTGTGCATTTGAGCTGACATCCTGCCAGATAAAATGACGTCTCCTGCTCTGGCACCCAGCTCTTAATTAATGAGTTATTAGACTGGTGGAAACTAAAGTATCGTTTTGACATTAGCAACACCCAACACACACGCTTACGAGTGCACACACCGGCGTATGTGTAATAAGGTGTGGATCCTGTTGACATCTGAGCGGGGTTGGTGATAATGAGGACGATGATGTCAAACTGACATCCTGCAAAAGCGACTGGCCTGAAGACATGATAAAAGACGCACATTTCACATCGAAAAAGGGATACTCCACCAAACACTGGAATCATCCATATCATCTATAACTGCTGTGAATCCAAACCTACGGGTTGTGTTTCAAGGTCAAACTATTCCTTTAAAGACACTAAAAGAATCCTTCCACTCAAAACGGTGTTTAGCATATTGTTGCATCACTTGCATGTTTGAGCTTCACTGTGCAGAATGATGTAACTGCAGAGTTTGACACTGGGAGCGTTCATCTGTGCTCACACTCAATCTGGGTTTAAAGGTTTGCTGTGGGGTTTTTAACCAGCCCTTGTGCACATGCACAAGACACACATGGACCGGTGCATGCACATGGGTGAAGTGATACATATTCCAACCAATGGTTTCACATTCCGCAGATCAACAGGTGACAGTAACATGTCAAACACTATTGTGTCATCAAAGGCAGCAAAGAAGACTGAGAAGACATGGAGAAATGCATTCAAAGTGTTTGTTTGACCTCGAGGATCCACGAAATGTGCCTTAGTGAAACTCAATGCAGACAGAAACTTTGTCTGGATACAAGAAAACTCCACAGGACACCTTCAACACGTGCACGTACAAGTACGACTTTATGACATCACAGCGTACACAATGTGAGTGATGTGGAAGCCAGAAACCTCCAGTACACATACTGAGAATGGACCTTTCACACCTCGTGTCCAACAGTTTGAGTTTTGAAATGAAAAACAGTTACATATTAAGTTCTGAACTTTTCAATACAGGAGAATAAATGTCATTTTAATCTATTTTTGGCGAGGTGATTAAACCTTTAAGTGGAAAAACCATACTCAATACAAATGATCAATGACAGCAGAGTGTATTTGTACATTTAAACATGGCTGGGGTGGATCATTAAAAGCTTGTTTTGTGAATGATGTTCTGCAGATGTTCATTCCAATCCAATCCCAGAGTTTTGGGGATCTTATTTGTTCACAAACAGTGACTTAATTACTTTATTTAAATACATTATTGCGAATAAAGGACAACGACTTAATGCAAGGTGTCTTGATCACTCACTGTAACTGTTATTCTGTGGACTCCCACATTGGAAATCTGTAACTCAAGGTGTCATTAATTGAAGGGATATAACAGAAAATGTGCAGCAACCGCATTTTTGCGCGCCTTAAAGTGTCATAAAGGCTGCTTTTGTGTGAGTGATTGATGTCCTGCTGTGGAGAAAATAGCTGGCAGCAGTGCCTGGGCCTCAAATCATTCAGTGGGCACATCAGGTCACTCATGTTACCATCGCTTTCGGGAAAAAGGCCTCTTGATGCCTACGCTCCCATCAGTGTTGGTGGATGTGGGGACTTGCACCAATCAATAAATTTCAGAAGTGGTCAAACCGTCTGTTCACTGTTCTAAATTAAAGTGTAGCCTTCATCTAAAATTAGCGACCATAGCAACTGGAATGCAGGGATGCAATTTACTGCAACATGTTAACAAGCTCCATTTAATGGCAACAATGGGTGAACCTATTTGAAGAATATCGACACAAAAACAAATGGCCTCCAACTTTGAGAGCTGCACCACCGACGCTCTGAATGACACCCTGCTGGAGTTTTCTGTTACTGGCCAGTCCACCGCGGCAGGGGGAGAGTGCAGCGCTGCCAGTCTAAGGAGTCTGAAGGTCGATATTAATTGTCATTTAATTGATTTCCAAGTCATGACTGACCCCAGATTCAAGACCAACAATGCAGTGTTGAAAACCATACTTAAACATTACAGGAAGAGCGGTAAAGATTCCAACCTCCACCAATCAGACCTTGAAGAAAATATCTGAATGTCTTATTAAGAACACTGTCTCTTTCTCTGAACTCCACAGGAGAGCAACTGTAACACAGCAGCTGCAAGAAGTACACTGCCCCTCTGAAATGAACATGAACAACATTTCCATTACATAAGAACCTCATGGGATGATAGTGATTGTTCCAGGTATTAGTCATACCCTCAGGTGTTACCAGAAAATAGGGTTATGGCTTAACTTTTTGATCGCAAAACACATGAAAATATATAAATAGTGTTATTTGTTTTTTCTTCTGCTAGTGACCATAATACCCTTTGAGGTGTCCATGATCAGGAAGTAATGGAGTTTTGGAGCTTTCAGACTCAAAGTCACTTGATTACAAAGGGTGAAATTTTGTGTTTGGACTTCCCATTCAACCTAATAAAGTGAGCATCCATCTGTTTTCTGGTTAATTCTGAATCATACTTTGGTCATTTTTTGTCAAATATGTTGGGAAAAAAATAGGTACAAAGGCACAAAAACACCCTCAATTTGTCAGAAAACTCTCAGCCAAATTTCACAGCATGGGAGCCAAGCAAGCTGTGCATGTTCAATGACTTGGATATGCTTGGTGCTGGGTTTTATATACACAAAGATGGTGGCAAAATACAACGATGAACATTTGGATAAGAAAATTTCAAGAAAATGATATAACACGGCGGAAAAGAAAAGCAAAAGGAAAACAATACAGACGTAAAAAGCAAACAAAGATTGACGCATTCTCTTTAAAATGCAGTGCTGTCAAGCTGGTCCGTCTCTTTGATCTTCCAATCAAAGCTTTTCTACTTATTGCAATGGGAAAGTTGGAGAGCGATTTCAAGAAAAAGCTTGAGAGAGCGCAAAAAGGATGAAATCAAAGGAAGTACAGCCTTTTAACAAACACACACAAATTAAATGAACCAAACACACACACCAGGAACCAGGTTGACATGGGTAATTAGTGGAATGCCGGATGGAATAATTGAGCTTAATGACAGAGTCTTTGTGTACTGTATGGCAACAAATGTCGGGGCCCAATGCCCAGCCCAATTAAATTTGTCTTTTCTTCTGTGCATGTGCTCTGTGTTTATGTGTGAAACATGAAGGTGGGTGACAAAGGGACTTGCCTCAGGGTCATCTACCTTTATCACACTCGTAAACAACAGTCCTACAAAGTGTCCGATGACTTTCTCTTACTTCAACGATTGTTGGTACAGTACACACACAAAATGATTTTCCTGTATTACATCTCAAAACAATTCTCTTGAATGATTTTCAAGTAATTTTCAAATTAGATTGTGTATACTTTGCGCATGTAAAGGAATGTTTGAGACAGCAAAAGACTGGTGAACCCCAATGAACACAACTATACATTAGACCAGTAATGACTATGCGTAAATGTATTGAAAAGCTAATGCAGAACAAATGCGACCCATAAATAATAAACTATCCATCTGGCAAGTGAGCCACAAATAAAGCTGAGGATCCACGCACAGGAAGTCGACAGAAAGCAACCACGCCACGGGGCAAGGGGGCTGTATTACTAAAGCATGAGATCAGAACTTTAAGTTAAATTTAGGATAGAAATGTCTTAATCTTCAAGAAGATAGCAAAAATCTCCTTCTTAAACCCCTCCTCACCACCAGGTCCCAGGCCATGTAATTATAGTTAAGATTAGACAGGACTTCAGGAGGGATGTGTCTGCAATGCAACCCCAGAGGGGCTTTTTTCACAAACACACAGACAGAGATAAACACAGTGATGCAAACTGGCCCCAGAGAAGAAGAAGATCAAGAAAATGCCACGAAGGTTTGTGCTTTTATAAAGCAGTTATCAAGGTCTGTGCTGATTGATTTGATCTATATTGTAAAATGTATTTTCATGTTTACCTGAATACTGAAAGGTGACAACACAGACGATGTGATCAATGAAGCAACAGCTGATAGTGATGCTGCTGCAGCTGCTGGCATTGACACTGGCACCAGTTGTAATTCTGCCAATTCACAGTTAATATGGGCAAAATAATATGCCACAGTCCTGCTCCTCTTCTCCATATTTGAAGAATCACATGAAAAACTTCTGAAAGAGTGTTAAATGTCAATCTAAAATGATGAAACATGGGGTTTGGAGATTTTCTGGTCAGTACTCTACAAATAAAGATGTATAACTGTGTTTTTATTTCTTTATCTACATATCTTTTGAACACTAATTTAGTTCCTGGTTGTGTTCCCCGACAGTTTTTGCCTATATTGGCCAGCAGCTCATATTAGATAACTGGTGAGGTCATGAGTCTAATAGAAACTTTTCAGTCTGGGTCAGGTCTGGAATCGACTTAGAGGTAATTGCAAGTGAAGGTCCTTTCCAGTGCTAAGCTTTGCAGGTTTGTGGCAGGTTTGTAGAACTAGAGATGTACAGGAGATGAATTGAAGTATTTCAAACATTTTTGATAACATGTCTTAGTTGTTCACACCACACATGCATATAGGATCAAACGTGTGTTAACGTGTGGCTGCTGATTTCTTTTTTCTTCTTTTGAATACCGCCCAAGGCACAGGACTCCTCTGCCACACTAGGTCGAGTACAACAAAATGTTTATTGACTGTATATTTCCCAGTAACTTTCGGATGAATTGTTACTTTTCCAGTTCTGAGCTACATTTTATTTTCTCTTGAAGAAGCCAAACTAGTGCCGTCTAATGCACGCCTGGATGACAGGTGTGTGGGAAAATGAAATCATGTGAAAAACACAGTCAGTACTGAGTTTGAGACACAATGTTTCGTGTCTGTCAATTCAATGCTTTTGTCAGGAAAGCTCAAAAATGGGTCCACTGTATCCCCTAATCTGTTCCTCACCACATTTTTCACGTCACCAGGCAGCTGATGAGTTAGACCATATGGAGCAAAGAGAGAAAAGGAACCAACATCTGCCCGTGCATCCTTCAGGGTAGCCCACCTGTCGTGATGGACACAGTGGGGTGGGAGCTGGTCTGGGGTCAGCCTTTCTCACTCTCACTCGCACTGACAGGGGAATTCGTACTGCAACACCCAGAAGAAGCCCACACAAACATGGGCAAGTCATAAAATGAAAACATGAACAATTATCAATAATATCACCACTTATTCTATTGTTGTCTGTTGGTGTCTCCCTTCAAAGGTTTAGGCTGTATTTGAAGCAGCATCGCCTTTTCAAAATATCTGAAGAATCCTGCTTCGTAAAAACAGAGTGGAAACACAAAGCAGAAGCTAGAACCAAAGCACTGCAGGCTTTTCTTACAAACATCCTAAAATGCCTCTCTGAGGCATACCCAAGGAAGACTGAAAGCTGCTCTTAAACCGTTTGGAGTCCATGCAAGGTTTTGAAACATACCACTCTGAAGGTTTATATCCGACAGTCAGAACCTGGCATTGAGTGCTGGGATTGAGTAACAGAAGTTTGAACACACTGAAGGAGAAGGTTTTTATTTCTGCCTGAACATTCTTTGCAAATAGATGCCTGCAGATGACTGTACTGTATGTGGGCCTTGTTATGGGACCACAGCATGAAGTCTTATCCTCAGTCAATTTCAATGAAAAACGGTAACAATATTAAAGAAAATGAATATTTTTAGATGTATGTCAGGGCTTTCTCCAGAAAAAGGCCATTTGCTATATTTACCTACATAAATATCTATATTTACATCTAGGCCATCTATGTTCATATTTGGGCCATTCCAGGGCATTTATAATACCCCTATTTGCAGTGAATTCCTTGATTCACTGGCTGTCCAAAGCACCAGTCATCTGCACAACTGGTTGCAAATTGCTCAATCTTTACATGAACAAAGGCGACAGGCTCTTCTTTTCAATGTGACTCTTGTTGCCTATTGTTGGCAGTGAACATGACATGGATGATCCTAAATCAATTGAAACATCAGAGTGTGGCAGACATTCAGATACCAACATATCACCTATCATACAGTTTTAGACAAAATATTTTACTGGATTGGATCGTCAGGACCTTTGCAAATGTGACAAGACCATTTTTTCTTGGGTGTTATCAATCGATGGATTACGATAAGACTTCACAGGTGAGTTACTTCAATTTACTTTGTAATTGATAGTTTGTTGGTGAAGTTGATTGTACTACTATTGCTATTGAACCACTGAATGGTTTGTTTAAACCCAACGAAAAAAACCTCAAGTGAGGAACCTCTGTCTCCCCCTTCTGGCAGTGAGATTAATTACACAAACACTGCTGATGTGCTTATGGTGCTGTAGGGTCCATCCCTACCTTTGGTCTCCCATTCAGCTCTGGCAAACCAGTTGTTGCTGATTGCCTTAAACACATCACCACCAGTGCACAGCAAACGTCACCATAGACAGCAGATTTCAAATCTCTCATATACTGCTAAACACAGAGATATTTATCTGGCGGTGACAGTCTTAATCAGCACTGTGTGAACTCATTTTGCAAGGGTTTGAATGTAACAGACGTTCATTTATGTAGAAAGATATGTGATCTTTTTTTTAGCTCGCTGGTGCAACAGGAACTTGCTTAAGAAAACTTCAGCGGTGGATCTCGCTCAACCTTAGGTTCCCCTCTGCTCTGGGTTTGAACCACGAACACAAAATGAATTTGTCACAACAAATGTTGCCCTGTTCTTGTGACGGAAAGCAACTGAGATTTGAAGGGACAGACTCAGCAGTGGTGGATAAAACAAATGACTGGATGACATTGAAACAGTGCGACTTGACATGTTTATGCACGGCTCCGGTACACAGGCCACATGTCTATTACACGTCATCTCAACAAGAATTTACTATTCTAAGCAAAAAATAGACACAACCATCATCAGCTCACCGACAGAAAGAGCAAATGCAAAAAAAGTGCAAAAAGTGAGGGGGATTCAGTACAAGTTATAACACAAAGTAGGATTTCTGCTGGCAAAATACAAATGGCTGTAAGCTGAAATGGCGTCTTTCAGCAATGGCAAAATAATTCTGTCTTTAAGGGTTGCTTCTTAAAAAGTAACATTTGTTACAGGAATGGTTTTAGGCAACTCTACTTTTTGCTTGTTCCTATTTTTGCACCTGCGTCTTATTAGACAGCCCTGATGCTTGTCTGCTGTTTTTTATGTCCTTTGATTTGAAGGTAAACATAGAAAAACATCTCAGAGAGCTCTAACAATCGTTCCCACTCCCCTCCTCAGGAAAGAGACACGACATCTTGATGAGAGGTTTGAACAAGGAACATAATAAAGTGGCTCCATATGATGCATCTGTAATGCACACGACAGTTTTCTTAATCCACCGTCCCAATTTTTGTTGACATTTCACAACTTCTCATTCACACTGTGGCATCACACTTGATTCCATACAATTTTTGCGATGCAGATACATCCTGCCACACACACGGCAGCCATTGCTTCCACAATAATAACTGCGAGAAGTGTTTGCATACAAAGCAAGAGCCTGAGGAGAGCAACATCATTTGAATCTCCACTCGGGATAAACACAGATAATTTTATCTCTGCAGCGTTCAGGAAATCTCACCGGTCCAGGAATAAAAAAAAACATGTAAAACGTGCAGTCAAAGACATTATAGTATTTGGGGTCATGGTGGTTCAAAATGAAAGAAAAACTTTTCAATTTTAATATAGCTAATTAGTACCTGGAAAATACAACTAAGAGGAAGCTGTAAGAAGCTTGTTGATATCTATGTGTTAATATACCTGATATTCTGTTCAATTATTGCTCAATTATCCTTGAAATTGTCGTTGGTACTCCCTCCCAAACACACGCTAAGAAAAGCGAATGTTTATTTTGCTGAGGGAAGAGATAAATACGTGAATCTGGAGGATAATTATTTTCTAAGTTGATCTCATTCTGTCAGAGCCCTCTCTT
The DNA here is from genome assembly GCA_037975065.1 of Chaetodon trifasciatus. Classification (NCBI taxonomy): domain Eukaryota; kingdom Metazoa; phylum Chordata; class Actinopteri; order Chaetodontiformes; family Chaetodontidae; genus Chaetodon; species Chaetodon trifasciatus. The sequence goes on along the minus strand of JBBMOE010000014.1, from coordinate 12,391,655 downwards.
CATTTCCTCTCCTGTCCTCATCAACAGCTCTTTTTTCCCCCGATCAGTCACAGAGAATAGATTCAACAAAAGAATCTGATCTGGGAGCAAATGAATTTAGCTGTGAGTGGCCTATAAATCCTGATAATGAGTGTAACAGATGGTGATAGTGCTAATATACATTTACGCTTCACTTACTTTTAATGGCATTTAGACATGTCTATCATACATTCATCACTTTGTCTGAAGAATAGCACCAATAACCATAACAGGTCTAACCAGTGCTTTGTTTTATTTCCCTGTATTTTACATCATTGCATCATCTTGTTTGGTTTCTGCCCTGTCAGATCTTGAAATGCTTGCTGTGCCGTAAGTAGGCGATGTACAATGAATTATACAAGGCAGCAAAAACAAGTTGACTTAAGTTGGTGCAACGGGAACAGTAACTTCAGAAGGCAGCTGGTTGTCTCAGGGCACGACTGCAAGCCTTTCAGACATAATGCCATTGAGCCTCATTTCATCCATTTATATAATAAACAGGTCATTACATTGATCAATGCATAAATCGATAAATAGATACGGACCTCCTGTTATGTCTCCTCAGGAATTACTGTTATGGATGTAGTGGGCCATTGTGTTAGGACGACAGATAGAGCGACAGACCAAAAGAAGGCTATTTAGTAACGATCTCTGTCTCTTATTTAGGTGCTGAACAGTCCAATCTTATTTGTTTGAAAACGGACAAAATGTGAGATACATGGTTCATATCATTCCTGTTCCTGTTATTTTTTCGACAACTGCGTTCCTTTTTTCTTTTTCCTGTGTGCTTTTGCTTTAATTCTTTGTGTGTTTTTCATGCTCTTCAGTGGATCAAACACTTCAGGCCTGCTTTTTTGTCGTAGGGCTGTAAAAGCTTTTAAAGGTCCTGTGAAACGGTATCACCAACCTGCTCTGCCTCCTGAACAGCTCGTAATGATGGGAGAGATTCTTTAATTTTAATAAACATGTGAGCGCTCACGTCACGGCAAATCAAGATGTGTGATTACAGAGTGTGAGGTTCAAAAATGCCGACATTCTAACGCAAAATCCATTAAATTTGGACTAACTAATGTTGAACCATGGACTTTCTCTGATTTGCGATGCCTGGGAACTTCACAACTTCATCTCAGTGATATCAGCCTCACTGTTCACTGCTCACTCTCTTTACATCGAATCAGAGCTGGATTCAGTCACTCCTCATGAAAACAGAACAGTGTTTGACATTCAAACACTTCAATGAGCGAAACATTGGGTAACTTTTATTGTGAAAAGGTCAAAGTGAACATAATCTAGTGTCATCGGTGACCGTCAAAAATGTGTCAAAACAAATCATTTTTGGCTTTTTTTTGTCTGTTTGTTTGTTTGACAGTGGATCAGTTTTAAATATCGCACTGAGTAATGGAACAATCAGCCACAGCATGTTAGATGTCAGCAAGGTGACAGTTTACTGAGCTTTGCTGTTGTGTGGAAAACTACGGTATTCGCAACATATGCAGCAGAAACGGATGGATATATCATCACCTAATCCAAAAAGTTTGATTTTCTCAGCTGTTATTATGACTTGGATGTTGCCATGAATGTTATTTATAAGTCACATAAGCACTGCATTAGTGTAAGGGTAAACCAATGAGGCAGTTTGGATTTATTGAATGGATGTTTCCATTACACCAACAAACAGCGCAAGAAATCCCCACTGAAGACTTACTGTTCTCACTTCCACACTGAATATTCATAACTCCTCTCAGTTCAATTACTGATCCAGTTTTTGAGCTGACACCATTAAGCTCTTTGATATTTGCCCACATTCTGCCTTGCAACAAGAGTCCGTGACTGCAAACACGAACTGTCTTCTCTTCGACCAATATTCCAAGTTCAGCAGCAGCGATTGATTTCTTTTGCACTCGACAAGTACACCGTGTGTCTGAGAGTGTCTGCGACCTTATCAGGACTAGCATGCTGCCTTCAAAATCCATGTTGTATCCTTTGTCCCTGCACTAGCCCTCATTGAGTGTCTCTGGTGACTTGACTGAGCCACTCTGCAACCTGCTGGCCATCTTTGTCTGATTAAAGATAACAAGTTCCACAGAAGGGCACGGGGCAAATATTCTCTCAGCGAAGAGGCCCTGAGGACAGCTTTGATCTGATAATACCTTACCATGAAAGCACTGCCAAGAGCGTCCACTCAGAGCGTCTGTGTGGGCTAAAAAGACTTCATTTGTAGCCACAGAGAAACACTATCTGCCACTGGGAACCTCTGTCCTGCAGTGGGTGTCAAAAGCAGGCAAATGTGCTACAGACCTATTGAGTCACAACGATAGTGCCAACTACTTTACTATGCAAAAACATGCACTGGGTGCTCAATTTTGATACTCCAACGGTACATCTTAAGCTAAGCAGCATGCCTTAATCTCCCCGCTGTCTGGAAGTAAACAGTTTTGCATGAACAGCATATATAATTGACAGAAACAGTGCGGAGTGCAATATTTGTGACAGGAAAATAACTGTCAAGCCTTCCAACACCTCGGAACTAATGAAGCACTTAATGGTGCTCAGTGAGACAAAAGGGCCGTCAGCTGACTTCAAGGATCACCAGAACAACAAAGAACGTTGAAGGTCCAGCGTGTGAATTATGAGCATCTCTAAAATCGATAGGAAACGGTTTGAATTGTTCCAATAAGATGTCGACAGGACTGACAAGTCACTGGAAAAAATAATAATAATAAGCTACACGCTGCCTCTGTGCTGTCTTGTCCCATACATAAATGGTGCTGAGAGATTATTTCTGCAGAAATATATTCACACTATAAATTTCCATCCTGCTTCATATTCATAAAGGAACATTAGACCTAAATAAATTTGAATTGTGAAATGAAATGGGCCGAGTCGGTGGCCGCGACAATGACAGTAATAAGTAAGTGCAATGAAATATTGAGGGCCTTAGTTTTTTTTTTTTTGAAATCATGCACCAAAGGTGGGTTGACAAGACTGAATGAACAATTATGTGCAAATGAACAATTATGTCACAAATGATCATGAATGTCATATTCTCAATTACATATTAGAGGAAGGTGAAAGCAGAAACAGAGGTGGAGGTACTTTTATTTTTAGCATGGAGGTGTATTTCTAAGATGTTTTATGTGTTCACAGCCATGTCTGTTTTTATATTTTTATAGTCATAGAGTTAACATTTATTACTCTTATGAGGCATTGATTGGATGTTATGTGGATGACCTGTTGATGGTGGAGCTGTAGGGCTACTGGGGCTTGAAAAGTGAGGCCCAACAGTTCTGCTCGTCTATGTATTGTTTCTATGCTTGTTATGGAATAAGTATAAATGCCTGAAACTCTTATTTTTTTGTTGATCAACTGAACAATTTAAGTAAAATGGCAAAAATTATGAGTTTTCACCTTCTCAACTGGAAACTTTCGCTGCTCTTCTTGATTTTATATCATGGTAAACTGGATATTTTGGGATTTTGGACAGTCAGTCGGATAAAATAAGACACTGATTTATCACTTCGTGCTTCACAATAATGTGCTGGACTTTTTTTTTCAGTATTTTCTCATATTTCCAAGACTAAATGATTGATTTATTAACCTCAAAAACAATCATCAGATTAATGATATTAATAGCTTAATAGCCATGAATTCAAATAGACTGTAAACATTATAATAAAACGTTGAATCTGGAAGAATTCCTACTGTTAAAATAAATGAGACAGATTAACAATCATTCAGAAAATAATAGCTTCAAGGGGGGTGGACTGTGTGAAGCACAGATAAATTGGATAACTGAGAGAGAGAGGTGGACACAATGTTCCCCACTCTTTTAAGAAACTTTTGAGAAATGTGCAACATCCAGTGGAACAGTTACTGTCACTGCAGAACAAAATGATCACTTCACATCCGTGGAGCCGTAGGAACATCTCACCCAGGTACATGTCTGAGTAGAAATGAGTGTTTATTTGTGTGCTGCCACCGGAGTGTTGGACACACTCCCAGTATTGAAGCAATTTGCAGCACAATGGTTCAACACCAAAGAAGGACAATGGGTTTCAAATAATGTTTCCATAGCGACATGCTCCTCTCAGAGACGTGAGTGAGAATACTGAGATTGTAGCAAGGGTTATGATGAAGCGATAACCTCACACACACACACACACACACACACAGTTACCACAAGCCCCTCCACAGCGATCCGCTGGAGGCCACTGAGTTTGGAAGGTGACATTTCAAAGGGGAATGATTATTCATGGGAAGCCGGACAGCAGCCAGTGCAGTAGGAAAAAACACACACACATGCACACACATGCACACACACACACACACACACACACACACACACACACACACACACACACACACACACACACACACACACACACACACACACACAGTGGCTAGCGTGCCTCTTGTCATGTGATATTCAGCGAGGTGCGTGAGCTCCGTGTCCATGTGGTGAATAAATGAGGTGGAGAACCGCTGTTGGCTGCATGAATCATGGGGCTCCACTGGACCTTTGCTACCTGCAAAGCCTGTCAGGATCTAACCGCGGGGAAAACACTGCTGCTTCAGTGCACACAGATGCGGCAACACACACGTTCACTACGATCAGGCATTACCAACATCACCCACTGGGGGCAAATCATCCCCATCTTCTATAACCAGGGAAGGCGGCTTTTGTTGCAATGCTGGAGAAACGCTCTCGATAGGTGACACATCTGCTCATCTGCATGTAGGACACTGAAGTAATGAGAAATTCATCTGAGATTGTTCAGTGTTTCGACTAATGAACGCGCTCCTCACTCTTCTCCCTGACTTCAAACAACACACTGTGGAGGAGTCACAACCACATGTTCTCTTCCAAGTTTAACCATTAACTTGGCTCTGTCAATAAAACTGACAGAATCCTCCCCGAACACATTTCTAGTAGCTCTAACACACCAATTATTTGTTTGCCACACACCATTAAACCACACTAAAAATGAAGCAATGTAGATCTTTAAGCACTACAATGTACTTTCACCACACTCTTCCACATCAGTGTGGACATGGCATCTGTCCATGTTTTTATTACCTTGTCCCTCTTGGCCTGAACAACAGCAGGTTCCTAACACACCTGAAACAACGATGAATGCTGTCGCTTGTTTAAGCACACAGCTGCAGCATTTAAAGTACATTTACATCAAGTCCATTCATAGACACTTGAAGAGGACGTTTTCATAGAGTTTGGCGGCTGGTTTTGACTCGTCCTTTTGCTTCTATTATCATGCTAATACTACAAATGGCATTCAGTCACAACAGAAGTTGTCTGGGTGACAGAAAATTCATTGGAAGATACACTGCTCTACTTTCTTTATCTCTCTTTTATTCAAACGCTGTATGTCATTGAAGAACTTGCATTGTAACGGATACAATATTATAGACACATTTCCAGATGATGCAAGCAGGAATATCCCGTCATGCCATATCATTGCGACCACAAGTTCACAAAATCTGAGCTGGTGTGCGATTTGACATGAGAGCCTGAATCTCAGGTTGACTGGATCACTTTTGATCATGTCACTCAGCAGGATTTCGTCACGGAACGACGCATTCGTTCAAAAGGAAAAGGAAAAGCAAATACTTCAGCGTTTAAAATGACAAATATGATAAATCACCCATGTCATCTGGCAGTGTCACTTTGATGCCACACAGGAGCCGCGGGCTTGTTCTTGATGTCACATTTTTCTTTCTCTCCGATAGAATAAGATGTTTGCTTACTGTTGATACACGGTGGGGTGAAGCACCTCATTACAGGACAATAAGTCCACGTCCTCCTCCCCCACACCCACACGTGTACACATAAATATTCATTTTCCCAATACGCAAACAGAGAATGCATGAAAAGCCTCCGTTTGACGCCAGAGCGTATCATGCTCTAATAGTCAAGCCGAGTGATTCTGACTTCATATGTCAAATTTTAGAAAGAGATAAAGAATAACAACATAACACTCCAGGTGGCAGCCTCCTATTGCGTTTCTTTACACTGGCAGTGACACAGAGCACATCATCATTCAATACGGCTCCAACTGTTTTTTCCTCATGATATATCATCACATTAACGAGCACTGACTGCATTTAAAGGGAGCGATGTCTCCAAATTAGCTCAATATAATTCTGAGTGTGTGGTCCAGCAATTTATCATATTGACAGTTTTTGTTGCATATCTGAGCCACTTTTCCTTTACAGTTTAAGCGATGAATACAATATATGGAGATCGAGTTGCAACATAAACTGAAAACTGATCTTTACAACCACAATTTGTTATGACAAGTAACTATGATAACTGGTTTCTTTCGAGATGGCCAATGAAAGTGAGGAGTGAAAAGTGGCGAATCAATTATCGACGCAAATACTTCCCATTAATCATCATCTCTTCTCTCTCCATCCTCCCCTCTTTTTTGTCTCTGTCACTCCAGCTCTGTTTCCCTCACAGACACAGACACAGCGGGGAAAAAAGAGCTGCTGTCTAATGACGTGAGCACACTGAGAGGTGGTCTTGATGCGAGCCAAAGGGCCATTACTAATGCATTGACCAGCATCATCCTCGGCTGACGCACCCTCTCACCCGAACGGCGGCAGGGCACATTTCGCTGAGCCTCCTTCGCCTCGTTTCAGACGGGGTTTTTTAGGCCCACACACCTGGAAGCGGAATTCGCCTCCGTCTGCCATCATGTTATTATGCATTCAAGGAAGGATAATGCAAATAATGGGGGAGGATAATTAAGGTTCAGACAATTTGTGAAGCTAGAACTGGCGTAGGTGTATTCAAAAGTGCTGAAAGGAAACTTTCATTTCCTTGCATTTTTAAGATAAAGCAGACAGAGTGAACACATCATAAGCCATTAAACTGAGTATATGTGTGTATGTGTGTGTGTAGCACATCAGCTCATATAGCTGATGATTTTATTGATTATTCTTGCGTATGAAATGTCACAATAGTGAAATATTTTCTTTGATGACATCTTTAAATTGCTTGTTTAAATTGTTTTATCTCACCAACTGTCCAAAACCCATAGATATTCAGTTAATGATCATATGTGAGGCATAAAGCATCAAATGTTCACTTTGACAAGCTGGAACCAGCAAATGTTTGTCAGCATGGCCTGAAAAACTGAAAGATTATTTTGGAAAAATTGATTACAGCCTCACAAAACAACTCAATTTTGACTCACACATCAATGCTTAATGACTTCCTTTTGGAAGGGAAATGATTATTAGTGGCTCCCAAGCAACAAAGAAAAGCTGTGAATTTAGCTCCACTTCACCACACTTAAAGTCTGTTTTGCATACTAAGCATACAGGCAGACAGACACTGAAGAAGTGGATCATAATGCAGCATTGGTTTAAGATCTCTCTATGGACACTTGAGTCCTTTGTGCTGCTGTGAAAACTGTGTTTTCTAATGCACACAAATTCAAGTTGATTACAGCTGCAGTTTTCTGAAGGGTGACACTACCCATTTCACCAGCCACCTTTTCGACAGCCGAATGTTTCGTGTCACAAAGACACACCTTAGCTGAGCAAATAAAGTTTGCTCACATGAAATGAGAACTTGACAGTGTGACGAGGTTGTCTTGCAAAAACCAATAAGGGAAGCTCTTCTGAGCAGGCTGACAGCTGTGACGGAACTGTGTCTTTAAGGCTCAGTAATCAGCCCGTGGTCCAGGCAGTCCCAGCCGCTGATTGCATAATTAGCTGCTGCCATAGCAAATCAGATGCTAATTACATGCATGCTGAGAGCAAACGGAATGAAAGGAGCGTCGCTTCCTTGGACCTAAATCTCAACCACAGTTGCAGGTGTAGGTGTAGACAAACACAGGACTGCAAACACACAAATGCAGACACAGAACCAAACCACAAACCACCTACTGTACTCACAGTACATGCTGATTGGCCCAAAGTGTAGCAAGGACTATACAGTAGGCAAATAAAAACAAAATCTGCAGTCTGTCGTCGTGATGTGGCAAAAATCTCCAGTATGCGTCGAACCAGTCAATCTCGCCGAGCATTGTACAAGTACAACAACCCGTATGCGGTATGTACCGCACACTGAGTTCGTCGGTAGTATGCAGTCAGTAGCAGTGAGTACAGCCACATTAATGTGGAGGACTCTGGGGAATGCACTTCCTTAAAGCTGCAACATTTAGTGCTTTGTTTCAAAAATGACAACATCTCTTGCATGGCTGCTTCTTTCATGCTACGGTAAAGACATTAAAATCGATGCAACTGTCACCACTAGTCACGTAACAGCTCACACTTATGGCACAAATGCAGCTAAAAGTGACTTTCTATCAGGCTTTAAATCAATTTCATTCATATGGTGTTTGTACTCAGCTGTAAACTCTGTTTAATTAAAATTTCTGACTCTGTGCAGGTTTGAAAAGGTTCTGGTGCTGGTAAACAGCCAACCAAACACCTTTCATACGTTGGTAGGGCAAATGTACAAAGAGTGATGAATGACACCTTTCTCAATTTCAGGTTCACACCTCTAACTAGGGTTGTACGATACTGAGCAAAGACTCCTTGGTGGTTGGGCAACAGGGATTTTGTGGTAGTTTTAGCAGCCTGGACGTTCTCATTAAATTGCACCCTGAGGTAAATTGTTAAGTATTTGTCAGTGTACAAATTTGTGATGGGTGCTAAACCTTAGCAAAATGCTAATTGCAGCAAAGGGAAACATGAAAAATGCTTAATCTGATCAGGAAAATACAGCATAGAGGTACAGAGTCAAAGACATGCTGCATAACTACACAGAAGAGATGCTAAGGAACTTCTCCACATAGGACATTGTTTTGTGTTTTAATGGGAAAAAATTGCTTGATGATTGCATCCAGATGACACAAGGTTACATCAGGATGAGAGTATGGAATCAGAAAGATGAAAAGCAATAATGACATAGAATTTACCTGTTGTGCCATGAAACAATCTCCCGGTGTAACATCACATTATGTAAAATGCCATGCTGAGTTTTCTCACTGATAGTCTTTGTGAAATAACATAAAATTTCGAAGTTAGATTTATGTTAGAATGCGACACAAAGCGCCTGGATGCTATGGAGGAACAGAGGAAAGGAGAGGAGGGAGTGGGGAAAGAACAGGACCAGAATAGAAACATCGGAGAGGAAGTGCTAGAGGTGGCCTGCCTGATCGATGGAGACAGCAGCTGGGAATAACGGCAGGACAGGCCCATGTGAACACTCTAAATAAATGGATTAGCTCAACATGACTCGGCAGGTAGTCGATGCATGACTGTACAATACCCTTCTAGGTACTATTTTAATCAGGCGGTCTCTTGTAAGTTTGTAGTCTTGCGAAGAGCAGCCGAATGTTAACATCCCCGACTCCAAACGTGTCTTTGGCTCCACTGAGAATTACAACAGCCCCGACTGTAACCCCACCTAAAACTTGCCAGATGTTTGACAAACAAAATTCTATGTGATTCTCTTATATCTGCTGCTTTTTCTCCCACTGACCAGCAACTGTCTGTCCACCTCCTGTCGAGCTCACATCACTCGCATCACGCCTGATATATTTACTGCTACTGCTTTTGCTTTTGTCAGCTAGCTGACTGCAAACGACCTTGTCAAAAAAAAGCAGAAACAAGTAAAAATGACAACGTGGAGGCAGATGTTGAAACCGTTAGAGCAGCAGGGGGAGTCGTTAGCGAGCAGCCGCTAGCAAGCAATTGTTATTGTAAACATGGTATACTTGAAGTTAACTTTCAAATTCTACACTTGTGCTGCTCCTTGTTAATTTGTTGAAGCCCCTTACTAGCTTGCATTTACATACTGCTTCGATCCAAACACATGACACACCCACCGATAGTGGCAAACTACCATGCAAGGCACTGGTCCAGCCATTAAGACCAGTTGGGGCTCAGCATCTTATAGACAGCAGGACGATGTACCCACCTGCTAACTCGATCTGCTGTGCCTGCTGAGCCACAGCCTGTCAGTAACTTTGCAGCTGCTAAAATTTGTACTTCATTTGCTTTTATTTTACATTAAAAATGTTCATCATACACCGTTTTTGAAGCCACCGGTTGTAAACAGCATATCAGACATGTTGAGAAATGGCGCCTTGGGTCCTTTTGAATCACTGAGAAACTGATTGAGGCCACACAACAGCACATTTTTTCTATTTAGAAATGAAAACAATTATCAGCAACAATCAATCTTCCTGATGGACATGCAGTCAAAATGATACTCCTTTAAACGGCCGTCTGTGTCTCCTGATGTTTTAAAATGCCTCTGAGGAACATTCAGCATCCCTGTGTCTCCCTTTTCCTCTAAACACTGACAAGATAGCATATCAGTGTTTCGCCAGCGTTATTCATTAAACATACACACACACAGAGCTGCTCCACGGCCCGGCCAGACGCCTCAGATAAGGAAGACACCACTTATTTACAAGGCAACATAAATCTCCAGAACACTGAGGAGATAACAAACAAAACTAGACGAAGCAGAGCGAGGCGATGTGCACTCATTAAACGGTCACTGTGCTCCACCGTGCACAACGCTGGAAGCTGGAACCCTGATGACGTATCAAGGGGCAGAAGAGAGGAAGGATGGTTCAGAGATGCAATTATGCTGGCTTCACTTCAAAAAAACAGGCAGGTGGACGAGTGAGACAAAGAAACAACATTGGACAATGTGTTAGAATACACATGGAAGAAAGATGAAAGCCTCCATGGCCAATCAAAAAGATGAACATAGCCCGCAAAAGAAAAAAATAAAATAGAATAAAAAATAAGATCAGAGTGCAGGCAAGGTGTTCTGATACTTATGTATGCTGCGCTTGTAAAAGCCCTAAACACAAGAGTGATGAATTGGAACATTATGGGTAACAGATTTGTGACAGGTGCACTCAAAGGTTTTCTATTGGTGCCATTCTTCTTGATTAGAAACTGTCCACATGAATTAATGTGACAAATGGAATAACGCAAACGTGTACGTGTGTGTGCACCTGGGCATGAGGGTGCATGAGCATTAGTGGGAGACACACAAGGACGATTTTCTATAAATAACAAAGGTATTTATAAAAAGGCATTTCTGTAAATAACAACAAAAACATGTCATTTGTAATTGCCATGCAGAGCATTTCTCAATGTTAACACACCTCCCGAATCTCAACAACACACAGCGTGAACCTGCCCGCCAAGCGAGCTGATTGGTTGACTTGGTTGAAGTTGATTTTACGGGTCAAGACCAGGGCTTGTGGACTGAGAAAGAAGTGGTCTTACCAGGCCTCTGTAACCCGCTCCTCGTCTCTGCTTGACACTAACATTAATCTCTGACAGAAACGTTAGCAGTAGAGCTGCATTGTGGGTAACGTAGGTGCCAAGTTTTGACAAGGAAGAAGAATGAGTGGAATGAAAAAGACGACACCTCCGCCTCTGCTGCATCAGTTCTGACACTTGTTCCATCATGAGTCACGCATGTTACTGTAGGAGCGCGATGCTTAATCAGTGGAGTACTCTTGAACGAGGCAACGGTGGTCACGATAGAAAGAAACCAACGCTGGCTGTTGTTACATCACAGGAAGGACAGATTGGTTTCCCATCTCAAGCTGAATCAACTTCATCCGACGTTGAAAAGACTGCAGTCAAACCTGGGCCAAGCCATCAAACGCAGCGAAATATAGGACAATGCAGCTGTTACGGTTTTTCATGCAACTGCATAAACATTCTCTTATTCGACTGTCTGAATCTCTCTCTCACACACGCGCGAGGATGCAGGTGCTGAGGATGGCTCTGTGGCGCTCAGTATGTATAGGATGGAACTAATCCTGCAGGGATTACAAGTTTTGTTTCCTCTGGAGCCACTCATGTTAAAATATGCGTACACACGTAAAACTACAAGGCCGTATGGAGAACAGAGCTTATCATAGTGCATATGTCACATTATCAAAGCACGATTTGGTTTAACAGTAGGTGAGACACATTAGTCATTCAGCTAGCTGCAGTGTCTCTTAGTACCCTTATCTATCATATGCAAGACTGCCAGCATCTGCCATTTCACAGTCTAATGGGAGACAGGAGGGCTCAATGCAGTATAAGGGAGAGAACAAGTATGCTGAAAATCCAGACAGCGGGAGCAGATTACTCCCTTCAGGTCACAGGGTTGGTCGACTTGTTTGGATTAACTTGAGCTAAATATTGCCTTTTTAAGTTGTCAGACAAAGGTTTTTTACAGTGAGTCCGCCAGTCGTTTTAGTCTAAATTCCAAAGTGGTGCTCCCATCCATGCCAACTGAGAGGATTTACATGAACCATATTAGGGAAAGACACAAGTTCTGAGATCAGTCAGAACAGATCACCCGCTAATTCACAGCTAATGTTTGTACAGTTGGAACATTGGCTGTGTTGGGTGAATCAACAGAGCCTGCAAATAAAATCCAGCAGCCAAATTTTGCCAGGTGAAAATACACCTCACTCTCTGTCTGAACAGTCCTTTAGAGGTGTGACCTTAATGTCCCTGGCTCAAATTCAGCCTGTGTTGTCAGTGTAGGAATCTATTCAGAGCTATTTAAACTAGTTCAGCCATCGATCGCACAACTGCTCTCCTACAGTTTGTTATTAAAGAGGCAGACTTCAGACGTGGGACTGGCTGAGACCCTCATCTTCACGTGATTTCATTTGGTTGAGTCTGCACCACAGCTTGACTGACAGCTTTCACATCAGCACAAACAATGTGCGGTAAAAGGGTCAACACAGGTGTGGAGGCCTTACTGAAAGAAGCTATCCGGTTGAATTGTGGAAAGTGTCAGATCCAGTGCTTTGAGGGATTGAACTTGTGCTTTTTAATCTGTCTCTTGTGAGCGCCCCCAACTTTATGTTATTGCATTACTAAACTGCTGGAGTGCATGTTTAATAATCAGCCTTACAGTGTCATGACTCAACAAGCCAACAAATCACAACCACTCCGCGTGCTTTTACATAGAAATATTCTTGATGAAATCCCATTTTACAATGCATCATCTTTCCTCAGTCTAAGTCTATACCAAGTGCATATATTGTACAAAATATCTGTGTTGATATGTGGTCCTAGTCTTTTGATATCAGACTCCCTGAAGTTCCCAACAACAACAACAACAAGAGCAGCGATTTATTGTCTGGAAAGGCAGTTTTTTGTTGTTGATCATAGAAATATACGGTGGAGTGTTTAATCATGTTTTGCGAGGTATTATAATACCCAAGACAGTAAGACATTCCCTCAAAGGAAGAGCAAAACCATTAAACTGAGCATCAAACGGCCAAACAGAAGAAAAAAATCCAATCAAAACTCTGTTAATTAAATTCCCTGTACGTTTTTTTCCTCTATCCATCAAAGCTCAGAGAATCGTCAGCAGGTTGAAGGAGCATGTCAATCACATCTAGGGGGGTTAAAAAAAAAGTCTGGAATTTTAAATCTCCCATCAACCACATTTCCTTCATTATGCAGCGGCACAAGTGCACAGTGAACAAGCAGAAGGCTGATTTCCATTATATCTCATTACGTATGCAAAATAATGTAATAAAGTCATCTGAGCTGTTTTGTGTGGAGGTGTAATAAGACGCTGTGTACCGTCACAACCAGAATAGGACCGGGACCCTCTCAGACAAAGGAAACCTATTTGACAGCAGACGTGGGAGGAAAAGTAACGAGGCCACGCCGTGTCTGTTCAGCACTCTCCTCCAATTTGTGTCTGAGACAGAACGACCCAAACAGACAAAGAGTTTGTGTGTGTTCATTAAAGCGGGCTCCCCAGATGGCTGTAATGTTTGTGCAATAACACTTCTCACAGACCGTTAAGCTTTCTGTGTATGGCTCCGGCAGGCCCCAGCTAAAAACTTTTAAAATGCTAACCATGCAATAAAATACTATAAAATCAGACTGCATCATACCAAACAGAAATCTGAAATACTGCCTGCTGTGGAATCACAATACTCTGGCTGCAAGATGAGAAAATAGTGGTCCGGCACACACATGAGCAACTGCAAACACACTCACCCTCTCAGCTGTTATGAACAGGGTATGAACCTGGCAGATAACAAGGCCCTAACTTTGAATCCTCACAGTGAGTTGCACTTTGACAAGCAGCACATAATCACCTGGGCCTGTTAGAGGTCGCCAAGGGTTGGACTGCAAATACACCCAACTCAGCAAGGACCCCAGTCACAAAGCGGGAGTCCTGCTGACAGCTTCATCTGACCGGGTGAATAGAGGTAAGGATCCTGATGATAGGCCTAGATGTGATTGCCCTGACTGGAACAGAAAACCACTCATGTTAGTGTTAATCCTTAATGGTGATGATGGTAAATAAACGATGTTTGTGATACGGTTATTAGACACTAATGGACACTTATGGAAAGATTGTTAATTACAAAAATGATCATTTCAGGTCTCTGCCAGATTGCAAACTTTGGCCTTCCACATGACATGACAGGCAGATGCACCACATGCCCATCCACCACCCAGAGCTCTCTACGTTCCACCTCACTACATCACAGACACACTGGGATAAGTGTACTGACACACATTACGTTTCTCTGAGTTGGTGTACATGATAGATTTTGTCCCAGTTAGAGCTTTTGATATGGTGTCTGATTTTTGGCACTGATATCAAAACTCCATTTTTGTGATACCTTACTTTTAGAAGTTTTTGACAAAAACCTTTTTGTTGACAAAAGAAGCTAAATTTCTCAATGGTAAATCGGAACACAACAAGCTGTACAATAACCTAATAAAGGTAGCCTTAAACTAGTACAATTTGCATTTAAAACAGCAGTCAAAGCAAACTGACTGAGTAAAGGCTGCCGAGTCTAAAGAAACTGCTCAAAATAACCTTCAGGTTACTTTACAGTTCTACAGTCCAAGTTAGAGTCCCAACGGTTCAGACTGTCAGACTGGGTAACCATGTAACCAGTGGGATAGCTGTTCCCCAGACACAGTAAACAGTAAAGATGTCATGTGTTTGCTGTGCTCTGGTCATTGTTACTGCTGTCCACTCGGCTAAGTATCTCCCGCATACTGACGACAGCAAACCCAGATCTGGTGATATACTGTATACCAGGATGCAATGCTCACAGGCTGCCAGCACTTCCTTTGGCCCCAATCATTATTTGTTGTTATGGTGATGGCTTGTGGGGTGGGAAAGAGAAGATAATAATGTGAGAAAATGGCACTGTATTTCAGTCAAGTGAGAGAACACACTTCGGAGTCTCTGCAAATATATACAAGGACTGTATCTTCACACGTATTATCTGAGGAATACAAGTGAGTTTGAGATGTTGCTTCTGTTTCTTTACTTCTCTCCCACTCATTACTCTCCACCATCCCTTTCACTCTATGTGTTCTTCCAAGGTACAGTACTCTTTCTCAAAGCACTTAATCCTGCAACAGCTTGGCCCCTTATCATCCACCCTCTCTGTGACTTCAACCAAGGGACAAATGAAAGCCAGAAAATGTGACTATCCAGCCTGGTCTTACCAAAAGCAATATGAATAACATGTCGATGTCTCAAGTCATGTCATTTGTTTTTCATCATTTTAGGTGCAAATGTTGACTTACTTTATCTTACATCAAGCAGGTTACGTCACCTACTGCATCTAGGTTCACTTATCTTAACCAAGACCGCAATCATTTCCACACAAAATAGTGTCAGCGCCTAACCAAACAGTGACTGTTTCACATGGTTAACCTTGTGTTTACTGTTGTTACCGTGACGACAAAGGTCACCTGACTATGAAGACGAATGACCAAGGTCAACTGGCATCGTCCTTTGTGATGTGTGATGTGTGATGTGTGACATGCCAGCCAGAGATTACGTTGGACTTCCAGGGTTTTAAATTGAATTTAAACAGCCTTTTATTTCTGTCTTTCTCTCTGGACTGATTGAACCACACAAACAAAATAAAGCAAGAACAAACTATTTCCAAGTGATCATAATGAGGGACCTGTTGTTATTGGGGTGGTGCATAAAAACACATATTGTTGAGTGCAGTGCAGTATGTCTGGTTTTTCAGAGCCTTTTCACTGATGACAGCTACCTGCTGCAGCTGAAAACTATGCTCCAAGAGCATTGAGAGTGAACCAGAACAGCAAGGTTGTGGGGTTGACAGCTAAACAATGAGCTGAAACTCAGTAAAGCTGAGGGGGGCTGCAGATTCTGGTGGTGATTCTCTGTAGGTTCACTACGAGCAACCCCTCTCACATTGTTTTCACATTGTCATTTGATACATCGGCATAATAAAACATAGCAAATGCAGCTGCTTTAAAGAGTTTCATGAAAAATATGTGATGTTGTACATTTGCTTTTTACTCCTCTACACTTCTGTGACTGAGAACATTATTTTCCTACTGAGTGAAACCAGCCTGAACTTTCCTCTCCACTAAGCCACTTTTAGTGTGCCACTCTGATTGGCACTGCTGCTGAGAGGAATAGTGCGAGTGGTTGAGAATACAATGATTAATCAAATCCAATCAAACCCACTCTTTCTCCAAAAACTCCATGGTCAAGCAAACATAAGTGGTGTGATTTGGCTTGCCCTCATTGCAGAAGCACAATTAGCCTGGTGCACTGTGCCAGTGCGACAATTGCCATGTTAGAATACGAATATATTTATAGCAGAGAAAGAGTACCTGGAAATTGGATGTATTAAGGCAAAATGTCCAAAAATCCCAAAAGCAGATATGCTGAGAACAAATTGTTAGGTACATCGCTACCAGTGCTAAAACCAATTACTCAAAAATGACAGCGCCAGGTGAGAAGATTTATGGTTTTAAAGCACCCCAGCTCATACTGTTGTGTGGGAACAAAAACTGTCCAACCACTGGAGTTTACAGATAAGAACTCAATCTGCATTACATGGTTCCAAAGCAACTGCACAATTTAGTGTATTTCAGATATTTTCAGATGTTAATTTACTGCCCTTTAGATTATTTTAGTATGAGGGGTAGAAAGGTAGAGATGTGTGGGAAGAAAAAGGGAGAAAATGTCTTACTGAGACTATTACAGTGTGTTTTGGTAACCTGTTTCCATCACCAACCTCACTCTCTGCCAATCTCTCCCCCTCTCTCATCCTCCCCAGTGCTCTCTCTCAACCCCTGCTCTCCCTCTCTGTCCATCTTTCCCTTCCTCAATCTTTCTTCCTATTCAGTTCCAGTGTTTGTCGAGGAGCCAGTAAAAGTGGCACCAGCAGCTGTCCAAACACTGATGGCCCCCCGCTGTGTATGTGTGTGTGAGTGAGTGAGAGTGAGGAAGAGCCCCCAACGTTCTCTGTTGATTTCGTGCTAGCTATTAACACAGCCTGACGTTTCCACTATTGTCACTATGGCACCGAGGAAAGAAAGGGCAGAAGAAGAGAAAGAAGACAGAGCAGATGTGCAATATGTGGTGAAAAGAAAAGACAGGAGGGCTGCAGGCAGCTGGGGAGGGACGAGAAGATAAATGGATAAAGCAGAGATGAAAGAGGAAAAGAGTGATGTGGTTGGGAATGCAAAATAAAGCAATGACATGGAAAAGATGAGGGGAGCGAAGGATAAAATAATGTTATATCACATCAAGAAAAACAGGATATGTAATATTAGTAAGCTAGCTTGAGAGCAAAAAGCACAAATATATCTGCCAATGAGATTGTGAAAAATAAAAAAGTACATTACCACATCTTTGTCACACTTGACACTTGAGACCTTGTACATCAGGGGTCCTCAACTTGATATGTCAGGGTCAGATTTCTGTTGTAAGCGGGTACCAAGTGATGTTATGCTAGCTATAGGAGATCTGAGAAGAACGTAGGGCATTTACACTAAAAAAACTATTTCCATTTTCATTTTTAGACTTGTTTCGTATCATTTGTTGTGTCTCGATGTCTGTGGCTTGGGGGTGGCAATCCCTCTATCACCCTCCCGGCTCCTGGATCCCCACTGATGATGCACACCTGCTGAACCCGTTCACCTGCTGCCCATCAGCTCATCAGCCCAGCTTGTCGCCGAATCATTGCTTCTACTGTCGTGGCGGTTTCAGGCCATTGTAGTTTACATTCTAGCGATTTAATCTGTTGTGTTTTTGTGTACCAACCTGCACTTATCTGCGTCCTCCGGATCTCCACCCATCTGCCAGTCTTCCTGCACTCACTGCCAGCCATGCCTTCCCTTCATTCCCTCCTTTCTGCTCTGATGACAGTTATTTGCAGGTGTATTTATTTTACTAGTTAACTGTTGAACAGACACTGCTTGAAGTGTCTGTGTTTTAGTCTCAGGGTAGAGCTGTTCTGTGAATAAAACCTACCCACAAATGGGCAGGAACAGGTAGCTGTACATATAGAGATTTGGAGGTGTTGCATTATGCTATTACCTCCTCATAAACAGGTGGCATTCATCAGGCTGAACCAAGTCATTTACAGTAACTTTGTGCCATAAGGGAAAGTTTATGGGAATGCAACCGATATGAACAAGCCTGACGGAAAAAAGTGAGAGCTTCAGTACAACGATATGAAAATGTCCTTGCATGAGGCCCATTGTGTCTGTCCTTGCATTGCTCACCATCCCCTCTGAGCAGCTACAAAAGCATGTTTACCATCAAGGAACATCCTCGAGACATACTGTTACTAAACAAAAGAGCAGGATATAGCTGCATCTGACAGTCAGAACATGTACAACTAGGCAACAACATATGCTACAGTACATCTGACACCAGTTTCAACATTTTAATTTCAGGATCATCAGGTTTTGTGGCTAGAAACTGTCTAAGAGCAGTGTGCTAACCACTTTACTCAGCTGCCAGTCAGACGTGATATTTCTACCATATGTCATGATGTCCTCTTTATGTCAATTATGTCTTCTTAGGAATAATAATGATTTCTAAGTATTCATTTATATGAGAGACTTAATTGACACCACTAACTGGCTTGCCAGCTGTAAATTCTTTTGACCAGCGTGTGCCCCTAGTGAAGATTTTTAGCCTTGAGAAATGAACCCCATTTGACACAACTGGCTGGGAATCCTAAATGCTTCAAGAATGGCCTGTTTGCCCATCACTACTGATACAGATATTTTTTCAGAGCATCCCCTCTGCCTCAGACTGCCAGTACAGTGCAGTAACTGAACTGCTGCATGGGTGGTTTTTGGCCAGGAAGGTCAGCTACCCAATTATCCCCTGCTGGGTTGAGTGGGGAAGCAGGAAATAACTGGGTGGGTTAGATTTTAACGGTGACCTGCAAGGCAGACTTTGAGTGCAGCTGTAAGTGAGTCTCTAATTAATGTCTCAGAGCAGATACCGTCTCTTTTTGGTCTGACACAAGAGGAATTTTGATTAATCTCTTTATTAACAAACATTTCTACATAGCGATTTAAAGAAGAAAGCTATACCCTGACCTCCACCCTGATACTTTTGCTTACTATTGGACTACATTTCCCAGCTGACGGATGCTAGAACCATCAGCAACTCCTGTGATCCAGACCTTGTTAGTAATTTTGTTCAAACAAATATGAAGTCTACCCATCAACAGACTTCACAGCGCCGAGTGAATGAACTTATTCCCAGCTGAGCCATATTTTCAGGTAGTTTTGCTAGCCTGCTAGAAGTGATACATTGATCATACCTGTCAAACCTTGGGCATGTATTTAATGAGATCTGCACCCTTGCAGCACCCAGCACTAATCCCTTATGAAGCCTGAGGAGTTGTAGTTTATCAAAAGACTGAAACTGTCCAAAAAGCACAAAAATGCTTACTTCATGTATATGTGCACCGGCTTATCTACTTACAGATGGGATGTATCACCCCCTTCCTTCTCTCTCCATTGTCCTCAGTGGACAGTGCATCTGTGTGTGTGTTGTGTTTATATGAGTGTGTGTCATCTTGTATGAGTGTGCATGACCGTGATGTGTTAGCCGCTCCTTCATATGTAATTCGTGTCAGTGCTGTTGTCGTGGTGTGACTGCAGGAGCTTAAGGCAACAGCTGTTCTCTGCTGTTCCAGCTGTAGCGGCTGCATCACATTTCTGTCTCTCAGTCCCGTCTCTACCCTTTGCTGTTGTGTTACACTCGGGTCAGAGGAAGGCTCGGAAATGTAATCGTTAGATGTCCAGACCCGTGCAGAAGTTGCACCAGGATGATTTTCTATTTTAGAAAGCGTCAGAAGAGAATTATTAAATCTTCAACTGTGGAGTTCAGCTTTTTGTAATTCAAGGTTTCTACATCTCATTAAATTCTGACATCAGTTCATTTTCCTGTTCGACTGCCAACGAGTCATTTATCAAATTATGTTACATGCTAAGCAGGTCTGCACAGATAATCATGTTAAATAATAATGACCTTGCTTCATTTTTCAGAGTGAACTGATAATAAATAGTATTCTGGAGAATCCAGGGCTGAAGTCAAAACCATTTAGGCTGAGTCCAAAGCAAGTCCAGGCAGCTCCATGACCTAATCCAGAGCAGACAAATAAAAACAAAGCACGACCAAGAGTCTACAGCCATGATGGAAGCACTGTGAAGAAGTGTTTAGGCACAGGGGTGCACTGAGCTAATGTCTGCATGCTAACATGCTCACAACAACGATGCTAACATGCTGATTTTTAACAGTCATGATCATGTCAACTATCTCAGTTTATTGTGCTAGCATGCTAACATTTGCTGATTAGTACAAAACATAAAGTCCGACTGAGGCTGATGGAAGTGTCACTGAGTTGGTGGGTATTTGGACAGAAACCACTGGCACTCAGTCCAACAGTATTTGAGACATTTAACGTTACAGACATTTAAACATTTAAAAACATTTAAAGTTAACCTCATGGTAGCACTGTAGGAGAATTCTGGATCACTAAAGCCATTGGGAATCATCCTCTCTGCACCATGAATGTCTGCACAAAATGTGCCAGTCCATCCAGCAGTCAAGAGCTTAGTTAAGTATTACTCAGTTAAGTTTTACTCAGCTAAATGAAAACTTTGACATGGTGGTGGTGGTTTTACCATGTTAACCATCTAAACATGCAAACATTTGTTAATAAACACTAAACAAAAAGTAGAGCTGAAACTGACATGAATGTAATTAGTTTTACAGCTATTTGGTCATAACTCTAAAGCATCTAAAGCTGGGTAAAATGTCAAAGATCACCAAAGTCATTAGGATTCATCATCTGAGCACCATGAATATCTGAACCAATTTCCATGCCAATCCATCCAACAGTTGTTGAGATATTTCAGTCTGGGCCAAAGTGGTGTACTAACCAACCAACAGACAGACTGGCTGACCAACAATGCCACCTCTCAAGCTATGCAGCTAACATGGCTAAAATGTAGATCTTTTCCTCGTAGTGCAGTGACGTCTGTTAAACTGCATATCTTCACATTATTTGATGCCTATCTCGATACACAGTCAAATAATCCCAGTGTTTCCTCCACATTCATTTAAGAGTGGCGAGCTGCCATTCCTAAATCCTAGCTGCCGCTCCTTCAAATTTCTTTTGTTTCTTTTTCTTTTTAATTGTCGCAAATACACCATTGCTGCATATCTCCACCTTCACAGCAGAGTCCAACGTTAATTACTGGCAAGAGCGCGGCCTTGAAAGTGACATCACGTCAAGCACCCAGGCATCAGGTCAGAGAGTCAGAGGAGTGTCGTCTTGGAAAATAGGGCAGCGACTTACCGGAGAAAAGGTAGCCTAATTAGCTTAAGATAACTTTTAGCTTAACTAGCTTAACTTAACTAGCTTAAGTTAATTAGGCCCGGTGCCAACTCAGTGTCGCTAACGTGAGTAAACTAATTGATAGCATTAAGCTAATATCTATACACCATGATGTAACCGCTGACTGCATTTTCAGATGAGCTTGTTGAAATATTTCTCGAAGAAGAGAAAGACAGCTGATGAAGATGACGCTAGTCAGTAGTGATGTGTCAGTCGCGAATGAAACAGCTCTTAGAGCCGCTCTTTGAAGTAAATGATCGGAACCAGCTCCTGCCTGGGAGCCGGACTGGGAGCCGCTTTGGGGTTTTTTTGTTTTTTTCTCGACTTTTTTTCCGTTCAAGCCGCACGTGATTGGTCAACTACATGATGTGTAGTGGCTTCAGTGTGTACGCACTAAGCAGGAGGGGGAGGAACGGGGGTTACAGACACAGCGCACGCACGCACGCACACGCACACACACACACACACACACACACATTTACAAAGCAAAATTCTGTGCTTTAAAAAGCAATTTTCAACTGGCCATTCAATAAATAGGTTGTAGAAATAAAATCTGCAGTCAAGTGTCATTTGTTTACGCCGGCACAGCTCCCCGGAGAGCCTGCCCCCACTGCTGAAAAAAATCCTAGAGGAAACACTGAATCCAATACAACAACAATCCAGACACATTCCTAACAGTGTGACGCAGTGCAATTTAAAGCTGACACTATGAGATTTGATTCTGCTGGGATTTAATATTGAGCCAGCTCAGAAGTACTTTCCTTGTTAATGTACAGTTCAAGGACTAAATAAGAAATGTGACCCATCAGTTACAATAAACATGGGCAGCAACACAATGGGCAACCTTTAGGCCAGTGTCCACACGGAGGATATATTTTCACTGAAATGCTGCAGACTCTTGACATTGCTCATCTCTGCTCCAGTATCCTTGATTTGTTTCCAGCAATGCTGTGAGCAACGTATGGCCTTGTAAATACAACAGTTTATAGATACAGTCGCTAAACTGGGTAGTAGGGGGCAGAGGGGGCAGTGTGGTTTGATCATGTTAGCTGCTAAACTAGTGTTACTGTCATCAGGTTGACTGTGAGTGCCAGTAATAGAGTAGTGAGGTTTGGGGCTACACATATTTTAGGATACCGTTGTGCAATTTGATGACTGCAGATGCAGGTAAATCAGGCAGTGTTGCATACACAGACACACACACACACACACACATTCACACACACACGCAGGTGGCAAAAGAGCACAGAAAACTGGATTCTCAAAACCAGAGACTTCACAGGCGAGACACGCGGCCAAGAGCAAGCCAGAGGCAAAACACCCCAGAGACAGAGATAAATTCAAAAGAAAAAAAGACCAGACAATCCAGCCCTGGCAGCATCTTAGCATCAAGAGGTTATGTAAAGCTCATCTCTTCCTCAGAACTCAAGTGAGGTCCTTTGTCTGAAGCCGTTATCTCTTTCAGAGACTGAATTGAATTCTATTGTACAGAAGTTAATGAGACAGTCACACACAAGAAACTATAATTCACGAACAGCTATTGTCATAATTTTGAGTAATAGTCGAGTGTCTGGATTCCTCATTCCCTATTTCCCTTGAAAGTAATTTCTCACGAAGTTTCCAACAAAGAGCCTGTAATTACATACTTATCACAGCAGAAACTGAGAAAAAGTACTGATTGACAGAAATCCTCTAATTTGAGATGATAAGAAAAAAAGCATGAAATCATAGTGTAACTGATAGAAAATTAAATGAGTGGGTGATGTCTCAATTTATAATGAGCCCAGATTTCTGCAGTTGTTTCAAGACATTTTGTTTTACAAAGTAAAAGCTTCTTTTAATAAAAACTGACCTTTAGCTCACCTGGTAGAGTGTGTGCACCATGTACAAAGGCTGAGTCCTTACGGCAGTGGCGTCATTCATCCACAGCCCCAGAATCAGAATTGTTCCACTCTTCAGTACAGACTACACTGCATGTGTGTGTGTCTACATCAGGTTCTTACCAGCAGGGGCATCGCCAGGTCAGCAAAGTAAACGAAGGCCGCCCCAAGTGTGAATCCCACAGCCACAGGCAGGAAGGCGAATGAACCGTACTTCCCAGAATCCTCTGCCATGTCGATCGCTGGTGCCAGCAATGACCAATAGGAAGCGGCCAACATTACCTGAGAGAAGCGAGAAAAGCGAGAATGAGAGCTAAAAGTGAGATGCTTTACCTCTTGAATTGCTGAGCAGCCCAAATAAGAAATAGGCTATTAAGTGCAAAGGTTTAAAGTAGTGAGTAAAAATGACATTTCACAGACAGACCTGCTGAATCATAGCAGTGCTGTTTCAATGAAAAGTGTTAATTTGAAAGTGATGTTTTCTTGTTTTTAAAATATCTCATCCATTGGGCCTCACGCAAGAACCTCTGGTATGAACAGATCTGTTCAGATGAGCCATATGAGTCATTTATAGCCTGTCATCACAGGGGTAAAACACTTGTGTGACTTAAGAATTCTAAACCCTTATTTTGAAGGAATTTTGACTTTAAATATGATACTGAAACAGTCAGACAGGTAGCCTCATATAGTAATTTGGGGGCATCAACAATATGACGATTATGATGGAATCTCGTGAATGTGAACAGGTGGCATTCAGTGGTAACAAGCAATTAAAAGTCTGTGCATTTAACAGAGTTTGGCGAATCTGACCGGGAAGACTCAAAGAACATTGAAATAGAGGTTTAAATGTCTTCAAGTTCCCCAAATTTGCGTGTGTGAGTCCACGTTTGGATGTGCGTGCTGTGTTGTGTGCTGGTGTCCAGTGCATTCAGCGTCCTCGCAGGTAACTCGCCCTGAAAGCATCTTTCACTCCAAAGCCTCATCTGTTTACGTCAGCTGTCAAAGTCCAAACAGAGACATCTGTATGTCTGAGCACACTTGTGTCTTTTCAAGCTTCATGTATACAAACAAAGCATCCACTGTTTCTATTATCGCTGAAGGTTGCCACATGCTATTTTTTGTTCTGTATGGGTTCTCACATCTCCCCTCATAGCTGCCTCCTGACACTGCATCAGCTCTGGAAATGCAAAACACAACTCTGCATTCAGCCTAGCCAATCACAGATAATGGAGGCATATTGTTAGGCTGCAGTCAGGTCCAGCACTCAAAAGCAATACACCGCTAGCAACAAACTCTGAGAGCTATGAAGTATGGCAACACTTTTCCTCTCGTCTTATTCATGCACTCCACGATCCAAGATGATCCCATCCTGTTTTCAATCTCTGCAACCTCTCATGTTGGCAATCAAAAACAATCTACATTTACTTTTGTCGTTTACATCATTCAAATGTCATATTTTCTCTGCACTTTCCAACTTAATCCCCGGTTGGCTGTGCATGGCAATAAGCAAGGAAAGAGAACGGAGTCAAACAGGCGGAAGCAGAAAGCTGGACGCAAAAGACAAAAAGTGTGTGGAACTTGAACTTTATTGGTTTGTATTTATTTTGCATCTTCATCTTTCCACAAGAGAGAAGCAGGGCAAAGAGATCAAAGAGAATGTGTCAAGACTGTCAAATTGACTTTACTCTGGTATTTAACTGTCTGTTTGTACAATGATTTTAACCCATCACATCCCCTACAGCCTTACTGTGACTGCTTCCTTCTACTTTCCCCAACAATGGCGTCAATGTTTTTTCACGATGTTGTCCTTCCCTAATGGATTACTGCAAAGCGAACGTATATCGTGATGGCCCGTCAATCATGTTCGCCTGAGCTCAATCAGATCTCGACACATCTCGCCTTGCGGCCAATGGAGTTGATAGATGATGGCAGATAATGATGGCCTTTGTTGTCTGATGGAGCACCTCTTCTCTTTCTCTTTAAACGTCCATGTCTTTAGATGTTATCTATATGGATTATACCAACGCCAAATGAACAAGAAGACTGTGAACATATGACACATTTTACGCTGGTTCTTGAGTAACATGTTTTTGCTTACGCATAAGGAATTGCTAAGGTTAGATTTCTCTAAGGGAGTTTGGTGTAGCATTTTCCAACGAGAGTGCCGGGAGCTTCCATTTAATTTCAGCAGTATATATTTTCTCAGCACCACTGAACTATTCAGTTGTGATAAGCATTATAAGGCTGTCAGACATTCACTGACTGTGGTTCGTCATTGGTTTGAGTTTACAGTCTAATAATGTGTGTTATTGATTCGTGACGGCGGCTGATCAGGCCAATTATCAGCTAACTGTACTCAGTTTCTAACAGCAGTATGCAGTAAATGGTTGCCCTACTTTCTTAAAAATGTGCTTGATGGCATTAATTACTCCTTAATGACTCCTGATGAAACTTGAACCCTCAGCATTCTTGTTGCCCCTTTTTTGAGCTTCCCTTTTATAAGTAACCTTAACATTTACCCACCCAGAAAAAGCTAATATTTCTCTTTTTTTTTGTTTCTGAGCCTCAATGCTGCAATAAATTTGTATTTAGCAACGGCCAAAGGGGCCTGGTCATAAACTTAATTCCGGGCCTGCTGGCTTACTGGGAGCACTAGTTTTATAGGCCTAATTATGTAGCAGAAGAAGCAGCCTGAATAATAATTGCAAAGCTTTCCAACATTAGCAGGTCCTTTCATCTGGGCATGGCTGGTCAAACACAGCAACCGACTCCAACCACACTTCCTTGATTCATATAAAGTAGCCCGTATCAGTTGCTATACATGCATCTGTAACTTGTAAACTTGTTAGAGACTTTGATCATTTCCCCTGCTCTGATCATAACCAGCTGCACCACCTGCATTACCCATATTTACAAAAAAAAAACTTCCAGCTCCACACCTGCTCTCTCCACATTATATTATATGGAGTGAGCATATTCATTCATTCATCTACCGATCATGGGTCCAATTCTGTAATGTGGGGAACATCACGTACCTCTAAGCCAGTTGAGTCAAGGTGGGGAGCTGTCTACATGTTAATTAGGAGCAATCCAGTAAGCAAATAAGCTTAGCAGTTTGGCACACAGCTGTTACAGCTGCCAAGCCTCAAAGGTGCACAAAACAAACTGAAGTAAATAGATAAGTTTGCATGTGTCTCATGTGGGGATTCCTGCTTTAGGTTTCTTACAGGATTGGTTAAGCAGTTAAATACCAGGATTACTATTACTGCTATTCAGAAATGGGACAACTGTAACATGTTTGGATGATTGTCAAGGAAAATGATCTCAGATCGTTTCTGTCATCAATTCATTTCCTACATACGGAGGAAAACGTATATTTACAAGACCTTGACATTCAACCAGTCTTTCAAAATGGTATCATGGACTACAGATATTGCAATTCATATGACAATGGTTTTCACTATCCAAGCAATAGTTTGCCATTTTAGGACTTATACTTTTTCCACTTTTGACAGTTTGAAAAGAAGACACCACTTTAATGTTGCTTCAGTGGCCACAGTCAGACGCCAGTTAGCTGGGGACGACTTCTCAGCCTGACATAACCGCCATAAAACCACAAACTGCCACTTTGACACTTTACTTTTTGAACAGATAAAACAAACAAGATCAAATGTGTTAATTAGTGAGTTTTAGAGGTGCTCTTTGGCGGATTGTAGCCTGATTGTAAACTGTTAATTGAGGCTATTTATTTCTAGTCTTAGTGCTAAGTTAAGCTAAGTGGCTGCTGGCTATAGCTTCACATTGACTGGACTGATATGACTGTGGTATCAATCTTTTCATCTAAGTCTCAACAAGAGGGGAAAACACATATTTTCCAGAATGTCAAACTATTTCTTTGATGGTCTCAAGCCCTGTAAATCCAACTCATGATTCTGTTGCAGATTCTAATGGCACAAGAAAGAAAACAACCAAAAATAAATAAATAAATAAAAAAGATTTTCATATCTACTTCCTAAAGTAATTTCCTTTCCTACACTAATTGTCCTGGCTTTTGGAAATTAAAGATCCCCTCCAGACATGCTCGTAGTTGGATATGAAACAATGTACTTTGACTAATAATGTGTGTCTGATCTATTATCTTGTTAAAATCCTTAAATTTACATCTACTCCTCCCTCATTAAAAACTCTATGATTATGCAAATCTTTTAAGTGCCTCACAGGAGACTATTACTTTAATGAAAAGTCCTCTCAGTGCTTGTGCATTGGAGGCTGCATGTCTCCACATTAAGCCTGTGAGTATTGACTGTTGGACTAGGACTGCTGTCCAAACTATGTGTGATGTCCTTTCTTGTAACAGCTTTCATTGTTTGTGACATGGAAAGTCAGCTCAGAAGCCTCCCAATGCAGAGAAACACTGAAATCAAGAACTGTCTGTAGGACAGTTTTTCATGGCTGGCATGACAAAGATAACAAACATGATGTTTTAGGTTTTACTGGATTGACTGAAATGATGACATTAAAGACTGTGACAGCTGTGCGTGTACCCTGTGCTGTTTGTCCCTTTTCCTTTCTTGCCCTCTCTAGCTCTGCCAAGGTGAGCTACATCTCATGGAGTGCTTAAAAGCTCCTGTGCCTGGCTGGTGTCTGGCCGTCTCTCAGTTTGGGATTTTGTTTTGACTTTTCAACTTAATTCTGTATGTTTGTGTGCCTTTATGTTAATAAACTGCACAAACGTGGTTGTTTTAAATGTATTTTTTTGGGTTTTTTTTGTGGTTCAGCTGGTGGTGGTGTGTGGGGCCATCAAACAGCAAGGCATAGCAAGACTTAAATGGCAACAATTTTCATTGACTGTATAAAAATAGCTACCGTTTTCTTTGACTAAGATAAGCCTAATATGCTTGGACTTTCAGTCAACTAAATCTTAACTGAAAAAAAACAGGATGACGTTGACTTAATATGAGAAAATGAACACTAGTTTGTGCAGCCTCTTTAGAGAAATGGAGAGAACGCTTTAAGATCCACTGCTTTGTGAAGTGCTGCTCCGTCCCAGACAGAAACTCCAAAATAAAAAAAATAGACAAAACCAATTTTTACTCTGAGGACAAAAGGACTGGTTTAGGGTATAATAATGTGGTTGAAATAGAAAAGAGTTTGTTCGTGTATGGGGTTCAAAGCAGCAATAGGCAATATCACATGCTGGCAGCTCCAAATGACAGTGAGGGGGAACAGTTTGAAATATTTGTACTTCATTACTCAGAAGTGCTGGAATAACATGACATCACTTAACTTCTCACAGAACACTCATATCAGCTCGGCAGATCTGTGATACCAGAGGGCAAAGAGAGCCGAGGATTTTAACTTTACTAAGCATAGCTTTCTCTGAGCATAGCCCTCGCTGGCTGCTGTTCAAAAGACAATTTTGGAGGGACAGGTACCAGACTATCTGAGGATTTCAAGGCCAATAAGTAAATCTTACTTCATTCACCTGAGACACAATATTGGAAAATGCAATCTCCTTGTGTTTCCATCCCTTTATTTTTTCTGTCAATTTATTACAAGCAGTCTTTGTTCCTCTTCTTTTTCCATTTCACTATCAGCAGTAAGCACTTCTGTTCTTTCTTTCTTTATGGTTCTTGTCTCTGATTTGCATTCCCAGCAGCCAAACCCCAAGTCCGTTCCACAATCTCGAGTCTCACTCATTAAGTCTGAATCCAGCACAGCCTCAAGGCTATTGAAACACCTGTCTAACACTGATGCCAGCTCCCAATTACTGCTCTGTTAGCTCAGTCTGGGCCAAATACTAAGCCTTTCACAACCAGTTTTAGATGTATACATGGAACACTTTTCCCCAAAAGTATTATAATATGAACATGTGAACAGAGATGGAATTCATTTGCATTTGCATTCATTAGCATAGGCACGTAGCAGAGGATCGTGCAAAAACTGTAATCAGAAATTCACGTAGTTCTTATTGTTACTAGTTTTACTTCATTTTGATATTCTGATCTTATTGTCTAAGACAACAATTGCCTGCGTGATCTGCATCTGTTAAGCTACACTTGGAAAATGAGATTAGCAAGTACTTGCTGAGGTATATCCAAAAATTACATGCAAGACAACACACACAGCAATGCACAGGGCCCTCTTGGATGATTTCAGACAGGATTGTCGACTCCTTACACTCAGTTTCAATCTTCGTCTTCTCACAGTGTGACTGTTGGTGGGCAATTTGTCCTCCACTTTGGCCCAGGTTGAAATATCTCAGCAGCTAGTGGATGGATTGCCATGAAGCTATGTCCAAGCACAACGGGATATATTCATCTGAGTTTGGTGATCCCTTGACTTTTCATCTAGAACCACCATTTTTGCATTTTAGTCAAATGTCTTGACACCTACTGGATAGATTGCCATGAAATTATGCACAGAAATTCATGGTCCCCAGAAGATTTTGCCTGATTTTGATGACTAGGTGTAGGCTGTTAAACTAAGGAGTCATTTTGAAAAAATATCTTGCCAAGTATAACTTGTGGAATTGTGATCACCTGAATATTTGGAAGTTTTGTTTTGTTTCTACTGTCTATAGATTTGGGTTAACAAATCGCGACAATTTGTTTACAGTGGGTCACATTTAGAATTCTAATTTAAAGGATCATAATGATAGAGTGATCTGCAGGAAGAGGAATAAACAGGAAGACAGACATCAGAATGTTGTAGCTTAATCAAACTACTCTCTTTTGGATCTCAAACTGCTCTAATCATTAAGGACTCAGTTCTAGACACCATACAGTGCTCTGGTCTTACAATGCTTCATCATCTAGATGCATGTAATCAATCCTGCAATTAGTGATTACCCTGCTGAGTTTGGAGGTTCCATGTGAGTACTGAATATCAATATTAGAAACCAACACTGAGTCATTTGAAGGTTTCATAACTGTGTAGTTTTACATACAGTGATCTGTACACGTGATGCACATGGTCCCTGCACTGATTTATTATGAGAAGTCTATTTTTCAAAAGCTGGCTGAGAGAATTCTCATGAGAGTGCTGTCAATTCTGATCAGATGTGGATGTAGAAACCTTCAAATTAAAGCTGAAAATCAGTATTTAAACCTTATAGCCCTGGATTCACTTCAAATAAAATGTGCTACAGTGTAAAGCAAAAATCTAATCTATCTATCCCAAACACTTAATTGCACTGTATGTGTAGATTATAGAGAGCAGAGAGCAGCATAATTGCTCCCACTAAAAGCTGCAAGTTAGACTTTGGAGATATGCTAAGTCTGGTCTGTGTGTTCAGCATGCCTTTGATGTGAAATGTGAATGTGTTTGTGATGGTTTCAATTGTTATCTTGTAAATTAAATGATTTGCTTAGAGGAAGCTCTTAAATTGAAAATGAGCTGATGGTGAGGATGGCACTGATGAGTTCCGTCCCTGTGCTGTGTAAAGCAAAAATAAATAGTGAGCTGTAGCCTTTCCTATGGGCGATTCATTGTCTTCTGGATGCTCGAGTTCTTCCAGTTTCTGAAATAGCTGCAGTATTTTCTTGCCAGCCGTGGTTATGTGGCTCTATCATCTAATCACAGCCTGTGGCAAATGGAGAAATAAGATCGATAAGAGACAGTTTGATGGATTGCCGAGATAAAGACAGGCATAACACAACTGGATTACTGCCCCACACATAAGTCCTACTTTACAAAGTGATCATTAGCTGGTTCTGTGAAGTACTTTGCAGGAAAGATAAATATGTTCTTCATTAGGGGAGCAAGGGAGTCTATATCACACATGTCTTCATCTCACCATCTTGACCGTTTCCCTGTCCATAACCCACCAGCTTTCCAGGTAATGGTTAGACTAAACTGAGTCTCAAGGTAGTGCTGAGATTATCCTCTCAACATGTAACCAATTTCATCACTTTTTAATGGCCTGTATTCCCTTGTCAGTGCAAAATCTCCCAGGAAAGAAGAAGATGCTTCCATTTATTTTCCCTCTCCGATCAATTCATCTCCCTCCCTGACATATCTTCTATTCAATCCATCATGCCCCTGTTTATCTAGTAGCTTCTAACATTCAGAGTGGTCCACTTTCTCCCACTTCATCTATAAGGTTAATCGATGTCATTCCTTGGTTCCTGCATCTATCTCTCCATATGTCACCATCTCTCACCTATTCTTTCTCATCCTGCACTTAAACCGTCATTCGATTTAAGCAATCTCTCTGTAGGTCTATCTCAGTCATCAAGGAAAAATTCTGCGGTGTGTATTTTTAATGGCTTAGCTGGAAGAATTTGACCACTTTACATATTTACAGTTTTTTTATCAAAAGGAAAGGCACCTCTGCAGATAGGTGGCCATGAAATCAATGGCCATAAATCTGGTTTTATTCCAGAAAATTACACAGTAAAACTACATGTATTCAGTGATTCCCTCAAATAGACTCTAATAAAGCATTCTGAACACGAAATACCAAAACTCCTCCTTGAAATCCAAGTCAATGATAAACAAAATAAAAAGATGTCAGGGAGGATAACAGGACCAAGAGTCTGCAGCCATGATAGCACTCTATGGGGCTGTACTTCAGCACAGTGGTACTTTGAGCTGAATGCTAATGTCCAAATGCCCAAGTGCTCATAATGACAGTGTTACCACGCTGATGTTTAGCAGGTAAAATGTTTATCATGTCGACTGTCTCAGTCTATTGTGTAAGCATTAGTGCTGTCAAAAATATTGCGTTATTAATGCGTTAACGCAAATCAATTTTAACGGCGTCATTTTTTTTTTAGCGCGAGATTAACGCTCTTTGTGACCTAGTGCACTTGTAGTTTTTTATAAGCTGCGGCCACTGCTAGTAACGTTAGAAAAACTACAGGATCCAATTGTAAACCGGAAACAAAACAATAGACACGCACGTGTTTGGTCTTGCCTGCTCACTAGCTGTAAAAAAGTAGGCTACTGGTTTGTGTGGATGTCAAGCGCGAAATGCCGAAATGGATGCGAACAAGATTCTGAATGGAAAGTTTAGTTTCAAAAAGTTGCCAGATGGGTCGACTGACAAGACCAAAGTTTTCTGTGTGTATTGTTGGTGTGAACTGAGTTATCACTGTAGCACATCCAGTCTGAAATACCACTTGATGGCCAAACACACGGCTAATGCGAATTCTCCACTGCCTCCTTGTCAAAACCAGGCGACAATGGATGGCTTTCGACAGAGGCGTATGGATGCTAGTATGTTCAAAGGAAACGTAAGAAAGGAAAGTTTAAGCCATGGTTTAACTGCACTATAGGGAGTCATCGTTTGCAATGATGTGCACTTTGTAACTTTATCTTGTATCACCCTGTTTTGATCCCTTAGAAAGGGTTGTTGAAGGGGCTTTTTTGTGACCAAGTATTTATTTTTTTTGTCATCTGTTTATTGACAGTTAAATTGTGTGAGATTTTATTCATTCAAATGTGAAGAATGTTAGTGTGAAATAT
The DNA here is from genome assembly GCA_037975065.1 of Chaetodon trifasciatus. Lineage (NCBI taxonomy): Eukaryota > Metazoa > Chordata > Actinopteri > Chaetodontiformes > Chaetodontidae > Chaetodon > Chaetodon trifasciatus. Next base: position 12,358,573 of record JBBMOE010000014.1, on the reverse strand, counting down.
AACAAATATTTTAATCGATTGACAGCACTAGTAAGCACGCTAACATTTAGTTAAAATTGATCAGGATGTCAGTACCAAATTTCTCTGGCAGTCAATCCAACAGTTGTTGAGACATTTAACGCGAAACCACACACATCACGGTGGTGCTTGTGGAGAATTCAGGTGTCACTAAAGTCAGTGGAACTGCTGCGATACAGTATTTTACAGGATAAATGAAAACTTTGACAGGCTGGTGGTGCGAGGTGAAAAGTCAGACGATCAACAAAGCCATTAGGCTTTATCTCTTGTGTACACCATGAGCGTCATTACAAAATGTCACGGCAATCAATCTCCATATCAGAATCAATTAATATTGAAGACTTTCCACAGACAATCATTGCTGTATTGATAAGTTCATAAGGTTCATTTGCAATCCAGCAACTACATCATATTGGAAGTGAACTACACTGACACCACTGAGGGTGATCAAACCCTCGAAAGGTCCATTATAAATCAGACTAGATATATGCAAAGCTTTATTTAATTACATGCAAAGCTTTTGACAGCACTGCATACATATACATACATACATACATACATACATACATACATGCATGGTGTGTGTGTGTGTGTGTGTGTGTGTGTGTGTGTGTGTGACCCTGGAGTTCAGCAACCATTTGCCTCATTGATCAAAGGACCACTGTTAAAATGAAGGCTAACATCCTACTCATTCGTCTACACTTTAGAGGACACCCCCCTGTGTTCTCACTGTGCTTCTGCATCGTTATAACTGCACAAAGGACCGAAATAGATTGGTCTAAAGATATTTGGTTGCAGATCTAAAAACAAGTCCACACTGACAGGCATGAACTGTCGATGGAGAATAGCCTCAAACAGGGTCCTGCAGATCTGCCATGTATTATTCAGACATTATTTTCCAGCTGCACTGACTGGATCGAAATGTAACTGTAAGTCATTCATCGATTAAAAACATAAAATGTTGCTGTTTGAGGTTTTGCTGCTCGACAAATTGAGCAACTCCTTTCATTATACGCCGCAATGGGTTATATGTTTCAGACTTGTTGCATTATTAATGATGAATATGATCAATGGATGAATCAGAAGTTGCAGCTCCACTATGGCTTCACAATCCACCACGACAAAGAATCCAGCATCACTTAAAAATGTAAAGGATGTTTTTTCCACAACTAAAACAATATATTCAGAGCAGAAAGCGCCACTAATATCTGTGCATTTATTTTGCCACTATGGGGGATATTTACTAAGGATTTGCAGCCCTTTTTATAAGTGCCCAACAGTAAAATTGCATATGACTTCAAAGACAAGCGGCACCACTGCCTGCATGAATGCATGTTTGTGTGTATACATTATGTGGTTTAAGGAAGAAGAGGGATGCTGATACGAAGCCTCTGCACCTGACTTATTATCGCCAACTGACCACTGCTAAAGAAGATCAGGGATCAGGGAAAAGCGTACAACAGATAGCTGATGTAACCATTTGTAATTCCTTTTTGTTGTGTATTGTTTGGAATATTTTGTTTTTTCTCTGTCCGATGGTCCACTTCTGGTCTACCCATGGTTGGAGTAGCGTTGCCAGAGGAGCAAGCACGTGAAAGTCGTCCAACATATGTTCATTCAATCAGTTTAACTGAGGGGAGGGGTGATTTTATTTGGGTTTCATTCACAGTTTAGTTTTTTTTTCTAGTTCATTGTTTCAGTTGTAGCAGGCGTGCCTATGTAAAATAAATAAATAAATTGTACAGAAGAACAGAACATATAGAAATATATGTGAGATAATTTATCAGTCACTGTAAGCAGCTCTGTGGGTTCACGTTGTATACGGACAGCCAAGGTCATTGAATGTGTGAAGGCTGGAGGGAACCTCTCTGCCGCTCCATCGTTGGACTGATGCTGCTTTTCATTTCACCATTCTATACATCTCACTGCTGTCGGCTAGCATCCTTGTGAACTTTGTTTTTCCACTATAAACCCTACATATTGCAGCAAGTTCACATATGCAACTTCACTGTAGCTCTCTGCTCATCGCCATCACACATAAGAGCAGCGATGCTTTCACATGGTTGAACCTTTCTGCGGCCCATTCTGCTTGGGTTCGTGTTCTTCCTGAGTTTGGCCGAAAGTCTCTCACAGATTTTTAGTGTTTATAATTTCCCCTCACATATAGCCTTCCTCTTGCGTATGTAAATGGTTGCAAATTTCTTCTCTTTAAGGTTCAGCCACAGAAAAAAAATTTTCCAGACATGCGTAACATAACTTGGAATTAGATCATATTTAGCTGCTGTTTATGCAAATCAGATGTACTGCAACTGATGTCCATCTGGACTCTTAGTAAATATCCCACTAAACTGAAAAATTGCGACAATGCCAGATTTTGCACCCCTGTTGGTAATTTGCGGCAGGTTTAGTAAATGTATCCTATATTATTTTACACTGCTGTCAAAATTTACCATACATCACTGCTTATCTGAAATATTTACAATGCAATAATATTTTTACCAAGAGGAAACAGTCAAACTGTGCTGGACACACACAAGAATCAGCCTTCGCTACATTGAAACACATCCATCATGAGCTGTGGTTACGTACATTTCAGCAATACGGAAAGCATACAGAAACATAAGCCAGTAAGGCTTTCGTTATTACAACACACATGGCAGCACAGCATGCGCAGCAGCCTGGCAGACAGAATTGTAACAGCCAATGTGGAGACCCTTGGGAGACTTAACAATAAATCAGATTCTGCTCAAAACTGATCAAATAATGCGGGCATCAAAGAGTTGCCTCGCTCTCCATTCTGAAATAGAGCCAAAGAAACAAAGGCATTACACAATCTGACAAACATTAACAAATTGTTCTGACACTAGAAACCCGAGGAGGAGGCAATCACCTGTTGAGGTCCAGATCAAATTGTATATGTTCCTATTGAGAGTCAAGGAAAAACAGGGGGAACCGTTTGCTCTGCATGTTGAAAAGCCTGCCACCAATCCTAATTCAGGTGAAAGCTTGACTATGAATTCTACAGCACTATGAAGCAGATGCATCAAAGCCCATAACATGATATCTTTTACAGATCACTCCCAATATCACTGAAGAAATCTGGAATATTTCGGAAAGAAATGGAGGAAAAACTGTATCTGGTAGAAATGGAACATTGATGCAGTGATAAATGTACGGTATGAAGGCAGTTCTAGTAGAATTTGATTGTTGGAAAATGGCTCAAGTTAAACTGAAAGTCATGCATTAAAAAAGTAAGAGAGAATTAATTGTGCTATGTGATTGCATGTTGTTACTTGCCTCTAGTGAGAAAACATAATGTATGCTAGTGCATGTTTTGTGTTTCCATAGTGGCAGTCTGGGCACCCAGGTCAAAATTTCCATTACTGTGAATAGCTAAGCGAGGAAAAGACGACTTGATTTCCAAAAGCCATGAATAAAGGATAGCTTAAAGGATAGCTTATTTGAAGTGAACTTTAAGTGAAAGTGGTAGCTTCAAGTTATCAACCAAAACCAAAACTCCGATCAAGCCCACAAGGAAGAAACACAGAACTTAATGTTTGCCCACAGATCCTACTTGTGGCTGATCATTTAAATCTTTGGATGCCAGTGTTTAGGTGTGTTCCCATGTTTGTGAGAACAGAGTGACAGTAATAATTGTAACTGTTCACTGATAAGAGAACCTAAATACTTTCCAGATTTGTACTATGATCAACATGAATTTAATATGAACTGTAATTGACTGTATGATATATGCATTTACTTTTTAGATTTGTAGCTCATTTTAAGTGTAATATAAAGAGGTTTTGTATTGGAAGAGGTTTTATGTTCCTGTTACCATTATGTGCAAATCAAGAAAATCTCTGTCTGAGAACATTTCTAGTTAAGGTTTGGATGGTGCCCTGTATGCCACACTGATGTCTTTTGCCTCTCACATGCCTGTTAAAGTGATGCAGTCTGATTCTGCGTATTTCCGCTGTTTCCTGAAGTGAGGGAGGCACTTGTCACAGATATTGATTTCTGTTTACTGAGGCCAATAGCGTTGAATGTGTGTTACGTTAACAGAAGTTCCAACAGTCTTAATTTCTTGCTGTCATGCTCCAGTTAGGGCTGCGACTAACAACTAATTTATTATCACTTAATCTGCTGATTATTTTCACGATTGTTTAGTCCATAAAATGTGAAAAAAACAAATCTGAAAAATGTTTACCACAATTTCCCAGAGTGACATCTTCCAATGACGTCCCGAAGACTCTTCATTAATTTTCTTTCAACTGACTAATCGATTAAGCAGCTAATCGTTGTAGCTCCAGCTCCGAGCATTGCCCACTTAAACATTCTTCCAGTTTCACACATTTACACCTCCAAGTTGTCAAGTCTAATCCTGCTGGCAACCACACATTGCCCCCGGTGCAACTAAGGATTAAACGGCTCTTTTAAAGGGCATGTCCAGAGATCTATTAGTGGCAGGAGATGGCGTCCTCATCCTTTTTCTTGTCGAGATTTTCAATCAATCACTGGTTCAAAGAACTTCCCCTACAGACTCGCTTCTCTAATCAGAGGGCTGCCACTTTCAACTTGGTTGTAAAAGGTGCGAACCTGTGAAGAAAGAGGTGAACAAAGATTACTGAGCAAACGCCATGGGAAAAGGAGTAAAAGACTAACAGTCAGTCTGTAGAAGCTACGCTGCCAATCACACAGCACTGCGCTCTTGCAGGGATGTAAAGTGACACACGGTATCTCTGAATGCTAATGTGATCAGTGACATTCAGCCAATATTGCAGTTGCAGCAGGCTTTAAGAGGCATACAGACAGCTCTCCATAACCCAAAGATAAAGTCATGTCTCACAACAGACTTCAAGGAAGGCAATATGTGTGTTTGATGACAGGGATAATGTCTAGATTCACTCACACAGTCATTTCCTCGTGCAAACACTGGATCCTACAAGGAATGACCATGTTTCAGTTAGCCTGATCTGCCCTCAGCCATGCAAAGAAATACAGATATTCTGCTTATTCATGCAGGAATAATCAGAATATCTTCTGCACAAATGCAGAAATCCCACAGTTTTACTTCACACTCAGTGAGCTAAAAGTATTGTTTGTCAGAGAAAACTGGGAAGTTTGGGAAGTTGCAAGACTCCTCCGTATTTTCATCAATACAGGAGAGAAAAGCTAAGAGCAAGTAGTAAAAGTAATTAGCAAGTAATGTAACCATCTGAGAGGATAAGCATCTTGAACTCCACCATGTATACCCCACACCATCCAAGCCTCCATGTGAAGCACGTTGCACCAGCTTCTCCATTTAAACGTCCATACAGCCACTCGACAATGCGATCTGGTCAATTCAATCATCGCGACTTAGGAAAAAAAAGGTTCATTTGAAATTCTATATATGCACCCGGAGGCGACGAGCGGAACCTTGATAATTAAGTCAGGCCTTGTAGGACTGAATTCACGGCACTTCTCTGAGAAACATGCACAGACCTTACTGTTCCTCTTAGCTTTAAATATTCTGTAGACAGCTGAATATAAATGTACAGTAAGAGCATCTGTGCTGTCCATATGTTCTACAAACGTGGATGCGTGTGTGGGTACAATACTGCAAACCTTATTCTGATGGCTCATTTGCTGCTTTTCAAAGCAGAAATAACTCATTGAAATTGAAAGTAGCTATTCAGTTTTACTTTCCCACAACATGCAAATATTTATATTTTGTGTACATCCAAGTCTACATAACAGACAGAACAACCATACAGCAATACTGTAATACTTTTATTTATTTGTGATACTGTCTACCCCACAGCATGCATCTAGCAGCAGCATGGCAACAGAAATAAAGCCCTTATGGATGAATACCTACACCTCTGCTGCAGCCTCTTAAGACTCGTTTTTAACCTTTTAAGGCCAAAAGTCACGGAAAAGCCTTTAGGAGCTGGTGTAGGCTGAATTTTCTGTAAAACATAATACCTTGAGAAAATCCCACACACAGTATAATTACATGAAACACTGTGTTTTGGCAGATCCTTCCCATTCACACTGGCTCACGAGCCTTTGTGCATTACACAGGCCACTGTTTTCTTTCAGCACATGAATTACATGATAAAAATCTCAGCGTCCTCCATATGGGTGGGCAGTCGACCAGCTGGAGCCAGAGAATGACACGCATTAGTTAGTGCATCAGTTTCAGACCGAGTAACTTTCTTTGGAGTAAATGGGCTGCCATGTACAGATTCTTCATCCAAGCTTCAATACAGACTCAAGTTAACTGTATTTTTACTGGCAGCCAATCTCCACAGTGCCTCAGTCTCAACTGTTAAAGTAATGGCTTCATTTCTGGCTGAGAAAGCTCCATCACCTGTTGTTTTATTTCTAAAGGTTTTAGATTGAGTCGTTTTTGCAAGGGCAACAAAAGCCTATAAAAGCATCTACGGGGTGAAAACTGGAATTAAAATAGTAAATCATATATGTTATCTTCTCAAATGAGGGAAGAATGAAAAGCGGCCTCAGCAGTAGTGCCATCATCATTTATTCACTCCGAATCATCTCCATAGATATTGTGTTTGACTTGAAGAGAGAAGACCACTTCCTGACAGCAGGAAGTGATAGCGATGTAAATTCTGAAACTTCCTAGAAGCTCTCTCAAAAGATGTGGATCTTTCCTTGTTAATGAGTTTAATGTAAAGTAATATGAAAGCAGTTATTCTTAACAGTCCTAACAGGTATGAATCCAACATTTTCATTCATTTTTACTGAGACAGCTACTCTGTCTCAGTAAAAATGAATAGAGAAAATATAATCTGTCTTCTAGGCCAAGACAATTAGGCACAAATGAGGCATAAAGCAAAACTTTTTTTTTTTTAAGCTAAAACTGATTAAAAAAATCTGAAATTAAATTAAATTTCTTATCATCGGGTTATTTGGTTTGCTGGAGCCTTTGCACCACATCTCGTAGGCTTCATGAGTGGATATGGTTTGCTCAGTCGTGGAGACCACAGTTGTTATGATCTCCCCTCATAGACGACTGCCTGTTATCATGAGTGACACTACATATCAAGTGCAAACAACAACGACCTCCATGGCAACTGTGCTTCCTTTCAACCACTGATGAAAGGCAAAAGATATGGATCAATTTTTAATCAAGGGGTTAAGGAATGAGGCTTCGAGCTCAACTGATGATCTCCTTCCAAATGACATTCCACTTGCTTTTTTGGCTTCCACAAGTTTTCTTTAACTGAGGTCTCTATTATTAATGTGCATTTATGTAATGCCTTGGCACTGCTGTTGGTCTCCTCTCGTCGTCTATGCACATTTGTGCGTCATGTGGACTCAGGCCATCCAGCTACGACATCAAGAATCATGCACGCAAAATCCCTTACATGTGTTGAGACCGCGGTATTAATTAATTAGTGTCTTCATTTTTGCTCGGACCAGTGATTTTATGTATTCATCACACTGACAAGGAGTGCGCTCATTATCTTTATCACATGGCAGGGAAACAATTGAAGATGTGTGGTATTGCAGCTCTGATGGGCAATAAAGGCACTGACATCCCACGGTTTCAGCCATTTTTTTCTCGGTGAATACTAAACATAAATTGCAAAAACTCATTTTCTGGGGTTTGGTGGGTGGAGTGATACTGTGCTAAATCCTGGGGGAGACAGACTTCCTGTCATAGGTTAGTAAAAGGACCAAATGTGCATTTTTCTGGGAACTTTTCTGGGAAGTATCCAACTTTTTGGAACCAGTTATAGGAACCATTTCCTTCAGCATGAACCAAGAACTTTCTGGGGGTGTATTTCTGGTCCGTTCAGAAATAAAAATGATGACTGACTATGCAAAATACAGTGCTCTTTCTTCCAATACCCAGGGCAGGAAACACCTAAAGTAATACAAGTCATTTATACTGGCTACTACTTTTTGAAGGAAACATAATATCGGCTGGATTACGTTCACTGGCAGCCGTTTGTTCCAATGCAGCAGGTAGTGTGACGTTATGACACAGCAGTGAAAACTTATCAGCCAATGAAAACTGTTTGTACATGATTGGAATACGTAAAAAAAAACAGCTGGAGCCCCTTCATAAACTGCCTGTGGAGGAATTACTGTTGTATCAAGAGAGCCCTGAAAACCGTTCCAGGATAATAACTTAAAGGGAGAGAAACTGGGCCTGAATGTTGCCCACCAACGTCATTCTCAGTAACTGTTTTCTCTAACACGTCTGTCCAAGAAAAAAACAGTACCGTTACCTACAGCATGCCAAGAGAGGTGGGCCTGGAAGGAACCAAGAAGGAAGGAGGATAAATAGAGATAGAAAAAAAGAAATTATCATAAGTTGTTATTCTTTGTCTGCCATCACAGCTGAGAGACGCTGTGTTCTGGGACCACATGACGTGAATTTCTGCTGTGACAAAGACTGTGTGGCATGTCTGAGTGCGTGTGTGTGTGTGTGTGTGTGTGCGTGTGTGCGTGTGTCCATCTGCAGCTGAATCTGTGTGTGGTTGCATGTGTCGGATTCAGGGGGGCAGCAGATGTAAAGCATGGGAACAGGATGGCATCTGAATCACATGAGACGCAAAAAGCATGACACATGCAGGTCATGGAACACCCAACGAGCCTCACACACACTCACACGCACACACATACACACACAACCCTTTACTTCTATCCATGTAAGGACCCTCATTGACATATGCATTTGCTAGCCTCTTACCCTCATAACTACATGCCTAACCCTAACTTTGACTTAAAACTAAGTCTTAACCTTCAAACAGCCCTTTCAAGTTGTGAGAGCCACTTTTTAAGTTAGACTTAAAAGTATTGTGCAGGTCCTGAACATGGCTGCCCTCCTGGGAAATATGTACAAAGTATAAATGCAACCCTTTTTTGGCTTTTTAATGAGTTTCTTAGACTTTATGTATTGTTACGAAAGGCTTATTTCTCTCATATTTTGTTCCCAAATCTGTGCTACTGAGCACTTTGCCAAGATAATTCATCCACCTGACAGGTGTGGCATATTACAATGCTGATTAAACAGCATGATTATTGCACAGGTGTGCCTTGAGCTGGTCAAAACAAAAGGTCACTCTAAATTGTGCAGTTTTATCACACAACACAGTGCCACAGGTGTCAAAAGTTATAAGGGAGCAAATTGCATAGCTGACTGCAGGAATGTGCACCAGAGCCTTAGAACTGAATGTTCATTACACTACCATGAGCCATCATCTGTGTCGTGTCCGAGAATTTGGCAGTATGTCCAACCGGCCTCTAGACCGCCTTGAACCACGGCAGAAAAAGACTTAAAGCTTTTATTATTTTAAACTCATGAAAAATGGAACAAGAAACAGAGGTATAGTGTTTAATTTTTGTTTAGTTGAGGCAGAGGTAGAGCTTCAGTGGACACTGTGCTACAGTGTGAACACATAAGGTGTGACGTTGTGTCCTGACAAATACGGCACATACAAAACCATGTGCAAATAGTGTTTTAATAGTGTTGAGTGTAGTGGGTGCAACACAGCAGCCCTGTCTGATGAGCCGCGGCCACATCGACTGCATTGCATGGCTTTATCAAATCTGCATATGCACAACAGTAGAGACCATTAGCTGTTGGTTTTCTTCTCACATTTGAACCTGTTGTTCATCTTACTAACAATTATTCTGTGCATGACAGTCGCTCAGCGGGCTATGTCTTCATGAGTCACCTCGAGATTTTTACCTGCAGTAACATTTGACAGATGAATCTCTCTCAATATGGCATTTCAGCAGACTCACACAACTAGCAAGTGTATCTTTTTTATCTTTACACAGATATAGAAATAAATGTAATCAAAAAAATCTATTAGGAGTGGATGTCAATAAAATAACCAATGCCATAACACACTTTGACACTGTGTTAAATTGTGCTCATGAACAAAAACATGTTCAAATTGTACTGAAAAGTTGGGGTGTTGACGTCAAATTGTTAGAAACGTAGCAGAATTATCAAACTTGCAGCAGTTGTTTAAAGGGATAGATCGGGCTACACGAGGCACTAATGCATATTCAGTGTATTACCAAAAGTGGATGGCAGTCAGCACGTCCCCAGTTTGGAGAGGCAGAGTAGTACCGACACGGAAGCTAAGCAACATGCTGCTTTAGATGCTCCACAGAAACTTAAAAAAAAAATAAAAATCTTTAGCAGTTCAAGTGCTATATTCAGAACATTTTCAGTGTTTTACCTTGCTATCAGACAGCTTTTATTTGCAGGCCTTTAGCACTATCTTACCTAATGGTTGAGTGCAGCAGTACTCTCCAGCAAGTGCAGAAAATATAAAACCAAAGGAAAGTGCTGGCTGATTGAAAGGTAAAGTGAGGTGAACGTTTTAGTGAGTGTTGTGTGAACTTGTTTGCTTGAATGTAACAAACATTCATTTACATGCAAAATCAGATATATCATGTTTAGAACTGGTAATGAAGTCTGAGGCACTCCAGAAGGCAGTGTGTCAAATGGCTGTCAACTAATGAAGACATCATTATCAAAAGAGCTGACAAAGCAGAGCAGTGGTAGTGCGGAGCACAGACCAGTATATCACAGAGGCCAGGCAACAGCTGGATAACCGTGACTACTATGAGCCCTTATTGTCAAACCCAACTGAACAAATTAAGACTAAATTTAGAGAAATGCTCCAACAGGCAAAGAATGAAGAGTGGATTTGCAGAAAGAAATAATGATTTTCTATTGTGTCCAAAAACCCCTCCTTTCTACATGCTTCCTAAAATACACAAGAACTTGGAGAATCCACCAGGGAGACTTATTTGTGTCCCTGGTGGATTCTGACTAAATGAGTCAGAACCAGCAAATTTTATATCAAGTCATTTGTGTTAGTTTTACCATCTTATATTCAAGATAGCATGCATGTATTGAATGAAACCAAAGCCATAAAGAACACATCATTTTAGTGACCATGGACATGGAATCACTATGTAGTAATAGTGACCATGAAGAGGGGTTAGAGGCTTTATCACATTACTTAGAAAAGAGACAACAGAAGCAGATGCTGCTGCTTCTTTCATTTGGCAACACTTAGCGATGGCAGCTTGTTTTGCATAAAATTATTCTAACCTGTTTATTCTGAAAGGAAACACTTGTGTTTTCCAGCCTAAACGTCTACTTGGTCAAGATTATACGGTGGGAGAGGTACATAGATTATATTCTCTTATTATGGTGTGGTCAGAGAGAGAACTTCTACAGTTTCATATGCATTTAAACGACAGTAATTTGAGGCTTAGCCTGGAGTTCTCTTTAACTGAAATCCATGTGTTGACCTTCAGATCTTGAAAGAGGACAATGGAGATTTACATAGATCTATATTTAGAAAACCAACTGATCCCAACACCATCCTCAGAGCAGGCAGTTTCCATCCCCTACGGTCGATTGACAATATACCTTTTGGGCAGCTTAAGGGACTCAAATGCATTTGTGACACAGAAGAAGATTGGGACATATTGAGAAGTGACAGTTCTCTCAGTGAAGCTCCTCCACATGCACCTACCATTAGCTTAAGAAGGGCCTAACAATTAATGACAAACTGGTCAAGAGTTACCTTCCCCCTGTGCAACATAACACCTGCTTAAGCATCACAGCAGGTAACCACAGTGTGCAAACTGCAATCATTGTGGTAACATGATTCAACTACACTGACAAAACATCAGGTCCTAAGTTTAACATACAGTCACTGATCGATTGCAATACCTCGTATGTGGTCTACAGTCTCCAGTGTCCATGTGGCTGTTTTTATATTGGGAGAACTAAACATAAACTGAAGGAAGGACCGGCCCAACATAAACATGCTATAAGAAATGGTGACCCCCAACATCCCAGGGTTCCACTCATTAAGAGGCTGACCATGGCGTTTGCAATATGCTAAAGAGATCAGCCACAGACTGCAGAGAAAACTCAATAAGCGGAGGGGATAGATTAAAAAGGCTCCTACAAAGAGAATCATTTTGGATTTGCACACTGAAAACTACGCCCAGGTTTGAATGGGGAACCTGGTTTCTCTCATTTCTGTAACTGCCCTTTACGTAGAAATGATGACTCGCTTTTGCCTTTGTGTGCTCAATATTAAGATGCTGCTGTATTTGTAGTTTTTGTTTGCTAGTTGTGAGGTTCTCTGCTGCCAATCATACAAGGCGACGACAATCTTGTATTTGCCCTGAAAAAGGCCTCAATGGCTGAAACACGTAGGCACGTGCTGTGCCGAAATTAACAGTCATGCATTAGTAAAGTCTTCTTAATTCACTACCTTCTCAAGTGCCTCAGACTTCTCTACCAGTTCTAAACTATTTGGATCCCCAAACTGAAGAGCACCAGAAGGACACCATTTGCAAGCACTCCTTGCAACCTGGCTTTCTTGTTTTGCCTGAAGTCATATCCTGTTGTCAGACATTTTGAACTCATTAAGTTATTGCTAATATTTACCAAAGAGGGATTTTCATTTCTGACAGCGCTGCTGGACTGACAATATTCACTGACAGGAAGTTTAAGCACTTCTACTGCTTGGAAAAATGTGAAATTCTCCTGGTTCAATAGTTGTGGTCTGGTCTCATTGTGTGATTTTTTTATTAAATCAACTATTAATAGCTGTTGCAACTTGTGGTCTCATAACTGTATAAAGATGTTGCTGACTGACGAAGGTCTATGACCGAATAATTACATTTTCAATAAACTTAGTGCTCACACTACGAAATATTTGGTTCTCTGAGATCAGTAAGTCATCTGAAATGGATTTACGGTGAGGAAAAATACTCATGGAATCAGCTGGTCCTCCAGAGCAGCTTCCAAGGGACAGCATCATACGGTGGGGTCAGGGTCAAATGCAGCACATCATTAAAGAAAAAGCGGTTGTCCATTTCTTGCTCGTCACTCCTCAGGTGAGACTGCTCGCAATGAGATTTGAGACCAAAGTAAAAGCTTGTCAGATTGTGAATGGGTGTAATTGCTATGCTTTGCACAATGAAAAAAAAAAAAAAAGATAATTATGAAGTACAAGGGCAGGAAAAAGCGGTTTGAATGACAAAAGGCATGTCTGCCTCTCCTGAGCATTATCCAGCACTGAAAATAGCACCATCACTTAATGCAGTGGAACTCTCACTTCCTCAGTATCTGCCTCTGCTCCTTCACTACTCTACTCTTTGTCTGACTTTGTTTCACTGTGGCCAAAAACCAAGGCTGGTCAGGACATTCTTTGAAAGCGACATAGAGGGAAAACCAATCTGCTCCTCTCCTCTTCCCATGTATACTCAGCTCCACAGGTACTTTTTCCTCAGAAACCTAAATGCCTGTTGAGTGGGATTTGTCCAATATAAAAGCCACACGGAGGAGCAATCTTGCCACTTGGCACAGCCAGATCTCAGAGGTACAACATCAGTGACTGTGGAGGACTGCTATTAACAGTCTGCATTCAACAAGCACAAAACTGTACAAACTGGCAGCATTTAGTCTCTCTCCATCCATATATCCTGTATTAGTGCTCCAGACGGTTTACCATTTTTTCCACAGATACACACACACTTACAGTAACACATATCAAACAGGAGCAGTTATTCAACAAAATTTTAAATCGGAAAAGATAGATGTTCCAGTCCTTTGTGCATTCTGCGACGACACCAGCTGCTACTAACTTTGAATGTTGACAGGATTATCAGGGCCAAAAGCTTACATATGATATGCAGGGTGAGTATGAATAATTGAGTTTCCTGTTCAAATGAATTACTGGAAAAGCACATTATGCCAACAAGAGTCTGTAAAATTGGAGAGACTCTCCCAACGTGTCTCAATTATTCATAGTATTCACGCAGAGTTTCCCAGTTAATCAAAAATATGTCTCAGAAAGATATGCTGCTCACAAAATTGGATAAAAGTGCAGCAAATGTTTGACCAAATCACCTCTAAGCTTCTCCCCATCAATCTCTGATTTCATTTGAATGTATAAGAGCATCAGCATACCCTGGGATGCAACTGAAAAGCTGTTAAGACCAACAGAAAAACAGAGATAACTGAGATAAGGGCTGATTGAGATTCAATCTATCTTTTCTGGCATTCTCTTCCTCAAGGAAGCGTGGACGATCCTTCATCATGTGGCATTAGTCTTATCAGCTCGCTCATCTGAACCGGCGATGATCACCAAACTTGGTTTCACCAGGAGGAATTGCAATTTAAGTTTTCAAAGGGATTTCAAAACCATCCATTTCTTGTGGTAACTTATGAAGCTGTCTACGAGACAGACGCTCTCTGAAAATGAAGGTTATCATTTAACAATGCAAGGAACTAGAAAATCTAATTAATGAAAATGTTTTGTAGATTTGGGGCACATTGGGAAGGCCACAGGGCAAAGCTATTGTATTTCATTAAGTCTGGGGGGAGATTAATCTGACGTTTTATGAAAATTATGTGAGTATATTGCAGACAAAGGACACACATAATGTAAAAAAAAAAGACATATTTTGTCTGCAGATGCAGGAGGCAGATATGTTAGCTTTGATAATGCCACTGTACAGCATTTGTAAAGCACCAAACAGCAGACAGACAAAATTAGCGATTAGCTGGTGACCATAATGGAACATTTAGCTGATATGAGGCAGACAGATATTCTTTCTCAGGAGTTGGTGGAGACCAAAACACAACTAAAAGGAGGGTGAACATTGGACTTGCTGTGTGGCCAGAAACATAACTCCATATGGATTCTAATGTTGTTTCATGTCTGCGTACGTACAGGCAACTGGATCCTTACACATGAGCCAAATGAACTTTGATAATATGTCACTGTTCTGTTTACAGGTTGTTGTAAAGGTTGTTATTTAAATTGTTATTTAAAATCTCACCAGTTCGACATTTCTCACCTAACAAAATGTGTGCAGCTGTTTGTTAGAAAAAACCTTAAAATGTAATTTTACTATTTTAATAAGCATCATTCTGAGACGTCACACATCTGGACCAGTTTCGATTTGCTGCTGTCTTCTTACTCTGAGACACCTCATAAATATCACAAGTTGAAATGTGAAAGCAACATAACAGGAACACTTGTATATCTCTTCATATGTTACGTTTCATATTTAGAATTATATCTTTGATTGCCAAGAATGACAAGAGAGCAACCACAACATCCAGAAACAGGTGTGAAGGCACTGATGCTGACTCCCCTTCAGTCAACTTGTGTCCCTTTAAGCCCTCACATTGTTTCAGTACACAACAGAAAAAAATGAGTCATATCTCTCGTGTAAGAACTTGTAAAAAGTTAAAATAGCCATGCAGCTCCTAAAGGAATCCCAGAATATTGGACAAGATAACTTCCATAGGTTTGAAAAGCTTAAAAAGCAATTTTACTATTTTAATAAGCATCACTTTGGGACTTCACATATCTGTACCGCTTTAGATTTGCTGCTGTCCTCTTACTCTGAGACACTTCATAAATATCAGCCGTGAACTGTTTCTCCCACAGGAAATCAAAAACTGTAATTGTAAAAGTCAGATTGTGGGATTTAGAGGATGCATTTTCTATTATAGCACAATACCTCTTTAGACACGATAAGGCCAAGAATTCCTACAGGGGAACACTTATCTCAAGCTTCCAAGAATTAATGCAGCATCTGGAAGTGTCAGGCTTTGTCTTTCTCTGGAAGAAACTCTGGCTGCCACAGTGAAACATTCAAAAACCCATCACATTCAGCTTCCTCCTACCTGTGCTGTAAGTGTGTGTGTGTGTGAGAGAGAGAGAGAGAGAGAGAGACAGAGACAGAGTGTGGTTTGGCTCAGAAGCAATCTAACTCACCCCAGCTGCAAAGCCTAAACTTCCATCCAAGATGCGCTTCTGAAAAGAGCAGACCAGACAAGAGAGATTGAGAACGTCTTACTGTTGACTGAACAGTCAAAATATGGCCCGAGAGTAATAAGAAAACAGCAGAGGCATTCTGTCAGTCGACGAGCTTCATGTGATGCGCTGCAACACACTCTGTGGCAGTTATACTGGCAATCCTCGGCTCTTGGCAGCAGCAGCTGAATGGCTGAGAGGATTTAAAAGATGTTGTCTTAAAATAAATAATAAAAACATGGTTCATTTATGTGCTGTTTTCATCCAGATGCTGTTTCCTCACTGATATATCTGATCAATTGTGTGTTCAGATGAAGCTGCACTGTGACAGCCTGTTTACACAGGAGGCGTTTCAGACGCATTTTTCACCCGTCCGTCTCATCTGTGTCTGGCCGGGTGTTTACTCTGGCCACGCAGGAGCCCAGAGCGGATTCTCACTTCACGTCCATTTTCTTCTGTTTTAGCCTCACAAACGCAGGTGACCTACTCTCAACACTGCGCACACACGGAGCTGCTCTGCTCAGGTGCTGTTTTCTCTGCGTGGGCTGCGCAGACATTACATAACATGAAGAACATCCACATTTCTAGAAAGATTCTGACACTTTGGGAAACAGTTTTTTTTTTTTTCTTTTCTTGCCAAGAGATGAGAAGATCAACATCACTCTTATGTCTGTCACTTAAATATGAAATTATTGCTCACCAAAGGTTAGCTTAGCTTAGCACAAAGACGAGAAGTAGAACCTAAATCAACAAATTTCTGTTTGTGTGACTTAAACAAACATGTTAATTAGTGAGATTTAGAGGTTTTGGAACAGCAGGCGGACTGTTTTACTTTTGGGCAGATTCCCCGAGTCTTAATGCTAAGCTATGCTAACCCTGCTAGCTCCAGCTACATCATTACCATACAGATGTGGGAGTGCTATCTTCTCATCTAATTCTTGCAAAAACAGTGGCGAAGTGCAAAGTGTTTACTCAGGCTCCACGTTTGTGGGTTCATGCAATACCTGTCGGCTGGAGAAGACAAACACCAGGGCTGCTCCGGCAGCAGTCAGACCCCAGGTGAACAGAGTCCCCAGCAGGGCCTGGGTCATGGGGCTGTAGCCTTCCAGCATGGTGCCAGACCTGGACGGACAACACACATGCACACAAACATATACCATGGCACATTCACATTATGTTGGAAGATGTGGCACATGATATCTTGTTCTCATCTTTCTGGATGGAAAGAACAGGAGGAGGAAAACAGAATGGGTAGAATGTGTTACTAAAAGAAATCAATGCCCCCATTGCACAGACAGCATTTCTAATGGTGACATGTGAAAGCACGGACACTTGTACATCTTTTCATATGTTACATTTCATATTTAGAGTCTTATCTTTGGCGGCCAAGAATGACAAGAGAGCTACCACAAGATCCAGACACAGGGGTGAAAGTACTTATGCTGACTCATCTTCAGTCAACTTGTGTGTGTTTGTTTCAGCACACAACAGAGCAAATGAGTCATATCTTATTTGCAAAGAAGTTGAATATCCTGGACTGTTGCATTTGCGTACATGTTCCCAAACCTGCTGGAACTGGCAGACCACTTCTCAATTAACAGTTAACACAGCCTAAAATATGATTAGGATTCATGTTTCTGCTACAATAAATGCAATGTACAGTAGGTACTGTGATTGCTAGGTTGCCACTTTGGCATTCACACTGCAAAATACTTGAACTTTAAGCTTGTTCTGCTTTTTTATGTGTAGGAAGAAGCATGTGTTATTTCTTCTGTCAAAAGTGCCATGGTCACACTTTAAGGGAGCATAAGCTGGCGACTTTTCACATTCACTTGCGGTACATAGATATGTGTTGCGACAACTGGAAATTTTTAAGTAGTACGTAAGCTGAAACTGCTTTTATGTAATCATCTCATGTCATTCTCCTGAGTGCGTGAATTAAAAAAAAACATGCAGTGGGAATATTGACCGCACAGTTGCACCGAAAGCTGCTTTCATAATGCATAGACGACTGACAATGTCAGATGGTGAATATGACTTACAGAAACTTGTATCCATCTCATTAAGGCTGCGTGTTTTTTAACATTTATTTCCGTCGACAAACACTGCATAGACGGCTTTAATGTGGCTGCACTAACATACTATATCTCGTCGTCGTTTAACTGAGTTGCACTGCAGCATTTCTACAGTAACTGACGTGACTAACCTATATTCAGAGCCAGCCGGCTAACTTTAAAGGCTTGCTCGCCTTGTATTATATAACAGCACGGTTAAATTTCACTCAAACTCCATTTGTATTATCATGAAACAACACGCATTCATTCGGCATAGCTGAATTTTACCGTAAGTTTACGTTATCGCTAATGTTTGCCAATAGCTTCAAGTTTACTCACTTCTTTCCAGCTGCACCTCGACTCTTCTGTATTTACTTCCTACTTCCCGGTCCACGTGTCTATGACAGTGAAAGCCCCGCCTCTCCTCGTAGCCTATTGGTCAATCACTTTGACAGAAGCTGCAGTGGAGACGACTTCATTCATTAAAAATATAGACTGAGAAGAACGCAAGAAAAGGATTTGGAAAGTTGAGAATTTCAGAGCTTTTTATGAGAAACACTCGACAATATTAAAGTCAAAATGTCTCACTGTCTCATCATGGATTATCTCATGTGAATCTAATTAGATTAGATTCATTGGATTTCTGAAATCTGTGGAGATCTAATAAAAACTTACATACAAACAGCAAATTTCCTCAAGCAGTTTTATAGTATGCACTCTCCTCACTCTCCTCAGGGAGCTACAGTTAAGAAGGAAATATTGTACTTTTTACTCCAGTGCATTTATCTGACAGCTCTACAATTTACTTTATAGATAAAGATTATACATATAAAACAAACAATCTGTTTATAGCCTAAAATTTGTTGCAGTATTCTGTAAAAGATATAAGTAGCATTACCTCGGCCAATTTCTATGTTACAATGCCAACAACACATGACTGAATCAGTAATAATCACAATCAGTAATGT